>VXBU01008663.1:1684800-1701701 GCA_013400315.1 Bombycilla garrulus | reverse complement strand
TTTCCCTTTGACTTCTCCCTCTGGTCCGGCCGTGCGTGTCTGCATCGGATGCTGGTCCAGAGGCTGGAATAGCTGGAGCAGGGATAGGAGCATCCTCCTCTTTTGGGAGGGAGGCACAGCTTGTTTCCCCCTTTCTCCTCCCTCAATTCCATGCTAAGATCCTCACAGAGGNAAAAAAAAAAAAAATTAAAAAAAAAAAAAAGAGAGAGAAAAGGTGCTGCCTTGTCGCTGCTGCTTTTGGGTGAGAATAGCTCCCGATGGGACTCATGGGGATCTGCATCCTCTCAAGATCTGGCTATCCTGTTCTTGTGTCCCTGGCACACAGGTTGCCCCCTGTATCAAGAAGTCAAATGCAGCCTTTTCCCTTGAGCTGATTATTCCCATCACTTGGATGGGTTATTCCCACCCCTGAATGGGGGAATGGGAGCTGTTTGCTGCCACAAGCTCTTTCTGAGTGCCCATTTCGTGGAGACCACTGTCAGCTGAAGCATTCCAGACTTTGGGCACTGGGATGAATTCTGGAGACAGGAAGGCTCCAGCCAGGCACGTCCTTGAGAGCTGTCTCTGTGGTGAGGTGAAGTAAGCAAGAAGAAAACAAGAGAGGCTTTTTGCTGCCTTTGGCATCGTTCCTGGTTCTGCAAGAAATCCCACGACGCCCTTTCGGCCCGACCTACGCCAGGCAGACCTATTTAGCACAGGGCCGTGGGTTGTTGCTTGCCAGCAGCTGGTACAAAACTCTTGTGGGTGGAGGAAACCGAACCATCTACTCCTGTGGCATTGCAGATTTTGTTTTAAAGCAGTATCTCTTACACTTCGGGTGGCACTTCGCTGGTGTAGCTTTGTGGTTCCACTGCCTGCTGCTGGCTTGGTTGTTGCCTGCTGAAGCACAACAAGCTGGACAGGAGTAGCTTGGAAGCAAGAAAAAGGCTGCAAGGAAAGGGGTGGCTGTGCCTTGTTCTGCTTTGGAGTGCTGTGACAAGCAGCCATGATGCTGCTGAGCTCTGCAGGGAGAAGTGGAGCCGGCAGGATGAGCCAGATGTCTTTGCACAAATCCCCACCCCGTGCTGCCAGGAGGGCACCACCACCGTGCCCGGCTGCATGTCCTGCCTGCACTGAAGCTTGTGCCCATCCGGAGGAGCTCTGCAGCTGTGTGTGGTTACCCGTGTTTGTAAACCTGGCAGACCCAGGGAAATGCTTTATTTATTTTCTTTGTGAGCAGCCTCATTAGAAGCAGGTTGTTTTGTGAAGCCTCTTCAGGAGGTGGGTTTTTGAAGCAAGAGTGGGATTTCTGGCTGGGGGACATCTTTAATACATGCTGTGTTTTGAGAAAGGCTCTTGCCTTTCCCACCCTCTCTTTGTGGCTAAGCTGCCTGGAAAGGAACACACTGCAAGTGGAGGTTCAGACCTTTCCCTTTGAGACCTGAGCCTTGCAGTGCCTGCTTTCCTCTTTTATTACTCCCAGCCCAGTGGACTGCAGTGTCCAAAAAGTCTCATTATTGCTGCCTCCTAAAACCAGCTCTACTTTTGCTTTTGTGCAAATGTGACCAGTCCAGGAATGGTTGTCCCTTGTTCGGGAAACTCCTGGAGCCCCATAGAAGAAAACCAGTCTAGGGGCTACAGTGTTTTCCAGTAAAATGATGAAACAAACAAACAAACAAACAAAAAAATTCCGTGGTGTCTATCTGAGTGGTTTTTGCTTTCCCTCTGAGGAGGCATGCCGGGGACCCAGCAGCCCCAGTCATGGGAAAATTATGCTGGCAGCCTGCAGGGATTTGCTTTCACCTCCTGTGATCCTGGTGCGGAGGAGGCTTCCTGTGAGTGCTGTACACTGGAGTAAGGAAAACCCCCTTCTCCTTAGGGCTGGGCATCACAGGATGGGAATTGAAGGGCTGCCAAGCCTGCGGCTCTGGGAGGCTGCTCCCCACCCTGGGGTCACTGCCCGAAGCAAACCCCAGCAGTGCCAACCCCCTCCTGCACAGGCTTCACATCCTGAGCCTTGGTAACTTCAGGGTTCAGTAATTTTAAAGTAGCAATCACATCCTTCTGCCACTTCTGCATGGCTGGTACAGTGATGGCAGCGGTGCGTGTTGTTCTGGGTGACAGCAGTGACAGCTCCAGCTCACTCCCAAGCCACAGCAGAGCTATTTAAACACCACTCTGCTTTCACCTTTGCCCATGAGTTTCCCCTGCCCACTCACACTCTCGTTCTCTACTTTTGCTGAGTTGCCATAAAAAGTTGCTGTCTGAAGGTCTTGGTGTCCCGCATGGGACCAGCAATGCCCACGGGTGCCAGTCTGGCAGTCTCTGACAGTAGCTGGGCACGGAGCCAGGGAGCTGCAGCCAGCCAGCCATGGTGTGAGCCTGGCCCTCAGGCCCCAGGGCTGTGAAATACTGTCACATCACCTTAGGAACTGTTGACTGGCAAAGAGGGAAGTGTTTTCTGGTGGTTTGGGGTTTTCTGCTGGAGTTTGTGGTAGTCGTGTTTTCTTTGCCTATCTTACCACCGTTAGGTGCTGGTGTGTGGTCCCCTCTCTCCTTCCCTCATGTTTTTATTGAAATGAGATTTTTCACTGTAAATCTCACCTCTCAGAACTCCTGAGGAAAAAAAACACAACAAACCAAGACTGGGATCAGTGACTTGGTCTCTGGTCGGTCCCCAGGGTGACCTCTCTGTTCCAGCAGCCCCTTGGAGAAACTGAGCTGTGCCTCCACTCCAGGAAAACCCACCCTGTCCCCAGTGATGGCCTGGAATGCTGTGGAAGCCCCTCCCTCTTGCTGGCTATTGTTTGCTGGTGAATTTGCGGCTGGTCTGTGCTTCCGTCAGCTGGAGATAGTCCAGTTCCTCTCGCCAGCTGTGGTTTGAAAACAACTCCTGTGGTCCCTTTGCTACAATCTCCCTGGTAGGGTACAGAGCTTGAGTAGAAAAGTTCTTGATATAATCTTGAGAACAGGGAATATCAGAGGCTGGCAGTGGCTCCATCCATCTGGGAGAATATGGGATCACTGTGGGTGAGCTCTGCTGTTTGCTGGATGGTCGGTGTAGCTGGACTCTGAGGGATTCCTGCAGGGTGCCCATGTGCTTGGGACAAGGCAGAAAACCTCTAGGTTTCAGGTCTGGCATTAAGAGAATGAGGACTGGTATTTCTGGCTGCTTCCAAGCCACATGGGGAGATGGTACAGCAGGAGAGGGCAGCTCTTCCCTCTGCTTCCTCCTCTCCCTACCTTCTGTGACACACACCTGGGCTCATCCTGGTGACAAGGTGGTCACTGCCGGGCGGGTTTGGTGCCCAGCTCCTCCCAGAGCCCCAGCTCTGGAGCAGCGTGTGGTGGCTGCACAGCAGTGAGAAGCAGGCTCGGGTCCCCAGCCAGCCTGTGGCACCATGCCCATCCTCTGCCAGGCTGGCCAGGCAGGCAGCGTGGCCACAGGTGATGGCATTTCCCAGCCATGAGGGTCCCACTGGGCTGTGTGCTGGGCTCATCCAGCCTGGCCTTGATCACTTCAGAGATGGGGCATCCCCAGCTGCTCTGGGCAGCCTGCTCTGGTGCCTCAGCCCCTCACGGTAAAGAATCTCCCCCTTGTACCTGACCCAAACCTGCCCTGTATTTAGGACCAGCTGTGACAGTGCTGGTCACAGCTCAGAAATGGCCCTGGTTCTTCCACAGCTTCCTGTCAGCTGCTCTGGGCTCCAGGAATAGCCTCAGCTCACCCACACCAGCACAGTTGGGCAGTTCCAGCTGCTTGGGACAAGGTCCCTGGCTCCCCATACAGGGCCAGAGACAATGGCGGGCTTGGCAGCACCCACGGAGCAGGAGGGTGATGAGACCCAGCAGAAGCAGAGTGCTGCTGAGGCCAGGCCTAATTCCCTGTGGCTGAGGCAGGCGCTAATTGCTGCTCCAGTTGTGGATGCTGCCAGGTGGCAGTTGTCATTCGGAAAGTCCCTGCTGCTCCCTGGCAGGCAGGTCATCCAAACTGGAGATCAGCCTGGATCACTCATGGCATGAGCATTAGTCTGAGGTCAAGACAGTTTCGGGTACAGGCTACCCCTTCCCCTTCCTAAATGCCTGCTCTCAGCCCCCTCCTGCTCACCACCTGTGGGAAGAGCACTTTGGGGTGCTCCTGTTGTGCCCCCAGGGAGCATCCCAGCGTCAGCTGGCACCAGGATCTCCTCAGCTGCTGCTCTGCTCCGTGCTCTAACAAGCTGCCATCGGGGGGATAGTTCTGATAAGCTGTGCTGTGATCCACAGCAGTTGCTTTATCCCCCCAGGAGATGGGTGAGACCTGGAGCCAGGATCCTGTCCGGCTGTCCCCAGGCCAGACTTCAGCAAGGGGGAGGCCTTAGGCCACCGGAAAGTGCAAGGAATTGGAAAAGCAATTAGCAGACTGCTTGCGGGTGTTTTGTCTCCTTGGGCTTTGCTCCCAGCCCGGCACATGCCCGGATGTTTCCTGTGCCCAATTCAGGAAGCTGTGCTGTGGCAGCCAGTTTTTCTGGCTGAGCAGGAGGACAGAGTGGGTCCCTGCCTGGCTTCTGGGGCTCATCCCCCAGTACTGCCCAAACTTCTTATTGAAATATGATTTTTCACTGTAAATCTCACCTGTCAGAACTCTTAAGGAAAAAAGCCACAACAAATCAAGACTGATTTGATCAGCTGCTGGTTAAGGCTTTTGGAGCTGCAGATACTGCCTCTCCCCAAACAGCCCCTCACAAGCCTTTATGCACCCCAGAAATGCCAGGAAATACCAGAAATACCAGAAATATGTTGAGCAGGATGCCGTGGTGACAGTGCCCAGGTTTGCTGTGCTGTGGGTGAGTGCTCCTGAGCTGCGTCTCCACCTCTCCTGGGATGCAGCAGCCAGGGGTTGCAGCCTTCTCTGTGACTGCAGTGCCCTGCATGGGTGAGAGCCAGCCCCGAGTGGGGCTGGTGGTGATGCCTGCTCGTGTGACAGTTCTCATGGCCGTGAGTCACCCCGACACGTCCATCCCAAGCAGGGCTGGAGGGGGAGGTGCCTTCACCTGGGCCACTTGTTGGCCGGCTGGCGAGCAGTGAGGCACCAGCACAGCACCCCAGACCCCCGTAAGGCTGGGACCAGGGCGCTGTGGCACCAGCTGGAGCCAGAGGAAGGTGACACCGTGCCCCATTGCCTTGCAGGGATGCCTGGCTGGGAGGCAGGCGACTGAAGAGCAGGCATGGAAGGGAGAGGACCCTATCACATCTATGACCCCGGTGGGGGCTCAGAGGACAATGGATCCACGGCCTTGGAGCGGCTGGTGGAGGAGAACGCCCAGCTGAAGGAGAAGATGCAAGGGATCAAGTCTATCGGTAACTGCTGCGTGCCAGGGGATGAGATTCGCCTTTGGGGCAGCCCAGCCTGTGCCCACAAAGCCTGGGGTTTCTTGCTTGGGTTAGGAAGGGTGCTAGTAGAAGCTGGGAGTCTTGGTACTGGGGCAGCAGCAAAGCTCTCCCTGTCCTGGGGGGTTGAGCAGGATGTCTGAGCTTTTTCACGTGGTGATGCAGAGGGAGCAAGAATTTTGCTGACCTTCTGGGGTGTTTCATGGTAGAATAAATGGCTGGAAAGAAAAGACAAGTCCTGAAGCAGGGACAGTTCCTTGGAGTTGATGGGTGCTGGGAGCTGTTTTGCTTTTGATGAAAATCCCCACCTCCTGCAAGCCCTGTTGGGCCAGGGGCTTTTCCCAGGTGTTTCTCAAGGAACCTGAGCTGAGTGCTCCCTGCGGCAGCAGGAACATGCCAGTGTTGAAATGTTCCAGCTGAGCTGTGCCACCCTCTTTCGTCTCCTTGTAAAGCCTTCCCCCGCTCCCACCCCCAGTTTTGCTTTCTGTCTCGTGAGCCGGCTTCCTCCTTTGAGTCCCGCTTCTGCAGCTGAATTTCCACCTGCCTCGTGATTCCCGTTGTGTCACCATGCCCTTACCTGTGACAGGGACTCACTGGTGTGACAGCAGCCCCCCCTCATCGAGGGAGCATTGCACTGTTCATGCCAGACCCCAAAGTGGGGAGGTTGGACCTGTAAGCCCACCACCCACGCTTAAATTTGTCTCTTCTGGGAAGCAGAGGAGACCTCTGAGAGCCACAGTGGTGCCTTGTGCCTCCTCTAACCAGTCCTCTAAGTGTCAGCATGAGGATCTCTAAAACCAGTGAGCTGCTGATCCAGCTTTGCCATTGGATTTATCCCAGAATAATTGTTTCCAGATGGAGAAGGACTATTCTGGGCACTGCTCCAGCCAGACAGCTTTTGGTGCTGGTGGATGGAGTACTGCAGGACAGGCCCTGGGGGAAGGAGGCTGAGCATCCTTGTGTTGCCCACAACAGGAGAACTTCTGGAGGAGTCGCAGGTCGAGGCATCCAAGCTGCGGCAGAAGGCAGAGGACCTAGTGAAGGACAACAAAATGCTGATTGGATCATCTTCCTTGGAGGTCTTGGTGGAAACTGGAGGTAGGAGATGTGGGGCTCATGGGGGGAGGAATAACCTGATGGCTCGGAATCCTGAGCTTAGGGGAAGGGAAAGGCTGTGCCAGAGACTTTAATGAAGGTCCCTCGCAGCCGTGTCATCTCTGGAGTGTGTCAAACCACTGCCATCCTGCTAAGAGGAGGTTTCTGTCCAATCCCCAGAGGTGGGGTAGCAACCATCCATCATGCTGACCTTGCAGGGGTCTGCTGTCTGCATCCCTGTGCCAGGTGGTGAGAGGCCTGCTCTCCAGAAGGCTCATGGCTGCATCCTGTCCCCTCTCTGCAGGTGTCGGTCCCGATCCCAGCTTTGCACGGGCAGCCCCGGGTAGTGCCCAGCCCGACGTGGAAGCACGGAAATCTCCTCCGAGTGTGAGTCTGCTGAATGTGGAGGCTGGAGAGGGAGGCACTGTCCATCTAATTGAAGCAAAAGGAGGCAGCCTTTAGCCTCTAGAAACAGGGATGGACCTGAACGGAGGGGCTCCCCGCTGTGCTCCCTCTTTGTGTGGTGGGCATCTTGGGCTGCCATTCCCTGGGGAGCTCTGACTGGGTATCTCCCCTTGCAGGGGTCCTCCTCAGAGTTTGAGGTTGTTGCCATCGAAGCTCAGGGGTTTCCCCAGGAGAGCAGTGAGTGGCCCTGAGCTGCAGGATTTGGTGTTGTGGGTGGGGAGTCGAGCCAGTGTCAGGGGTTTGGGGGTGTGCAGGGCTGCAGTTCTGTGCCCAGGCACAACCAGCAGGGCTGGCTGACCCATGTCAAGGCAGCGCTTGGGCAAACCTCAGAGGAGGGATAAACTGGGCAGGGGTCCTCCCCAAACACAACTGGCCTGGCTGGGCCTGGCGAGGGGCTGGTGAAGCACTCCAGCCAGAAGGGGATGCCAGTTTCTGCAGATGCCACGTGACAGTGACAGGAAGAGCTGTGACAACCCAAGTAGCTGTCAGTGATGCTCTAACGTTCAGCTGGTGCCCACACTGGGTGGGAGGACCAGGCCTCCAAGGCCCATCATTGCTGACAGGGTCTGCCCTAGCCAAAGTACCTCTGTGTGCTCCATTTTCTTCCACCTGAATGTCCTCCTGACTGTCATTGCCCCATCCAGTCCTGCTGGTTTTTGTGTGCTGGGATGGAGGGGAGAAGAGATGGGGAGCCCAAGGGGAGTGAACATCAGCTGGCACCACATGGTACCAGTAAGAGGACAGGCTCTCATTGCACATCTCTGTTCACGTTGGCCAGAAGGGTTCTTGGAGGGGTTGACTCTTAATGGCTGCTCCTGGGGTGCAGCTGTGAGGTGATGGAGAACAGAATGGGATCTGCTTGGCCACCAGCTGCTGGTGCCCGAGCCGAGTCCGAATCCTGAGCTCAGATTCTCCCAGCTTGGGCCTTCACTGCCTCACTGCCAGCAGACATGGGTGGGAGGAGCTGGCTGTGCTGTGCCCCACACAAGCTCCCACGGCCGGTTTGGGGCTGTAAACTCCGGGTCAGGGTGCTGGGGACACGCTGGGCTGCCCTGTGGTGCAATCTGGGGCATTCCCACAGGCAGCAGGTGAGTCAGTGGGGCTGGGAGCAGAGCAGGTGTAGGTGTGCCAGCACATCCCCAGCTCCTCCCAGCAGCCACGTGTGCCAGCTGTTGTGCCAGCGGCACCTCCTAGGCTGTGGAGGAATTAACCAGCCACACCAGAGGAGCATAAACCTCCTGGGGACACTCCCCATGGGCAGGGTACACACTGACACTGGTGGGTGTGCCCTGACCCGGGCTTTCCCAGCTGCTGTTAAATCCTGTGCATCAGCCACTTGCCTGTCACCTGCCAAAGGGCTCGGGTTCCTGGTGCCTGGCATGCCACAGCCGCAGGGAACACAGAAGTAGGACAGGAAGGAGAACATGGGAACTGGGGTAAGACCACCACCCCTTCCAGCACAGACCAGGGTGTTCATAGAGAGGACAGTCTCAGGAGCTGGGATTTTTAGTTTCGGTGCAGATGGGAAGAGCTCGGGTGGAGAAGAGACCAAGGGTGGAGATGCCTGCATTGCTGTCAGCGATTTGAGAGTGTGTTCTGCTCAGACTGCCCGGGGGCACAGGGAATCCAAGAGCTGCTGCCATGTCCTCCTCCACCCGGGACCCGGTGTGCCATATCCAGCAGCTGGGAATCAGACCTTTACAAAGCTGACACACTTTTTCAGCGTACTGAGAGGTGCTGCAGAGTGTCTTGGTGCTGGCCCAGCTCCCCACCACAGCCCTGGATGGGACGTGAAGTTGATCTGACCCAAGAGGAATTTTGCAATGCTCCTTTAACTGGTCTGACCACAGCTGATCCCCTCCTCATTCCCAGGACTCGGAGCAGCCACAGAATGAGGATGCCAACCTGCTGCCCCAGCTGCAGCAGCTGGAGAACACACTGAGTGGCTGTGCCAAGGAAGCCAGCAAGGACCAGGTCTTTGTGCGCATGGGCTACATGGCCTCGGAGCTCAAGCGCTTGGCCTCCAAGGTGCACAAGAACGAGCAGAGAACGTCGTTCCTGCAGGTGAGCGAGGGCTGGCCTGGCACTTCATGGAGGTTTTTTTCCCAAACCCCTCCTGCCCGCCCTGAGGTGGGCACCCACCGTGGGAGGTGTGGGTGGCCCAGGGCTGGCCATGCTCCTCACACTGCCAGTGTTCACCCTCCAGACGCTGTGTGAGACGCTGCACAGTGAGAACAAGGAGCTGCGCACCAAGCTGGAGCACGACCTGGAGCAGAGAAACCAGGCTCTGGAGAAGCTCAGGTGCGGGTGGGCTCTGTGGGTGGGGCAGGGGTGTCCTGGAAGCTTCTTCCTGCTGACCCATCTCTTCCTGCCCGCAGGTGTGAGAACCAGGAGCTCCGCAGGATGGTGACGCTGAGCAGCCAGGATAGTGGGAAGAGGGAGGCCGCCGAGCAGCAGCAGGTGAGGAGGCAGCATCTCCTTGGAGAGGGCTGGGAAGGAGGCAGGGAGCCCGCTGACACATCAGCAAAGATGGCCTCATTTTAATCGAGCCCCCAGTTTGTCCCAGTATGACCAGCAGGACTTCTCAGGGTCTGAAGGGGATGGGGGAGGCAGCGGGAGGGGAACTGGCTCGAGTTCAGCCGGCCTTGGGCACAGCCTCCACAAAAGCCCTGAGGGTGCCCCCCGTGCGCGTCCAGCAGAGCGGGGCCATGGTGGAGAAGGCGCCGGGCAGAGAAGAGCTGGAGGCCAAGGAAAAGAAGGTGAAGATCCTGGAGCACCAGCGCAGGGAGGTGAGGACCAGGCTGGGAGGGAGGCACCACTAAGGAGGCGGGGAGCGGGCAGAGGGGGCACAGGGCTGGGCTGGCACCGAGACACTGGGGCAGGGCTTCAGAGCTGCAGGGAAGCCCTGCTGGAGCTGGGATCTCCATCCCGCTGGTCCCCTGAGTGCTTTCATGACAGGACCACCACAGCTGGTTCGTAGCAGGATTTGGGCTCCTGTTCAGCCATCCCTCTCTCCCTGCAGCTGCTGGAGGTGAATAAACAGTGGGATCAGCATTTCCGCTCCATGAAGCAGAAGTACGAGCAGAAGGTAGGGCTGGGTGCTCAGGGCAGGGTGCCTGGGGGACACATTTCTGCTGGGGGCTGGCTGTGGGGACCCAGAGGAAACGCTGTGGGGAGGTTTGGGGGCTGCCTGTACGTCCTTTCCCCCAGTGTGGGTCCTTCCAGGCTAACGCCCCCACTCCCTCGTGGCAGGTCACGGACCTACACCAGGAGCTGGCTGAGGCCCGCAGGGCAGTGACCGAGCTGGAGTCGGAGCGGGAGCAAAAGCAACGGGATTTCGACCGCAAGCTGCTCCTGGCCAAGTCCCGGATCGAGACAGAGGAGGCGAGTCCCCTGGGAAGGGTGGCAGGCAGCTGCCAGCCCTGCTGCCCTGCCCTGGCTGATGTCCCCCCCACCCTGGATCCTGCAGGCAGAGAAGGAGAGGCTGGCCATGGAGGTGAGGGACCTGCAACAGAGGATGCGGTTCCTGCAGGAGCAGCTGGCTCCGGTCACCAGGCAGCGGGAGTACCAGGAAAAGGAGATCCAGAGGCTGAACAAGGTGGGGGCCAGGGCACAACCCCTCACTGCAAAATGTCTTTAATGCTCTCCAGTCTCTTCACCTCTCTCAAATACAAAACTGACCCTGATAACCCACTCTTGCTAAGGCAGAGGCTTGTATCAGGCCCACCACTTGTATGAGGCCCACCACATCCCTCTGGGCTCTGAGGAAGGGGCGTTCAAGGGGGGTCTGTTGTCCCTCTTGCCCCTGCCCAGTTAAACCCACTTCCCACACTGGGCACATGCCCGGGGTGCTCCAGTGACATCTTGGGCACTGAACTTGCTCTGACCCTGCTCCCTCCTCTTCCTCTCCAGGCACTGGAGGAGGCCCTGAACGTCCAAGCCTCCCCACCACCCATCTTTGCCATGGAGCCAGCAGGAAAGCTGCCACAGCAGGAGCTGCTGACCCAGAATGAGCTGCTTAAGCAGCAGGTAGGGCAGGACACAGAGCCACTGGGGATGGGCAAGGGGACATGTCCTGAATTTCCACAACAGAGAGCCCTGTGTGGCAGAGCAGCCAGGCAGGTGTCAGTGCTGGGGTGGAGGGGGTTGGGGACCCAGCTCAACATCCTCCAGGCATTCATCTGGAAGGATCACAGCCATGGGCCATCATGCCTGGGGCCTGGCTGGCTGGGGGAGTCAGGGGTGGCAGTGCAGTGATGGGGTTGCTTAGGGGACATGTCTGCCCTCAGCCAGGTGCACCCACGTTCTTCCTTCCTGCCAGGTGAAAATTTTCGAGGAAGACTTCCAGCGGGAACGGAGTGACAGGGAGAGGATGAATGAGGAGAAGGAAGAGCTGAAGCAGCAGCTGGAAAAGCTGCAGAAGCAGTTGGTCCTCTCCAACAACCAGGTGAGCAGTGCTGGGTGCTACTGGCAGTGCTCTGGGAGCCCCGTGTCAATGCCATGTGTCTCGGAAATGCCCCGTCACAGTCCCTGTACATGCCTAAGAGTAGGGGCTGAAGGAGGACAGGAAGGCCAGAGGGGTTTTTTTTCTGCTGCTTGTCACTGCCAGAGCATCTCCTCTTTCTGCACCTGTCCTGGGGGTCTGATGGGAGGAGACTGGTGCAGGCATTCCCTCAGCAACCTAACCCGTGGAGATGGGGGTGGCAGGGTGGGCTCTGCACTAACCCCTCTTCCTCCCAGCTGCGAGCCTCCAAGGATGACTGCCAGAGGGAGAAGGAGGAGAAGGAGAAGCTGAAGAAGCTGCTGAAACAGCACAAACAGGTAGGGATGGGAGGAAACCTTCCTTGGGCAGAGGGGCTGGGGGCTGCAGCTGTGAGTGGTGGTGGGGGTGGTGGTGGGCTGCCCTTGGGATCACCCCAGCATCTGTCCTGGCCCCTTGCAGGCTTCTGGAGAGAGGCTGCACCCCGAGCCAGGGCCGGGGCCGCTGGGCCCAGCCTGCCCCATGTACCAGTACCAGTACAGCCCCCCCATGGCTCACCCCGTGTACCACGGCTACGACGAGTGGCAGCAGATCCGGTACCCGCCAGCCATGCCGGGCGAGCACACACAAGGACAGAACTTCCACCATTTTCCCCCGGTGAGACTCCACCTGTGCCAGCAGGAGGGTGACATGTGGGCGGGTCTGGGGCTCCCTGCCCTCCAGGAACACTGAGTCCCAGAGCAGGGAGCTGAGCACATGTGTCCTGGTGGCATGTCACTGCTCAGTCCCTTTCCTCCCCTCCTCCTCCTCATACTGTCAGTCACAGAGTGCAGCCTCATGATTCACATCCCAGGTAATTCCCTGTCTGTCCCATCTCCTCCCACAGCCCGAGTACCCCTGGCGCCCGCCCTGTGCCATGGCTCGCAGCCAGAACGCCCAACCAGTGGCCGGGGTGAAACCAGTCTCCAAGGACATGGGTAAGGCTCAGACCCTCCCTGACAGGGGTGCCTTCACCCTGAGGCTTGGGGCACTTGGCTAAACACGTGGGGGAGGGATGGGGGCATAACTTTCCAGGCAATGGCCATTCTCCCTTACCCCCACCTCTCATAGCTGAGGGGATGATTTTGCCACGGGGTTGGTCCCTGCTGCATCCCTACCAGCATCCCCACAGCACCTAAAGTTGGGCTGAGCCCAAACAGCTCGTGGAGTTATGGCAGTTGGTGCTCAGGGATAACAACCATGGCATCCCTCCTGTGGGGCTCGTGTCAGGATGAAGAGCTGTGCTTACCCTGTGCCACCTCTCTCTTGTGTCTCAGAACAGGCAGGTCCCGGATTGCCCTAACGCCAAGGACCGGCCACGCTCCGACACCAGTGGGAGAGGAGTAGGGTGTGTGTGTGTGCCCGTGTGTGTGTGTCCAGGAGCTTCCTCCGGCTGCCAGTGCCTGTGCAAGGACGTGTGCTGCACGTGGGGGGCTCAGCAGCGCCTTCCCCCCAGGATGTCATGAAGGAGGGACTAAAGGTGCCAGCGTGGTGGCAGCCAGCATGGGGTCAGTCCCCTGCGGCCATCCCCTTCCCCATGAGGAGCCAGGCCTGGCATCGCTGTAGACCTGAGCCAGGTCTTCAGGAAAGAGGAGCCGGTGTTTCCCAGGAGCTGCCCCGACCCAGAGCCCCCGGAGGAGCGGGTAACAGCGGGGACTCTCCCGGTGGTGGGAGGCCCCACACTCACAGGCAAGTGCTGGCCGCAGCCATGGCCCAGCCTGAGGGTGGTTGGTGTCTTCGTATTTATTTAAGGACTGAAGTGTGGCTGAGTCTCTCTGGTTTTGTCCTGAACGCTGCTTCCTGTGGGGCGGCCTCTGCGTGGGGCGGGGGAGAGGGAGGGATAGCAAGGCTCTTGGTCCCCATGTGCTCGGGTATGCACTCAGACTGAGTGCAAGGGGACCCCAGCTCTCGCTTGGGCACCCCAGGATCTGTTTGCCCCAAGTGAGTGTCCCCCACCTCCCTCTGTGCGCTGAGCTCAGCCCCTCACTCTCCCCTCTTTTGGCCCCACCTCTGCCAGGGCAGGGAAGCCCCTGCTGTCCCCTCTGCCTTTTCATGCAGCAGTGGCCTTGGGGACAGTGCACACAGCAGATCTTGCTCCACGAAATAGGTCTGGAGAGGAAAAAACAAACACAACCCAGTTTCTGTAAGCATGGCTGTGACAGGTGTGACAGCAGGAGGCACAGAATTCCAGTATGCTCCTCATTGGGGGTCGTCCCTGGTCCTGCTTCCAGCCCCTTTTGCCCACCTGTGCTCTGCACTCACTCCCCATCCTGTCCCCAAATGCTGGGCTGTGATGATAAGTCCGTATCTGCAGTTACTGTGAAAAAAATTGAGTTTCTCCACTCAGGCACTGCTACCCCCAGGCTGGCCACTGTGCCCCCCACTCTACCCCCCCTACCCCTGGCCAACAAGTGGGGCTGCACATTTGCAGAGCCTTTATTTGGTGTTTCTGTGGTGGGTGGTGAGGGGCCGGCCGCCCCCGGCCAGGAGAGCAGCACGTCTGTGTGCCGGGAGCACGGGCAGCCTGAATGCACTGAAGAGCTGCTCCGTGCTCGGCACGGTCGGGCCAGGCCCAGCCCAGCTGGGGGCTTTCGGGCCAAGCCTTCATGGAGACGTGCTCTGCTCCAGGGACAGCCAGCCCCTGCAGCCTCCCACTATCCGGGATGGGGGAGCAGAGGGGGCAAGCTGGAGGCCGGGAGATGTCACCACCGGGGTGGAGGTGGGACACAGGGATGTTGGAAGTGTCCCACTGCCATCGCTGAGGTCTCTGCCACGAGGTTGCCCAGCCCAGCATCCTGACTGGGGTGTACCAGAGACAGGAGCAATGGAGGGGACAGTGCACGATTCCTGCTGCTGGGGAATGTCTGGGGAGGGAATGGAATGGGAAGCAGCTGGGGGGATGCTGGCCCTTATGCCAGCGGCCCGAGGCTCTACTGGTCCAGCTCTCCATCGTGGTTTTCCTGCTGCCGCCGCCTCAGGTAGGCAATGATGTCGTTCTTCACGACAGCGATGTTGGTGCGGTGGTACCAGCGCATGATGGGCACGCCCTCGGGGCTCACCAGGAACTTCTCGAAGTTCCACTTGATGTCGTGGTTCCGCAGAGGCTCCCAGAAGAGCTTGTTGGGGTTCCCAAACTCCTCCGCCACCGGGGGACAGGCGTTCTGCAATGGGGAGCCGGTGCATCACTGCCTTGCCCCTCCAAAAAGCAAGCTGGGTATTTCCCATTCATCTCCCCTTGCCATAGCACCTACCTTCAGGAAGGTGAAGACCTTCTGCTCCTTGGCCCCGTTCACATCCCCTTTCTGGAACAGCTGGAAGTTGGGAACAAAGCCTCCTCCTGGCCGGACATACCTACAGGGCAGGGGAACAGGATGTTGTGCGATGGACAGCTCTGGGTGCTTGCACAGGGGTGCTGACAGGACCCCAAATCCTTGTCTGGGGGCCACAGCCAGCAGCACTGCAGCCTGCACTCCCAGCGCCTGGCTGGGACCCCAGCAGAGCCAGGGGAGTGGGGTGTCCCACAGAACTCACTTAAGTGCAGGGAGGATCTCTGAGTTCTGGCCAGGTTCCTGCTTCCCAAATTGGTTGGAGGGGAAGCCGAGGACCACGAACCCCTGGTCTCTCAGTTCATCTTGTAGTGCATTCAGTTCTGCATGCAAGGAGAGCCAGAGGTGGGTTAGCAGAGGACTGGGCACACCTCCACACCTGCACTTACCCCTGGCACCATCCCAGGCAGGCCGGGCCCTGGGGAGCAGGCACTAACCCCTTCCCTAGCTCCCTGGACCACCGGGCTGTGCTAAAGGCTGCACTCCCGGGCCCTGCCCTGCCCCCGAGGTGCCCGTGCCCCGTAGGACCCTTACCGACATACTGCAGGGTCAGCCCTCAGTACGTGGCTACGTTGACGAAGAGCACGGTCTTCCCCTTGTACCTCTCGAAGGGGATGTACTCGTCCCCATCGAGGCTCAGGGCCCCGTAGTTGTAGATGGTGTCCTTCACCGAGGGGTAGCAGTCCACCTGTGGGGCGAGCAGCAGCCCGTGGGAGCGGGCTGGGGGCTGCCGGCCGCCCCATCCCCAGGGCCAGCAGAGCAGCGGGGCCAGCCCTGCTGCTGGCTGCGGGGACAGCTGCCAGCGCTGTGTCCCCTGCCCTGAATGCCGCTGGCAGCAGCCACGCTCCGGCATGCCAAGGTCGCGGCGGTGGGACAGGCTGACTGGAGCGTGCGGATGCACATACGGCTGGCTGCAGCTGCGGGAGTGTTTACCGAACAAGGAGCAGCGGGAAGGCGAGTGGCTGCAGAACAGCCGGAGCGCAGGGGGAGAACAGCAGTAGAGTTCCGAGGCTGTGTGCGAGTGAACAGGACCCACCGCCCCTGAAAGCCCAGGGAGTGCAGGAGGTTCCGGGTGCGATGGGGAACGGGCCGGGAAGGGTCGGGCTGGAGCAGTCCCTGCACCCGGGGCCACCGGGGTTAACCCAGGGGAGCACATCCTGTCCCCACCGGGGGGCTATTTTGGGAGCTGGCAGGAGGTGAAGTCACAGGGGCTGCGCTCGAGGAGTGAAGGCTCCCCCGGGTCCCAGGGGCTGCAGGGGACACCGTGGGTTCCACACCTTCCAGATATGGGAGAATCCTCCCGGACATTGCATGGAAAAAAAGTGCCCGTGCCCTACCCCTGGGGAAGTCACTTGGGGAACACTTGGCTCTGTCCCCAACCCCGGGACAGCGATTCTCGGCCCTTGGAAAGAACTAACTCAGAAAATCCCCCCGTGATCCAGGCACCGGGATTGTAGGGGGAAGGAGGGGGTGTCACGGGGCCATCGTGCCCCAGCCCTGTCCCGGGGAGTCCTGCAGAGACCCTTGGGAACAGGCGCGTCCCCAGGGTGTCACACACCCCCTAGACCCCCCTGAACGCCCGCGGGGGTGTCCCCCTCTTCTTACCTTCTCCCTCTCCTCACTTCGCCCCAGCTGGACGAGCCCAGCCAAGAAAAGGGGCAAAATCCANGGGAAAGAGGAGACGGGAGGGGGGAAAGGAGATGGGGGGGAGAGGGGACAGGTGCCCCATCCTGCGCACGCCACCCNGGGCAAAATCCAGTTGCTGCGGGAGCCGCCCCCCATGGCGGGGCGCGGGGTGCGGGGTGCGGCACCCCCTGACAGCCCGGGGCGAGCGGCCGGGACCAGCGCCGCTGTCGCCTGCTGTCACCTCCGAGCCCGGCGGCCGAGAAATAGCTGCGGGGCTGCGAGGGGGGAGCCAATGGCCGGGGGGGGCCGGGCCGGGGCCGCGTTAACCGTGTGGGCTCTGGGACGGACACACGGACATACGGACACCGCCCGGGGGTGGCACCACGGCCTGGCGGGGACCCGGGGCACCCACGGGGGACACGGGGCAGCGGCATGTGCCGAGGGTTTATGCAACGTGTTACCTGAGCCAGGATTAAACCCGCAAGGTGGGGGGAGAGATGGCGGGGGGAAGGGGGGAAAGA
>VXBU01008663.1:1637128-1675534 GCA_013400315.1 Bombycilla garrulus | reverse complement strand
GGGTCGCCCTCCCGCCACTCACTCCTTTTCTGCTTTGCTATTGGTTGTTGGCGCGGATGGCGGGTGGGCTCTATGCTGCACGGAGCGCGGGGATTGGCCGCGGGAGACGGGTAGGGCGGTGCTGCGCCTTGGATTGGCTGTGCGGGCCTGTCCGTCAGAGGAGCTCGGGCTGTGATTGGCTGGTGCGCGCGCACAGGGGCGGCTTCCCCTCACGGGGGACGTGCTCCCCTGAAGGCCTCGTCCGGGGGAGTGGGGACCCCAAATCCCGTGGGGCCCGACCGGGGCCGCTGGGCCCCTCACCCCTCGGCCGGATCCCCCCTCCCACACCCGTCCCCATCGGGCCCGGCCGCGGAGGGGCAGGGACCCCCCCAGACACACAGCCCTGCTCATTATATGCTGCGATTTTTGCTGTGCGGTGCGGGGGTTGGCTGCATAAATTGTCGCATTAAATCGCTGAGAGTGGTTTTGGGGAAGCCTGGTTGAATTAAGGAATTGTGATAGACTTGTAAAGCCTTGAAAGAATGACTGTGCAGCCCGGATCTCAGAAGAGGCGTCTTTAAGGAAGTGCTGAGGCCTCTGAATAGTGGATTTCTGATCTGGCTGTATCCGTCATGAATTCACTGTGGTGCGAGCAGTGTAGTCATTGTGCGTGACCATGCTTGATAATCAGTTTGAATTCCTCTTCAAGAAGGGGCCCCCAGTCTTGCTGCTGTGTTTTAATTGACAAAATTCACTGTGACAACAGAGCGATACAAAGCATCTTCTGAAATATGCACGTATCTGACCAGTGAAGCTGTGAGGACAGAATAAATTTAGGTCTGTATAGAAAATAAAATGTTAAAACTGTTGTTCAAGCTGAAAAATGAGATTCTGGTAGCTGCTAAAGGTCAACACCCAGCTGATCTTCTCCCATTTACACGGCGGAGTAGTTTAATCTGTTCTGATTTAGGAAAACGGATAGATTATTTCATTAAAGATCAAAATCTGGCTGATGGGCTAATGTTTTGCATAAAAAAAAACATCTCAAGCCTTCCCTGGCTGCACCCTGCTGTTGCAAGACATGAATCCTTGTTGGATCATGTGGCAGTTTGGGGCTTTTTGGACAAAGGTGTGCCAGGTAACGTGTGTGATGTGACTGTGTCTTCCTCAGGTGGATTCTCACTACTGCCCCAGCTGCCTGGAAAACATGCCTTCAGCTGAAGCCAAGCTGAAAAAGAACAGGTGAAGTTGCTGGGTGTTTTTTGGTTGTTTTTGTTTTTGTTTTTTTCTTCAAGGCTCCCTGTTTAAAGCAGTCCCTTCCCATGTCTGTCTGAAACTCTTCAAAAATTACATGGCTGCTCGTTATGTTTGAGTCTGTTTGGGGGAGTAAGTGGTTTTCCATGATGTATCATGTGCTGTTCATGACTTTTGGGGGTTTTTTTATGAGCTGGGCTCATCGTACCAAGGTTTTTTAGTATCACGTTGTTTCTCACTGCTGCTATGAATCCCTCTGACTCCGAATCGCCCAAGTTCCTGCGACAGCTCTGCTGCCCTTTATCCCTAGTGCTGCTGTTTAGGAGTTAACAATGCTGATGTGGTCGTTTGAGCATTTCTCTCAGTCTGGGAGCCTTCTCAGAGCCCTGCCTTGTTGTGTGCAGGTGTGCCAACTGCTTTGACTGCCCCTGCTGCATGCACACCCTGTCCACACGGGCCACGAGCATCCCTGCGCCGCTGCCCGACGACCCGGCCAAGACCACCATGAAGAAAGCCTATTACCTGGCCTGTGGCTTCTGCCGCTGGACCTCCCGGGACGTGGGCATGGCAGACAAGTCTGTTGGTAAGGGACTGTTAACAGACACAGCACTCAGTTACAGCACGAGCCCAGTGTGTGGTGGGAAGGTCACAGATAATCCAGTTCGTTCCTGAGTGTACTGGAGGCTTGATGTCTGGCTAGGATTGGAGTTGTAGTTGGAAATTCACAGGAGAACTCTTTGTTGCTGAAGACTCCCCTGAAGAGTTGGGCTGAGTTAGTGGAATGTGTGACCTACTTCCGTGCCTGTGTTACCTGACTAGTGAGAAAACTGTCAAACTGTTTTAGTCAGTGCACTCTTCCCACAGCTGAGATCTTGTTTGTGTGCTTTCAGTCTTTGAAGCTGCTCCGTTTGGCAGCATAAACAACTAATTTATTTTCCATTGCCTTTGTTCACTTAGACTTCTTGCAGAGTTGCTAGTCAATGTTTGAACTTTACTCTTCGCAAGAGCACTAGAACAAAGCTTTCATCTACTTTTTTGGTATGTGAAACGTACAGTACATATCTGTCAGGCTCCAGAAATGAGGTTGAGTAGGCCAAGCAGATCCTCTGACTTCCAGTGTTGATGTGACTGAAAATGGAGCTGAGAATGCAGAGACAGCAGCAGCCACTAATAAGAGACATATAAACATGTGTACCTGCTGCTGAAGTGACTCCTGGATGCAGTCCTGAGTATCTCTCAGGCAACATTTGTTTAAAAACACAATATAAAAGCTGTCAGAGCTCCTTCATTCCAAACCTGCCTGTGCAACGCTTTCAGAGGTGTAGATTTGTACAGACGTGAACTTAAACAGTTGCAGTGGTAGGTGTAGTAAAAATTGGGAATGTCATGTTTTATAAAAAACACCACGATAGCTGAGTGTTGGGTGTGATTTCTGTGTGGTGTAACCTGCTGTGGACTTTGCTTTTTCTCTTCTCTCGTGCAGCGAGTGGAGGCTGGCAGGAGCCGGAGAATCCTCACACACAGAGGGTGAGTGAGCGGGAAAGCTGTGCTTGGGCTGAAATGCGTCAGCCAGAAACAGCTGTTAGAGTGTCAGGCCCTCTCAATCACTTTTTCTACATCTATATAATCCTTCAGATGCCAGTTCCAGTTCCTAATCTGCACCTTGACTGAATTCAATGGAGGGAAGGCCTCTTAGAGGCTCCCCTGAGGATTTCGCAGTATAAAATCTCCTTTGGAGAAGAAGCTCAGTTGAAACCAGCCTATCTAATGGTGCTGTTGAGGTGAATGTGCTGCGTATGTATGTGGAAAAAAAGCTGTTTTCCAATCAAAAGTGTGTCTAAGATCTGGAAAACACAATTGCAACTTTTAACACCCTTCCCTGTGACCCGTTAGGGCTCCTCTCTCAATGTGACCAGCCTCGGGGAGGGGGGAAAAGATGCTAAAGATGCTGTTTGCTCTGCCAATCCGAATTGCTCGGAGTTGGCCACATCACATTACTCTGTGCAGTCATGGCAAATTTGTGGACAAAGTCTCAGTTGCTGAATTGCAAGGTGAGAATTGGACACTCCCCTCCGGCACACATCATTCCCAAGGGAGGGTCAGTTTGTCACCCACAGGCTGGGTTAAGACGTGTTAAATGTACACAGGCTTCTTGAAGCACATCCTGCACAATACAGCTGGTACTAGGAACAGAGTGAAACAAGTAGCAGAACCAGCTAGTTCACAAGCAAATGCTGTAGCTGAGGTGACAGTGTTCCTGTTCCTTTTCCTCCCTCCAGATTAACAAGCTGGTGGAGTACTACCAGCAGCTGGCTCAGAAGGAGAAGATCGAGCGGGACAGGAAGAAGCTGGCGCGACGCCGCAATTACGTCCCGCTGGCCTTCTCGGTGAGCTGCTTGTGCTGTCCTCAGAGCAGGAAAAGTGACCTACCACAGCCTCAGCCTGGAGAATTAGATAGCTGGTAGCACAACAGGGCTGCCCAGCTTTGGCTAATTGAGGACAACATGAAGAAAATGAGGCTTTCCTTAGGGATGAATATTTTCACACTCATTACTGTGTATTGCATTGCCACTCTCTCTGATAATCCTCCCCAGCAGTGCCAGAAGGGTTTATACTTGCCATGCCAAGGGATATCTTTCCAGCAGTGAAGTGCAGTGCAACTGCAGCCACAGTGCCAGTGGCAGCTTTTTCTCAGGACAGTTCATCCCACAGCTCAGTGGCAGATAGTTCAGTATTGTCTGACACTTCTCTGCATGAAATCTCTAGTGAAATTACCCTTAAGACTTGGCTGTGGCTTGAATTACTTTTTTATTGTACCTGGCAGGTAAATGCTCACTTTGTTTAGCTGGGTGACTGCATATGCTTGCTACTTCAATGAATTGTGCTTGCTCTGTGCCCTTGCTTGTGTCTTATGGCTGCATTTTTTGTCTCCGTTGCTACCTGCTGCTATTTTGGGGGCTCTCCACAGCAACACACTATACACGTAGTGGTAAGTCTTTTCACAGTTTCTGCTGGTGTTAAAGCTCTCATGGTACCAATTGAAGGGGAGTAACAGATCTTATACCCTGCCTCAGGGCCTCTGGCTCAGGTTGAAGCCTAAAACAAACACAGGTAAAGCCTAAAACAAATACAGGTGAAGCCTAACTCTTCAGAGTGTAACATTTGTTACAAAAAATATTTTGTGTTAGTTCAGAAACAGGGCAGTGTCTTTGAGTAAGTGATACACACTTGAAAAGCAGTCCTTCACCAAGCTTGGCTGAGGTGCAGCTGTCTGCTTGGCCAAGACAAGTGCCACTAACACTGATCATCTCATCATTGAAAAATCACCAGAGTAGGCTGATGCTCACATTTCCCATTTGGTGAGAACTCAGGTTTTCAGCCCTGCCCAGAAGGAAGATGTCTGCCTCCGAGCACCCTGGGTGCAGCTTAGCTGTAGAAAGCTGAGGAGTAGTAGCTCAGCTATTTCTGGTGAGAAAGACTTGTAGGTAACGAGGCTTGTAGGAGTTTGAACCTTTCAGCTTCTTCAAGTACTGCTACAGAGCCTTTCAGATGGATGCATAACCATATCAACCCACTTTTTTTGGCAGCTGAGCTCTCATTCTACACTATTTGACATGGAGTTGCAGTGAAGAANACCCACTTTTTTTGGCAGCTGAGCCAAAAGCTGTTGCAGTTGCAGTGGAGAGAATGCAGTGCAGTGCACTGAAGAGAATATCCAGAGGGAAATATGTCAGTAGTGCAGGCTGGGGATTTGAGGAAGGAGCAAAAAGCTTTATAAGCAGTAGCTACACACATCTGTCTTTCCCCATCTGCAGTGCAGTGGGAATTGTTTTTTCCTTGCTAGCAGTTTAAGCAGAAAAATGTATCTTAGGAAGCATTGAATACCTTTTCCTTTTTGCTTTCCTTTGCTTGTACCCCCATGCTTGTCATGCAGCTCAAAGGATGAGTTTGCAACAGGTGTTTTTGTCCCATCAGGAAGCAGACCTGAGGGTGACAGTTCCTTTTCTCCTTGTAGGACAAGTATGGCCTTGGAACGAGGCTTCAGCGCCAGCGGCCCGGAGCTCCCATCAGTGCCCTCGCTGGTCTCTCGTGAGTCTCAGGGTTGGGGTTACCTTTGGGGGAGGACTGCAAGTGTAGGCAAGAGAGGAGTAAAGCAGCTCTAGAAAGATGATAGACAGTTAGCAGGTAGCAGTGAGAGGAGGTTTCTCCTTCTGAGCACTGGAGAGGCATCAGATCCTCAGGTATCTCTGCATCAGCTCCAGATGTTCCGCTTTCTCCCAAGAGGAACAAGTGGCTGCTCACAGCCTTGCTGCAATAATTGTTGTGCAATCTCAGCTCTCACTGCTTTCTGTGCTATCCTGCAGTTACTGCTGTTGCTGTCAGAGCACACGTGCCCTATTTCATGACTGAGTTGCCCCTTATTTTGCTTTAGCCTGAAAGAAGGAGAAGACCAGAAGGAGATCAAGATCGAGCCAGCTGATGCAGTGGAAGAAGTGGAGCCTCTTCCTGAGGATTACTACACAAGACCAATCAATCTGACAGAAGGTAAGACCTTAGTATTCTGTCACTTTTTGGCCTCACGTTTTGTAACGTGGGCATTGCCTACAAGCTTGTGACGTTCCTTATGACCAAGTTTCTGGTCATTTTTATGCTGGGATTGAAATACTGGGAAATACGTGACTTTTTAAATGGCAACTTTGAATGCAGCCTCAGCTTCATGTTGTACATGGAAAGCTCAGAGCCAGAAGGCCTGAAGGGTCATGTAGTGTTCTTGCTGGCCTTAATTTCTGTGTGTGTGAAGCATCAACTTTTGGATGGAGAAAAAAGCTGATATCCTTTTTCAAATAATATCAGGAAATGAGGAAATAGCAGCTGCTGGGGAGCTGGAACTGAGAGTGGGCTGTTGAGTAACAATTGCGCATTGCTTTGACATCAGCTTGGAACAGCCTGTGTACACTTGCCAGTTCTTTAGCTGACACATAAATTTAATCCACAAATACTGTCAACTGATCAGTAAGACTTGGTGTGAACAGGAAAAACCTGCAGGTACAGGAGAGATGTGGGCTTCCAGCTGAGGTGGCTCCAAGTGGAATGGATGTTGGTAGTTCTGCAGGCTACAAAATCTGCCAGTGTCAATTAACTCATGAAAGGTTTATGGAAAGGGGTAGATCTTCTAGGTCTCCTTTTCTCATGAGGCTGTTGGCATTGTGAGTTTGATGCTGGTGAAGAAGACAACTGTCCTGGTTGCCCACAGTGAGGGAAAGGCTGCCAGGTGGCTCACTTGCCTCTTAGACACTGGAACAGTGAGGGGCCTGCATTTTGAAACAAACCCGTGGGAGGTTTTGGCTGCTGGGAGTTTCTTGTTTTGGGAACTGTGTTTTCTCTAATTCTACGTGTGAGTCTGAGTTATGCAAACTGCTTGCTAAGGAGCTCTGTATTGTACTCGAGCAGCACCCAGCTGTGAGGGAAACAAAGCTGTGAAACTCATTTGCTGTGGTGAGGGAAAGAATTATGTTTTAGATAATTGCAAACCTCTTGTTTCCATCCCAGCTCAGCTCTGGATAAAGATGTGGGTCCCTCGTTTCTCCTGGGCTAGCACTGATGTTGCTCCCATGTAACTGTGCCCAGTCAGGGCAGCCCTTTATTCATCTTTTGCTTTCTATTTATTTCTAGAAATGTGATAGTTGCCAGTGGCTTCTGAATTATGGGCTGCAGGTGAAATTAGGTGTCTTAGAGATGGTGGCAGGTCTCCCCACAGTGCGAGGTGCATATGTAGAATTCAGCTTGAATTTCAGTTCCTGCTATTTCTTTGTCTTGCTTTCCGTGCTGCTCCCAGTGACGACTCTGCGCCAGCGCCTGCTGCAGCCTGACTTCCAGCCCATCTGTGCTTCCCAGCTGTACCCACGTCACAAGCACCTCCTGATCAAACGCTCGCTGCGCTGCCGGGTAGGGAATTCACTCCAGAGCACTGCCTTTCCCAGCCTCTCAGCACCTGGGTGCTCAGAAATGAGCTGTGCGTTTCTCTTGTAAAAGAAACGGCTGAAATGCTTCTGGTTGTTGAAGGTTCTCAGCCAAGTCAGTGGTGAGAGCACTAAGGGGGTGGGAGAGGCTGGCATGTCTGTGGTGTGGTGACAGTTGTGGAAGGGGGACAACACTGTCAAAGACACATAAGGACACAAAGGTGGTTTGTGCTAGTGCCCTGCCCAGCCAAGGAGTCAAAGAAGACTGCCAATACAGTCGAAATTAAAAAAAAAAAATTGCTGTTACTAAAGACAAAAGTCAACAAACAAAATATTTGGGAGAGGCAGTGCAGAATACTGAAGATGTCACTAGAGAGAAGGCAGGAAGAGGGTATTTCAGAGAAGCAAAGCAGAGATCTGGGAAGTGAAGACAGGCAAGATTTAAATCCCAAGTTCTGCTGTTTGCTTTCTTCATGGCCTTTACTGCATTATTTGTTTTCTCAGTCATACAAGGTTTATTTATGTAGTTCCTAAAGTAACAGAGCAATATTCTTGTAAGTATTTAAGATGCAGAATGCTTTGCAAATACAGAATATTTTCTCAGAAATAAGTCATGTCAGGCTGATCCTTTATTTGAAGAGTTGCCTATGAGGAGATCGGGACTTTTAGCTGCTTCATTTTTTTAATGGATTCTGGAGCATAGGTCAGAGATATGCCCTTACAGTTACTGTGTACAGCTTACAGTTGTTTGTGCTGCAGTCAGTGTCCAGGTGATTTCAAGCCTGGTTCCAGCAGTTGTGTTTCTGAAGTTGCACTGGTAGTGCTGGATATGACATTTTGGAGTATCAACAGCTGAGCACATTGATGGTTACATGCACCCCAGATGGTTTTAATGTGCTGTGCTGGAGGCTGTAATGTCATGGCTGGTGACACAGCACTTATGCCTCTGATTCTTCAGTGTGTGACTGCACACTGTCTTTTGGTGCTGACTTAAATACCTTTATCTCTAGAAATGTGAGCATAACCTGAGCAAACCCGAGTTCAACCCAACATCTATCAAATTCAAGATCCAGCTGGTTGCTGTGTAAGTAAGAAATGGGGACTGGGTACAAAAACTCCCTGTTCATGCCTAGTTAATGCCTTCTATTTTAATTTCCTTTGACCTCTTGTGGGATTGTGTCATCCCTTAGGATGGTGTAATCACCTTTTTAAATATATTTAGCTTATCTGTAATAGGTTTGCTTGCTGATATACTAAAGATTTCAGCAGTTTGACAAAAAACACTGCATGCTGTGCCAGCCCCAGACTATAGCAGGGGTTTGTAGGATTAGGGTTATACAGCAAAAGGACACTTCAGTTTTCCTTTTAGGAAAGCTCTAATAACTGTACAGACAACAACACAGTCCCTCACAGTCATTTGCTCTGTTATTTTGTAGTAACTACATCCCTGAAGTGAGAATCATGTCTATTCCCAACCTGCGCTACATGAAGGTCAGTAGCTTTTCAAGAAATGTCTTAGGCTGAGGCATGGCCAGGAGCTGTGGATGTGGGATCTTTTTGGAAGATGCCATGGTGTGATGATTGTTCCCTGAGGGCTCCACTCACTCCATTGAGAGGGTGCAGGGTTTTCAAGGGAGTGGCCAGAGTAACACTGCATTTACTTGTCACTGCAGCAATAGATTGCTGTTCCATGTGACATCTGGTATCACAAGCACTTTGGCCAATGTCTGAAGAGTAAAAGATCTCAGCTAGACTCTGAAAATACATATTTCTTACATTAAGAGTTTTCCATGGCACTGGTGCCTTTCTTATGGACAGGGGATGGTCGCTGTCCATCCATTGAGAGGATGTGATGCAGTTTTTGAAGATGTTGATCAGTCAGAGAAGGTGGAGGTGCTTGCAGTAACAATGAATTTTAGCACAATTGCTTCTTGAACTGTGATTCCTGAATCTCCCCAGGAGAGCCAAGTCCTTCTGACACTGACCAATCCTGTGGAGAACGTCACACACGTCACATTGCTGGAGTGTGAGGAGGGAGACCCTGATAACATCAATAGCACTGCCAAGGTATTGATTGTACTCTCCTGCTGTGTAAGCCCAAGCCCCTTTCAGGGTTTACCGCTCCCATTTGTCCTTCCACAGGCCACACTTTTCATATGTCCTTCAACCCCTGACAGCTGTGCTGTATTTCCCTCTTTGGAGCTTAAATGACTGTCACCGACATAAACAGCAGCTCATTAAGTATTTTGAAATTGTGTCTGTTCATTGATTTCCAAAACCCAAGGGAGAAATTTCTTATTTCACTGGCAGGGTAATAATCAGGTGGTCCTGGAGCAGAAAAAAAGCTGAGGATGAATCACTTTTCTGTTAAACTACAGTGAAGCAGACCTCAGAAGAGGAGAGCCCTTTCCTGCTTGCAGTGTGATCAGTGCTGAAAGGCTTCTTTCTCTCCATGCTCTATTCAGGTGGCAGTCCCTCCCAAGGAGCTTATTCTGGCTGGCAAAGATGCTGCAGCAGAATATGATGAGCTGGCAGAGCCTCAAGACTTCCAGGATGACCCTGAGTGAGTGTCCTGTGGGAATCCTCTCCCTTAAAAACTTTGCTCTTTGAGTAACTCGCTCTCCTGTCTGTCGTCAGTGTGGTTTGAGTTCCTCTGAGAGCATTGTTCCAAGTGGAACAATGCTCAGAGAACTTGGCTGACCCAGTGTTCCTCTGTGCTCTGCCCTGCAGCGTTATTGCCTTTAGAAAAGCCAATAAGGTGGGAGTTTTCATCAAGGTCACCCCACAGAAAGAAGAGGGCGAAGTGATCGTGAGCTTCAAGATGAAACACGAGTTCAAGAACCTCACTGCTCCCATCCGGCCCAACGAGGACGGCGAGCACACGAGCGAGGTGATCTGGCTCACCCACCACGTGGAGCTCAGCCTCGGCCCCGTGCTCCCGTAGTGCCTGCTCCCAGGCTGCGTGGACTGGCACCCTGAGAAAGCACCTGCTGGAAGGTTCTGCCAGAGCTCCTTTGTGATGTGTGGGTGTGCCACGGGCCGGGCCGGCCGCCGGGAGGGGGCTGAGCCTGCCGTGGTTTGGGCTGGTTTGTTCTCTGTCCCCTTGTCGTAGTGCCCACTAACCACCACTCCACTTCCCCTCACTGCCACAGGCTAGAGTAACTTGCAGCACCTGTTAGAGCACAGAAAAAGATCTCCCTCCAGGTTTGCACTGAATTTGGCTTTATCAACAGATAATTTGGGCTGAATTTAGATTTATCAGCAGAAAAAAAATTCTTACTTTTTTTTCTCCATGTCAGCCCACAAACCTGATGTTCCATACCTAATAATGAACAGCTTCTCTTTTCACACAGAGCAAAGCCCTTCTCAAACAAACATTTGAAGGAGTGTCCCTGCATTCTGGCAAGTTACTGCCAGCAGCATGATCTTTTCTTTTGGTTTTCTGCTTCCTCATAGAATACCTCAACAGTGGGGGCTGGGCCATAGTGCCCTACCCCTCTGGCATATGTAGCTTGCTTAGCCGAGGTGGCAGATGTGTTTTCACAAAGGAGTTGATCAGTTTGCCTTTAAACTTTAGACATAGCATACTGTAGTGTTCATGGATCTGACTGGCAACCAAGCCTGCCATCAGCCTGCTGCATCTCAGTGGGACGTGGCAGCAGGATGTGCTGCAAGCTGGGAATTCAGGTTCTGCTGCAGCTCTTGGCTGAGGCAGGAATGCTCCAGAGAGGCAGGGATGCTCCGGAAAGGTTCCCTGGCAGACTTCAGCTCAATAAATGTTGTATTGCTAGAGGCTGTAGTGATGAGGGGATGAAACCTGGAGAGTTGAGATTAGTTCTGGTAATTATAAAGCTACAGCGGTGATTTGGGTTCATAATCTTTGTTTTTCCAGTTAGGGCGGGTGGGAGGGAGGTGTTAAGGTGTAAACTCATTAGATGTTAACTACACACACTGTACCAGAAGGTCATTTACCCAGGGTGTAATTTGGCTGCAGACCAAGCTAAAATGGGTGATTAAGAGCTGTGTATCCAGGAGACTAAAGTACCATTAAGTGCATGGCTGGTGCAGGCAGCTGAGATAGCTCTTCCTGCAGAGCATTCCCACTTCAGACGTTGACCTCTGTTAAACATTTCTGAGGGGCTTTGACACGCTGCAGTGCTGGGAAAGGCTTGACTACCCGCCAGCCATGGCCATGTCACTCCAGATGCTTGCACCATGGCTCTGCCAGCCTGGATCTGTGAATGCTCTGCATCAAGGGGCAGGATGAGGCTGCCTGCTCTCTGGGGGTGTAGTGCAGCACCCCAAAACATCTCCCTTAGCGCAAGGAACCTGCTGTGGTGTGCTGGAGGGGCTCCCACCTCACAGCCCTGGGCCTGCAGCGGGTCTCAAAGCAACGAGGCCTCACGTTTACAGCTCTGTGTAGGTGACACACAGAGGTACAGCATGAGTTTGAGACTTGTAGTTAGTAGTTCATGTGTAGTGCTAGTGCCTGCTGCGGCTTTCCCTGTCCAGATAACAAAGCCCTTCACCTCTGGCCACAACTTGTCCTGTTCAGTAGCCAAAACAGCTGCTGCACTTGCAACACGACCACAGAAATTCCTCCAGGACCCAAGCCTTGAGCTGGGCCTGGGCCTGGGGTTTGCCGCGGGCATCGTGACCGGCGCCTTCTCAGTAAAACAAAAGGTGCGCTGGGCTGTGGCGTTCTGAGCGCTCCGATGAGCCCGGCGAGCTGTTCACCCCTCCCTGCAGGTGCTGTAGGCGATAGGAACGGTATTGGCGTGTCCCTGCCGCTCTCCCCGCTCCCCGACAGGCGCCTCCTGCCTTACGCTTGACGTCGTGTAGTGACCTTCAATAAACCACACGTGGCTCTCGGATTCTTTGCGCTGCCTCTTATTCCAAAACAATCGTTATCTAAACAAAACAAAAAGCGGAGCTCCCCCGTCTTTTCCGAATGGTCTCGTCCCTGTGCTCCTCCCCCATCGCTGCCCGTGGTCTCGCCCGCTGAGCTGTGCCTGGAGCGCCCCCTGCGGCCGCCGCGCTGTGACGTCACCCTTTCCTCAGCCCGCCTTTTCCGTCGCGGCGCTGCTGGGAGTGACGTCACTTCCGACCGCCGCCTGCCGGTAGCGGAGCGGAGCCGCCATGTCCACATCGCTGGGCTCCAACACCTACAACCGGCAGAACTGGGAGGATGCGGTGAGCGGGGCGGCCCCGGGGGGCCGGCACAGCCAGGAGAGAGGGGCTGGGCCGGCCGGGCTCCGCAACGCCGCGGGAGCCTGTGGGGCGGCAAGGCCGCGAGGCGAGGGGAGCGCGGGGAGGCGGCCCCGGGGCTGGGCCCTACCCTGGGGACCCGCCACCTGCCTTGGGGACTCACTGCCTTCTCTGGGGACCCGCTGCCTGCCCTGGGGACCCGCCGGCTTTTCTGGGGACCCGCTGCCTGCCTTGGGGATTCACTGCCTTCTCTGGGGACCCGCTGCCTGCCCTGGGGACCCGCCACCTGCCCTGGGGATTCGTTGCCTGCCCTGGGGACCCGGCACCTTCTCTGGGGACCCTCTGCCTTCCCTGGGGACCCGGCACCTGTCCTGGTTCCGCGGTTCCCCGGCCCTCCTTACGGCCAGAGGGAGCGAGCCGCCCCGCCGCGGTTCGCGGGCTGGGCTGCGCCTCTCCGGTGCCCGTGGCCGCGTCCCTTGGGGCTGAAGCCTCTCCCGAGTGGGCCCGTGCAACAATCGCTGCTGGGCGATAACGGGGGCGGTGTCACCTGCTGCAGTCCAGGCTCTGACCGGTTCGCATCTCAAGAATATGCTTTTTATTTGGTTATTCCAAGTTTTACTCCAAGCTACAGTAGCCAGCAGATTATCATTCTATAATAATTTGGGCTTGGGTCGTGGCTTGCAGCTCTCCTGGTGTCTCTGAATCCACTTGCATCTTTTAATCTGTCTGATGAGTTAAACTCAGACAGATCGTTTTTCAGAGCGTGACTTGAATGCTGTTGTGATGGCAGAGCTCGTTACAAATTCCCTATTTTCTTCTTGCTCCATTCAGGACTTCCCTATCCTGTGCCAGACATGTCTTGGAGAAAATCCCTACATTCGGATGGTACGTGCCTGTTGGACCCTGCAGCTCTTCCCTCTGTCTGTGGTGGCCCCAGAACTGTGGTTTTGGGGGCTCAGGTGGGGCTGGGTAGGGAGGAGGTGCTGAGGTGGGCACACAGCCCTGGGCAGCTGGTTCTGCACTGCAGGGTCCGCTCCCAGACACTGCTGGTGTGTCATAGCGTGGTTGGGTTGTGATTTAGGAACAGATCAGTCACAAAGCATGGGGAGATGGCACAGCCCAATGTAGAAAACAAATTTTAGTATTGGCAAGGTCCAACATGGAGAGCTGTGAGCTGCTTAAATTCTAATCAGTGCAATTTCTGAAAAGTGGAAAACATGCCACTAAAATTCAGTTAAAGGTGGCTTAGGAAGGGAGGTGAAGGTCCTGTTTGTTGTCCTTGGTTTCCCCTGTGCAGGGTTAGTCAGTCCATGTTAAGTTTCATTTCTCTGGCCTGCTTGCATGTGACCCACATTGACATTGCCTCCTTCACTTCTGTGTTCCACAAAGTTTGCTGAGAGAGATTGGCTTATTCTCATGAAACATAACCCCAGTGCTAGTATAGAGCATATTTCAAAACCTGCTTGTTTTCATGGGTTTATTTCATGTAACATCATCTTTCCTTAAAAAGAGCTGTTAATGCTCCTTTTCATTCTCACCTTTCATCAGTGCAGGAGATGAGACTTTAAGTACTCTGTTTTCAGTGAAAGTTTCTAAACCAAAAGTGTATTGATAATATTTAGGATTTGTATTTTTTGTCCTGTTGGCTTTCCAAGCTTTCCAAATACACAGGGGTGAGTCTAAAGGCAGCATAATTATGAAAAAAAACTACTGTGTTATGACATCAGTGATATGTTTCATGTTGAATTGGTGATATTTCATGTTTTCTTTTATTTTTTCTTTATTTTTCAGACCAAAGAAAAATATGGAAAAGAATGCAAGGTATGTTTGTGTGTTTTGAAGAAAAAATGTCAAAATAGCTGCAGATCTAGGAATAATACATTTTTATGATTAAAAGCCTTGTCAGCTTCTGAAGAGTATTTATCTGGGTTAACATAAAATATTTATGTAACTACACAAATTTTTGGGTCAGTCTGCTGTGCTTGTTAGACAAAGTCAGTTGGTCCTAAAACTGTAAAATTATTGAGCAAATCTTTCTAAACCTTCATGTTTATCAGAATGAGGTTTTGTAAATACTGCTGTACTGTATTTGAAGTTAGTGCAGCGTTTTAAACAATCCATGTTCTCTTGTGTGAGTTTGTTGTTTTTACTGAGAAGTGCAGAATTCCTGCAGTTTGGGTTTTACTGTGTATGTTGTTCATGGCTATTTGGTGATTTGTGTTGGCTGTCCAAGAAATAAGCCACAATTATTTACAAGAGCAAGAAATGCTCAGTGTTGCCTGGACTGAGGGAAGTTGAAGGTCTTTGCCCTTTTTCAGTTTTCATGTGAGGTAGAGAAAAGGTACAATTTGGAGTCTGTGCAGATTGAGATTGTGTTATGACTCAAGCTGTACATTGTTCCATGAGATGAGAGGGAGCATCACTGCACCAAAGCTCTCATAACCTCTTCCAGGTTGCTGTTGTGCTGGTGCCTGATGTTCCCATCATTGTAATTCATCTCTGGGAGCTCCACACTAACATCACCTGGAATCAAAGATAATTTATGTCTTTGAGTAGCCAACTTCCCTAAAACTTCCTGCCGTCAAAGTAAAACCCCAAACAGAAACAAATATTTCTTGAGCTCTGTGTCTTAGCTCTAGGACAAAGAAGCTGTATTTATGGTTTGAGGAGGCTGGATGAGTTTGGAGTTTGTTTCCATGCCAGCAGCAGTGCTGGCTCTGTGCAGTGACCCAGGTGCCACCTGTCTGTCCCAGATTTGTGCCAGGCCGTTCACGGTGTTCCGCTGGTGCCCCGGCGTGCGCATGCGCTTCAAGAAGACAGAGGTGTGCCAGACCTGCAGCAAGCTGAAGAACGTCTGTCAGACCTGCCTGCTGGACCTGGAATATGGTGTGTACCCAGAAACCTGATCCAGGACAAGGAGCTGCCCTCTGGAACGGGAGTTGGTGAAAACTTTAAATGTGTGCATGTAATTGGCACTGGACAGTCTTTGAGAAGAACAGGTCGTGTCTCTTTAGAGGTTCTAGGGCACAGTGGTTTCTGTGAGCAGCAGATGATTTACCTCTGGTCACTGCAGGTTGCAGAAATCACTATTTCTGCTCTTTCAGCTTGTTCTTCATATGGATTGGTCAGGGCTTTTTTTGTTTCATTTCAGGTTTGCCTATCCAAGTCCGGGATGCAGGACTCTCCCTTAAGGATGAAATGCCTAAATCTGACGTCAACAAAGAATACTACACCCAGAACATGGAGCGAGAGGTAAGTGTAGCCGGCCATGATCATGCTTTTTGGGTGGCTGTGTGTGGGGAGGAAAGGGCAGCAATGACCCAGCTTCTCTTAAAACCACTTACTTGCTCTGATTCTCTGTGTTAGTGTTCAGTGCTGATGTACACATCATTATTTGTGTTTTACCTGCTTTTAGATAGCCAATTCTGATGGCACTAGGCCAGTTGGTGCGTTAGGAAAAGCTACTTCCACCAGCGACATGCTGCTGAAGCTGGCCCGAACCACTCCGTACTACAAACGCAACCGTCCCCACATCTGTTCCTTCTGGGTGAAAGGAGAGTGCAAGAGAGGAGAGGAATGTCCCTACAGGTACAGACACAGCTGGCACGGTCAGCCTCTTCACCACGGACAGACACAGCTTTGCTCAGAGATGGTGCAGTGTGCTGGAGACGCTACAGTGATTTGGGTCAGGGCAAAACTTGCACCCAGTGCCAGCAAATGAATCTCTGTGGTGGCACAGTTTTGTGAGGAGTTGGCTGTGTCCTTTGCCAAAGCAGTGACTGCAGCTCTCCTCTCGTGTAGTCAATTTTTCCCCTTTGTGGTGTCAGCCCCCTCAAACAGAGATCTTTGTATTTGAACAAGAGGCTGTTTCAAACCCAGCTCTTGTGTTTTGTAGTGCTGAGTGTTGAGCTGTCAGAAGCGCCATTCATTCAGAACTTGATGCAGTCCTGGCTGCAGCTGAAGTTTTCAGGGCTTTGTTCCATTTTGGCGTGTTTATGTGGGCAGGGGTAAGGATATAATTGACCTCAGGGCTGAGAAAGAAAACTGGCAGCTATACTCATTTTAATCCATTCAGTCATCCCTGATGTTACAAAATGCTTTGTTTGCTGGACCTTAGACACGAGAAACCTACAGATCCAGATGATCCTCTGGCTGACCAGAACATCAAAGATCGTTACTATGGAATTAATGATCCCGTGGCTGACAAACTTCTGAAACGAGCATCAACCATGCCTCGTCTAGATCCTCCTGAGGACAAGACTATTACTACACTCTATGTTGGAGGACTTGGAGATACCATCACTGAATCAGATCTCAGGTGTGTTGGTGAATTTGTATTGCCCTTGCCTTTTTGTTTGACACTTTGATAATGGCTCTTCAAGTGACGAACAAAAATAAATCTGGCTTTCAGTTTTTTTTAATGGGGAACTGGTTGGTGAGTAAGTGCAGAGGAGTGCCAGTTTGTTGGAGAACAAACAGGCACATTTCAAATGCTTTGATTAAAATTTATATCTTTAAAGATGAATCATCCCTTTGAGCTGTTGGGGATACTGTGTAACTCTTTTTACAAGGAAATCCTGTATCCTCTTGCTAACCACTGTGAGAAGCTGCTACAGAGCTTTTATTGCTCCATAATTGCATGCAGGGCTAATTATGATTAACTGATTGATCATTGATTTCTAATGATTAGTTTGAACAGGGGATGGAGAAGAGAACATTTCTCAGTATACCTATTTCACCTGCCTTATACCCAGTGACTAGGAGGAGTGGGGTATCATAATAATTTTATTTTTTTTTGTCCTGTACAGAAATCACTTTTACCAGTTTGGGGAGATCCGGACAATAACAGTGGTGCAGAGGCAGCAATGTGCTTTCATCCAGTTTGCCACCAGACAAGCTGCAGAGGTGGCTGCTGAGAAATCCTTCAACAAGCTCATTGTCAACGGCCGCAGGCTCAATGTCAAATGGGGAAGGTCAGTGTGGGGGGAGGAAGCCTGGAGGATCTGCAAGGTTCTCCTCTCAGTTTACAGTCTTGATCAGCAGTACTGGGTATTATGCAGAAGTAGATACTTGTTTGGGAAATAGTTGGGGTCCTCTTGCATTTTGGTTTTCTTTTTATGGTGGGATCTGGCTTGGAGATGACACAAGTAGCATAAGGGATTTCTTGGTTGAGGATTATGGATGAGTTTTGATAGCTTTGCTCCTAGTCCATCTCCTGTAAACACTCTTGGCAAACTTGGTACCACATGTCTGATGTTCTGTGAGGTTTTCATCTTTGGCCTGAAGAAATGGATCAGGAATAGACAATGTGAAGCCGCTGTGGTGTAAGTATCTCCTTACCTTGCTTTTCTCATCTTTGTTCTCAAATTTTTGTCTGTTTTTCAGGTCCCAGGCAGCAAGAGGAAAAGAAAAGGACAAAGAAGGCACTACGGAATCGGGGATAAAGCTGGAGCCAGTTCCAGGACTTCCTGGAGGTAAGGGAGTTGTATTCAGCTCTGAAACACTCAGTTCTGACCCGTTTCCATGAGCGAGGCTGCTGTGAAACTTCTGGAGCAGTGACAGTTCGGGATGGTAGAGGCAGTGGTGAGCCCAGAGCAGTTATAGCAGCTTTGCAGCAGATCCAGATGGATAGGAGATGAGCTTTGTCTCAACAGCAAATACTTGATGAAAAAAGAGAGTTCTTTATGTGATGAGTGAAGAGTTAAAGCTGAATTCAACTTAGTTAGGTCAGAGATACTGGCAACCCATGCTTTCAATGTTTTCTTAGTCCACTGAGTGTTGTATGATGGAGAAAGCAAGGCTGGTTTCAGATGAGAGGAATTGGTGACTGGGGTTTCAGGGCACTTCTGCTTCTCAGTGCAGTTCACAGATGCAATCGTAGCAACAGTTTGCCCCTGTGAAAGCATGGATTGTGCTCCATCTCTGAAGGCAGACACCCCTGCTTGTCTTGCCTGAGAGATTCTCCATAACCATATGTACTTTTTCTGCAGCCCTCCCTCCTCCTCCAGCTGCAGAAGAGGAGGCTTCTGCAAATTACTTCAACCTACCTCCGAGTGGCCCTTCAGCCGTGGTGAACATTGCCCTGCCACCTCCTCCTGGCATTGCTCCACCGCCCCCTCCAGGTACCTGGGTTTCCTCCTGCAGTGAAGTTCAGTGTTAGACAGTCTCTTCCTCCTTGCCAGGCCATGCTGCAGCACTGATGCATGCCCTGAGCTGATTTTCCTCATCCCTGATCACGCAGTGCAAACGGATGATCTAAACTGAGCTGTCAGCACAGTTTAATTAAACTGAGCTGCCTGTTGTGGTTGGTATTTGCTTGCAAATTCCCAGGCATGTTGGAGATCCCTGTTACCGGTACTGAGACCTACTCAGTGCTTTTGCTGGCTGTGTAAATGCCACGTTAATCCAAACTTCAAAGGGTAATTTTGCAGCTGGTTGAAAGCCAGCATGTCCTTGGCTCTCTGTATATCTATCCAGAGATGCTTTGGTTTTTAATAGAATTTTGGACTCTTCTAGATGTATTTGGTCTGCTCTGTGGTTGAGTAGAAAACATTTAGATGGATATTACAGACACCTGCCTGGTCCCCCCACCAGCTTTTATTTGCAAGGATGTGTGTTGGGTAGGGATTGGTCCTAGCTGTACTGAAAGGGGGGGCAGGAGTTTGGGGAGATGGGAGATGCACATTTGTTAGCCAGCTGTGGTGTCAGTACTTTGAAGCAGCAGCACACACAGATCAGATTTTCTGTTGCTTTGCCTGAAGCTGCCAACTTTTTGTTTCTGCAGGTTTTGGACCACACATGTTCCACGCCATGGGGCCCCCACCTCCCTTCATGAGAGCCCCAGGCCCCATCCACTACCCGTCCCAGGATCCCCAGAGGATGGGTGCCCACGCAGGAAAGCACAGCAGCCCCTAGCATGTCCTGCCACCCTCATCCTTGAAGTAAATGTTATTTTCTAGTTACCATGGTAGCACCATATGTTGAGCTGTGGGTGAGCTAGAGACGCCTTATCTCCCTGCTTGCAGCCTCAGGGCAGGCTGAGCTGCGTGTCTCCGCTTATAATCGGGTTCTTGATACGTCCCAGGTCTTTCTATTAGTGTGGGGGGTGGGTGGGAGACAGACAGGAGGGCTGTCAGCGGTCTGTGGGTCTGGGGTACAGAATTACAGTGCTGTCTGTGTATCCCATTGGCACACTTTTGAAATAAACTTCAGGAAAAACAAAACCAAACCCTTTTCAAGCCCTTTTGATATCCTCAGCTGAAATGTTATGCTGAAATGTAACCAGAGACTCTTCTCTGACAGTTAACTAATAATGTATTATTCTAATGAGGTATCAAACCAGGACTGAATAACAGTTGAAAAACGAGTCCATCAGCCCTGCCAAACCCATGGCTTGGCCTTACCACTACACAAAATTTTCCTCCCTCCTTTCTCCTGACTTCTTGATTAAAAAAAGTCAAGAAAACAAAGCCTTTTTAAGTGCATCACTTCTAATCATGACCATCCTGGGCAAGACAAGTTTTGGGTCAAGTGAGCAGCCCCCAGGCTGTGTGGGCATGACATACAGTGACAGTTCAGGTCAGCAGTTGCTGATTTAGCCAGGTGACAGCCCCTGAGCCCCAGAGCCTGGGCTTGTGCTGCCTGCAGCTGCAGGGCAGGGTAGGATGCAATTGCAACTGCTCTTGGCGAGATTTGGGGCTCTCAAGGCCTGTGAAACAGCATCCATTTAAGCTGTGGCATGTGTCCCACTTCATCTTGCTTTGATAAGATGTGAAACTTTTCTTTCTGTGCTCCCGAGTGTAGTGGTGGCCTTGGAGCAGCTGCATCCTGCCTAGAGCCTGCAGCTGAGCAAGGTCTGTTTACATGTGGCTGGAGGATTTTAGGTTTATCTCCATATTAACTGCTTTCACGCAATGGATTTGACGTCTTCATAACAGGATGGGGCCTGTTCTGAAGCTTCATTTGCTTGTTTTTTAAAAAGTACATAAAAAATATTTGAATTTTTCAAAACCATGTTTAGCCCAGCTTCCTGGCATGCCGCGTCTGAGGAGTTGGTCTGATTTTTATGTGCCTGCTGCCACAACCAAGATCCGACACGGGCGAGGACAGGCACGTCCACTTTTAGTTTCATGTGCTGTTCTGTGCAGTGCCAGTGGGTCCCATCGTGGTGCCAGCCCTGCCAGGCTGTCAGAGGAGGTGTAGCACTTGTGGCACCACGGGCTGGCTTTCTCTGGAGAAAGAGCTGGGCTTTGGGTGTGAGTAATTAGTTCAGCTTTTGTCAGGGAAGAGCTGTCCCGGGGTGGTGTTGGACAGCAGAGGCTGCTGGTGGATGGAGGAGGGCTGTGGCATTTGCCTCTGCTCTGGCCAGTGTCCATAGCCAGGAGCTGTGAGTGCTGTGACAGATTTGGAATGCAGGAGGCTTCACAACATCCCAATTAATTTATTAATCCAGCCAGTTACCCAGGGTGCCTAGGTTCTGCAGATGATGGACAAAGAGGAGGGAAATGGGATTGGAGCAGGGCAGCAGTTAAGCATCACAGATTTATTGTTTCTAAGGAACAAACCATTTTTCTTTCCATTTGCTTGCCCCCTCCTGCTTCTGTGGGAAACAGTAATGAAAGCTTCCCACCTGAATGATGTGTTGTGACAGCAGAATCGCTGCGTGGGGTTTGCTCTGCACAGCGTTACAAACTTCACAAATGAGGCAGCTGTGAACTGCATTTCTACCACAACATTTACTTGCCCCATTTAACCACAGTGATGGAAAAAGGAACTTTTATCCTGGTGCTTCTGGGAGTATAAGAAAGGGTAACATTAAGAACCTGACAAAAGTAATTGAAGGAAGCCTGTGTTGAATCAGATTTTTGTGAGTGGGGTTCCCCAGATGTTCTGGTGACTGTAGGCTGTTGTTAGCTACATGTCCCACTGTGTGTCATTGCTGAAAAAGCTGGTGTAGTTGGATCCTCACTGCTGATTTTCATGTTCCCGGGGAAGCCGTTGCTTGCTCTGGAGGCACAGCCGTGCTGCTTTTCCTTCCCAGGGGTGTTGAAGTTACCAGAACAGCCCAGCAGCATCCTCACACTGCTGTGGTTCTGCAGGGCCTGACCCTTGACCAACTGCATGGAGCAAATCTGGTGTAAGTCACTCAAAGAGCTTGGATTAGATGTTCAAGCGAGACATGCAAAGAGCAGTAGGAAGGGCAAAATAGCTGCCAAGTGCTAGCCAGTAGTTTGTGGAAACCAGGGCACAAGTTTCCAGCTCCCAGCGTTCTCTCCCCTCGGTTGTGGCTGTGCTGTGTTAGTAAACGGGTAGATTCCTTCACTTGTTTTTCTTGTCCAGCCAAACTCAAGGTAGCTGCTTCAAACATGCCAATGCCTCAAGTTTTGTTTTGCTGCTGCTCTTCCATTATCACCTCCTCTCTGTCCTGGGTGGAATGACAGATGCAGGGTTGTCCCGAAGATGGAATTTCTCTGCAAAAGCACCAGCTGTCCGAGCAGGTCTCGCGTGTCAGTGAGGATGCAGTGAGGCAGCTTGGCAGGTTGCAGCTGGCAGTGCTGCAGTTTCCATGAGGCAGGGAAGAGGACAGGCTGTACGCGATGTTTTGTCCGGGAGCTTGCGGGGATGTGCTGGATTAACAGTGAGGACTTGGCTGGTTGGCTTGGCACTGGCTGCAGGGGGAATTCAGAATGCTCCCACATCGAGCTCATCCAAACCCCGTTCCAAGATGGCAACCTGAGCCCACCAGCTGAGCTTTCACAAAGGATAGCTGGCCCCCTCCCCTCCCCTCCCCTGCGAGTGTGTCTGAGTTCAGTGGGGACCATCCGTGGCCGTGGGGAAGGGAGCGCACGTCCTACAGCTCCTCGCTCTCGGGCAGGATCCGCACCCAGCCTTGGGCCACCCTGTTGAAGTTGGGCCTGTGGGAAATCACCTCCAGCACGCTCAGGTTGTCCAGCTCCACGGTGGGCAGAGAGAACAGCTCACCAACCTGCGCCCTGTCAAACGGGGCCGGAGTCCTGCAGCACAAGGAGAAGCACACTTAGGTACAAGGAGAAGCTGGGCACATTTTGAAAGTGATAGAATAAAAAAGTCTGGATTTACTGAGTCCAGCACAATGTAGCAATGCCTGTTAGAAATTACAACCCTCCTCTTCCTCCCCAGGACACTGTTAGAGCTCTGCCAGCCCGGTGAAGTGGTTCTCTGGTACGGAGAACCTCAACTCAAGCTTTGACACGCCTGGACAGTGGGGTTTGGTGCCTGGGTGTTGGTGTGGAAGGGCTGAGATTTGGAGACCAGTGGCAGTGACAAATCCCTGGTCTTGAGAGGGCCTCATCTGCAGTTCCTGTGTCCTGCAGAGGGCTGAGCTGCTCCAGATCCCTCCAGCACATGCAGCTCTATTGGCCCTGGCTCCATCCCGCCTTTTGGGACGGCTCCTCCTGAACAATGACTAACAGCAGGAGCAGTGTGGGGGCAAGAGCTGTCATCTTTCTGGAGAAATGTGGAAAGGGACTGGGGAAGAGTGTGCCAGCCCCCAAAAAGCTAAGAATGTTGGTTTTGGAGCAGCACATGGAGGCTGAGCTATCAGTGAGGCCAAACTGGGAATGTTTGCTTTGGGAAGCACTGCTAGAACATGAATAACGTGGCACTGTTTTGCAACAGAGGAGAAGTAAGAGGGGGAAAGGCAAATGAGAGAAGTTTGTTCTAGGAACTTTCTTCTGGGAAAAGGCAGTCTTTGTCAAAGCTTGGTTTTCACTCTCTCCTAAGGCAGCACACCTTAGCAAGGTGGCCCAGGTTTTTGAATGTTTAAAATTGGGAATAAATGAGCCTACTTTAATGCAGTTGCTATGGAGTTGGTGGACTTGCCCTTGCTCTGCAACCCATGAGAGCTGAGCTGGGATTCAGCCTTAGGCAAGACCACTGGCTTTTTGATAGCCAGTTTGTTCCAAAAAGTTTGTTTTTCTGTGGCTTGGTATTTGAACAGAGAAGTGATTTAAAAGCCATCAGCTTGGAAGATCATGAAAAGCCCAGTTAAAAGCAGATTGGCTTTCTGAGTCTTTCTGCCTCACTGAAGAATTAGAGGAGGTGGCAAGAGGCTTGGAGTTAAATTAGCATCCATCTGTATTAAATTACAGTAGAAGACTTTAAATAGAAAGGCAGCGTGTGAGAGGGGAGAAGTGGTACAGGGTAGAGTATTATTCAAAAACATGCCCTTGCTTCAGTCCCTGTCCATAAATAAATCCTGAGGCAGGAACATGGCTAAATGCTGAAAGAAAAGAGCCAAGTGTCTGCAGCAGCTCCTCGTTCTCCCCCTGCAGCCCCTCCTTGGCTCTGACTCCTCAAGGAGAGCCACATGGCAGAGCCCCAGGGCTGAGGGGGAGGAGAGCAGCAAAGGGACAGTGGTGGCCAGGCTCATCTCTGCCCTTTAGGGTGGCTTTTCGCACAAGGACAGTTGTGGTCCCCCGCAGCCCCTTCTGCCAAGTGCTGAAAGCACAGCAGTTGTGTCCCCCACGCCTCAGACCCAGCCCTGGGGTGGGCACAGGGGGGCTGCTGCTGGCACATGCTCTGCTGGGCAGCAGTGTTGTGTCCCAGGGCAAACTCCAGGGGGAACTTGCTACTGGAAGGTGACTTTGGCCAGGCCACCAAAGCCAGTATAATTCCATCCTCGTGACAGAGGCTTTCGGGAAGGAGGACAGACAAGACTCCTTTTGCTGATTCCGTGGGATCATGTTCAGCTTAAATGTTCAGTTCTCACCATTCTGCCGTGGGCTGCGGGTGCTTTGCTACCACCAGATCTCCATCTCCTGGATCCCCACCAAGCACCTTTCCAGAAGGGAGATCTGTCTTGGCAGCCTTTGCTCCAGGGTCCCACCCTTGGCCCTGGTGTGATTTGGAGGTTGAGGAGGCACCAGCCATGCTCCATCAGAAGCAGCCACAGGGCACAGAGCCTGCCAGGCTGAGCCACCACAAACCCCCTGGCCTGAAGGCTTTGGGCTCAAGCAGGTGTTTGGAAGGAATCTGGTGACCTCTCAGCACTCTGTGGGAAGATTAACCTTATACCCCCACTGCTTCCAGCAGCTGCTTGGATACCTTAAGGAAATTAGGAAAGAGACTTGGCGCTGTGTCATTCCTCCACAGAGCTGAGCCCAGCTGGGAGCAGGAGGGATTCCTTCTCCAGGACCATGTGTGTAAGAACTGGTCCTCCCAAACCTCATCCCTGTGGTTACCCTGTGAGATCAGGCTGCTTAAGGCTGTGAGAGCCCAGCAGTGGAGCTGAGAGGAGACCTGGGGAAGAGCTGCTGGAGGCAGGAACCTCTGCAGAGAGCCACAGAGGAGCTCCTGAGTAGGAAAGAGCATCCTGAGCCCGTGCTGTGCCCTTCTGGGTATAAAGAGGGCACGAATGGTTGCGTTTCCCTGGCAGGATGGTGGGTGCTCCTCGAGGCTGAAGGGCTTGGCCAGGGGCTGGCATGGCTGCTGGTGTCTGCCCCGTTACCTGTTGAAGCTCCTGAAGTCCCACGCAGGGGGTCTCATGGGCGGTGGGTTCTTGCTGTACACGGCATTGTCCTTGTCCCCAAAGAGCTCCTGCCATGGGGACTGGTAGCCTTTGGGGATGGCAGTGGCATTGAACTTCTCGTGGGGGATTTCTTTGAGGGGGCTCGAGTACCCTGTGCGGGGGAGAGGCAGTGTGGGCTGCTGGGGCCACAGGCAGGCTGAGGCAGCCCAGCCTCCGCGTGGCCATGGGAGACAGGCTACTGGGGAATGTATATCCTTGACATAAATATATATATACACACACATATTTGTACATGTAAAATCTCTGGGGGAAGGTTGGGCAGACCACTCAGCAAGCAGCAGCTCACTGCCCGCAGCCCCACGTTGCTGAGATCACAGCAGGGCTGGGTGCAGGTGCAGGAGGCATTGGCTTACCTGGGGCCAGGGCACTGGGGTTCAGCACTTTGCTCATGTGCAAGACCTTCTCTGACTTCCTGGGTACATCTGGGGGGCCACCTTGGGGTGATGCTGCTACGTGCAGCTCGGAGTGATAATTCTCCTGGCCCCCAGCATTCTCCCCTGCCTGAGGAAGGGAGAGTTAGCAGGCACGGGGGAGCTCCTCCTGCCCCGTTCAGGACTCAGGGAGCCGTGAAAGCACCACAGAGCATCCTCCATCTACTCACCATCTGTTCATTCACTGTTCCTTCTGCATCACCTTTCCCAGTGCGGTGTGAGCCACCTGCCCCTTGCCCTGGGAGCTGCAGGAGACAGTGAGTGGGTGCAGAGGGGGCTCAGCACTGATCTCTCCTCTTTGGTGGATATTGAACCCCATGAGTGCCCATTACCATGCCCAGCCCACCAGGACAGCTCTCCTCTCCCTTCACCTCTGCATAGCAGTCAGCCACGCAGGGCTGCCCTGCAGAGAGACCACTGACCCCGCCAGGAATTCCTTCCCTGGAAAGGAATTCCTTCCCCCAGGGGAGGGCTGTCCTCAGACCCACCTGCCTGGAGCTGCTGGGGTGCTCAAAGACAAAGCGCTGCACCCGCTTCTGGCGCTGCTGGAAGAGCCGCGAGCCGGGGTTGTTAGGCAGGGAGAGCTCCTCGATCATCAGGTCATGCGTTGTGCTCATCTTCTTGCCCAGGTCCAACTGGGGCTCTGGGGAGGCTGGGAGAGCACGGCTGCAGCTGAGGATGCTGCAGTGCTGAGGATCCCCAAGGCAGCACAGGCCGTGTATCCCCGAGCTGGGGTCTCTGTTTGGTGGCTGGGCCGTTTGCCCACTCCAGGGACTGGCGTTTCCTCAGTGTGAGGAATTGTCACAGAACTACAGAGGTTCAAGCAGCCTCTCCCACCCTGTGCGTGGACTGCTCCAGCAAAAGCAGGACGAGTGGCCTCAACCAGAGCTGGCTCTGGCCCCTAGGCAGGGAGGGCAGCACTGTCCTGGGGCTGGTGACACACCTGCATCTCCTTACCATCTTCAGGGCCGGGTCTCATGATGGCCATCCCTTCCTGCCGTGCTCCTGGGCAGCTCTGTGGGAGGTGGATGGATCCTGTCTGGCTGGGACAGAGGCACTCCTGGAGTGACACCAAACATGGGAACATGTCAGCCCCAGGCGCGCCCCAGAGCTGCTAGGATTCAGCTGAGCATGTCCCCCAGTCAGCATCATCCCTAAGCATCTCCTTGCAGCGCTCTTTGTCCACTTCAACAGACACAGGCAATGTTCAGTCACGCTGCCCCTCAGCCCTGCCTGTCATTCTTCCCCTCTGCCTTTCTTTAGGGCAGAAGCTCACCCTAAAGTCCTCGTCTGTTTTTGCCCCCAGTGAGCCGCTGTCCTTGTGCCCCACGTGCCCTCGAGCAGCAGCTGCTGGCCGAGCGGGGCCCTGGCTACCACCCCCAGCACCTCAGCAGAGCTATTTTCAGCTGCTGGCTCTGCGGGTGCAGGAGCTGCAGCCCTGAAACCTGCAGGGAGCTGGTGAGCCCAGCCAGCGGCAGGAAGGGTCATGGGAGCGCCCGGCTGGGCTGCTCCGCTGTGGAGAGGCGGCTGCAAACCTGCCCCAGTGGGAGCCCCCTGAGCTGTCCACCTGCCACAGAGCCCTCCTGTGCTGCTGGGACACTCGGCTCCACTCGGCAGTGCTGCTCGACCCCGTGTGGTGCATCTGGCATCCCTCGTGATGCTGGGCAGCTTCCCCCAAGGGCCCTGCGGTGCCGGGGCTCCCATGGGGCCGGGGTGCCAGGCACACAGCTCCCTGCCAGCTCTGAGTCCAGCGTTAACACAACAAGCCAGGGACCTGCACCCCATCCTTCCCTCTGCCCCACTCCAGGGAAACTGTTCCCTGTCCCCACAGCGGTGGTGTTCCCTTTTCCAAGGACATCCCCAAGCCCGGTGCACCCACCCACCTGCTGACCCCCACGTGGGACCTCACCCTCCCTACCTGGCCAGGGGATGGATATCCCAGATGCTGGGAACTGAAGGTGCTTCTCCTGCTGTGCTGGGGACAAGGCTGAAGCCAAGCTGCAGCCACCAGCACTCAGTGGCTTCTGCTGGCCCTTCACGGCACCCTTGGGCTCCTGCTGCTCGCCCCAACCCGTCCTGGGCTCCAGCCCAGATGCCAAGGTCCAGCCACGGGACAGAAGTTATTTCTGGCTGAGAAAGGGGGCGGAGCAGGGCTGTGACCCTTGGGGACAGGTCTGACTCACAGGGATGAGGATGCCATAACCCTGGCACGGGGCAGGGCTCTGACCCTTGGGGACCAGCACGGAGCAGGGCTGACCCACACGGGTGCAGATGCTGTCACTCAGCATGGAGCAGGGCTGACCCCTGGGGACATGCTGCAGCCCTGAGAGGTGGCCATGTGCCACGTGTGCCCAGGCCACCTCGGGGACAGACCAGAGCCAGCCTGGGTGGAATAGCGCGGTTTATTTCTGAGCTGGGTACACAGCAGCGTGGCGAAGGCGGGCTGTGGGGCTGCTGGAGCGAGGGTGGGAGGTGTGTCTGGGGTCGGGGGCCGTGTTCCGGCAGGGGCAGCCCGCAGTGTGGAGGTGCTGCAGGGAACGGGGATGGGCTGGCCCCAGCAGCGAGTCCTGGGGAAAGGGACAGGGAGAGGGGCTCTGTGACCGGGAATATGCCACAGCCCTGGCAGCCCAAACGCAGCCTCTTTTCCAGTGCTGGTCTCACTGGCCCCAAGGTGTGGGGATGCTGACATTCTCAGAATCACCTTCTCTGCCGACACCTCCTTCAAACCCTCTGCAACTTCTACCCTTTCCTTCAGCCCCTGCAATTCCCCACCTGCCCTGGCTGTCACAGCACCCGTCGGTTCCTGTGTGTGCCCCATCCCACCGGGGTGGGGATGGGGACATGGTGAACTTGGGTATGGGGACAGTGACAGGTACAAGATGGGGCTGTCCCTCTTGATCTGGACAGGGCAGGAGGGCACCTGTAAACAGTCCCTTTAACATGGCAATAAATAACTTTGGCTCTCTTTGGTTTCTAGGGAAATAAGGATTTGGGAGAATTTCTTTGGGAAGGAGTCAAAAGTTTAAAATTAATAAAAAAAAAAAAAGCAGTGAAGAACGGGGGAGCTGGAATTAAAAATTAAATTTTCCTCTCCAAAATCTGGTTTCAATTGACACCAGCCAAATCTAGAGGCTGGGAGAGGCTGGGAGAGGGAGCCTGGCCATGGCGTCCAATCGATGCAGCAGATGTGCCACCCCAGGGAAGCAGAGCTGCAGTGACACCCCGGGATAACACCTGGGAGCTGGGGACAAGGGCTCACGGGGCCCACCAAGGCCATCCCGGTCCCGGCTGTGCGGGATGGGGCTGTCAGGCAGGCAGGGCCGTGGGGGTGCGGCTCCCCCACTCTGCCTGCTCCTGCCTGCTGACCACGCAGTCCTGCCCCGAAAGGTTAGGCTGGTAAAAATAGAGCGAGGCCATGGGCTGGCGGGCGGGAGGCACCTGACCCCTCTGGCACACAGAGGGGCCGCGGCAGCTCCGAAGGGACGCTGTTTTTTGGGGGCCTCAGCCCCGGGGGTGGGTGTGTTCCCGGTGCGGGGTGAGCGGGTGGCATCACCCGGGCTGACGGGTCGAGGGAGAGGGGTTTTTGGCGGGGGCTGGCTTGTCTAGGAGGTGCAGGGAGCCCCTGAGGGCAGAGCCCCCGTCTTCAGCCGCAGGCTGCCGGTCCAGCCCCGCGGACAGAGGTTGAAGCTGTGGATTCCCGGGCTCTTGGTCCCCGAGTCTTCGGAGTCGAGGGAGACGTCCGAGTCCGTCGGGGACCGGGAGGTGCAACGCTTGGCTGGGGACCGCCCACCCACCACGGGGGATGGCAGGGGGCTCTTGGGGACGGGGGACAGCCCGGCCACGGGGCAGCAAGACGCGCTGGATGGCAGCAGGAGCCGGCGGCCCTCCGCCCAGGCGGCTCGGGACGTGCCGGGGGAGGCACAGAGCTGGGGGCTGCCTGCCCGGGGCGATCGCAGGGGGCTTTTGAGGGTGGGCGAGGGGCTGCCCAGGCTGCCCAGCACGCTGCTGGCGGCCTGCAGGGCCGGCGCTCTCGGCCCCAGCCGGGGCGACTGGGGCAGGCTGGGGGGGCCGGCAGAGATGGGGGTGAAGGGCCGGGAGCTCTCCGGCCCCGCGGCTTTGGGGGAGCAGCTCTTCCTGCGGGCAGCGTTGATGATGTTCCTGGCGAGCCGCGCTTGCATCTGCCGGCTGGCCCGGGGGTCCGCGTCCTGCCGCAGCGGGGACAGGGACCTCTCGCTCCACGGAGGGGACGTGGGGGGTCCCTCGTCCAGCTCGGGCACCGAGGCCGGGCTGGCCCAGCCGTCCAGGCTGCCCGGGCGCCGCGCCAGCCGGGGCGTCCAGGTGGGCGAGGCAGGGAGGGACGACCGCCTGTCCTGGAGGGGGACAGAGAGCGGGTTAGTGACCCCCGCTCGGGGGGACAGAGCAGGGGTACAGCGGCAGGAGGGCGCCAAGGCAGGATTTACGCTGGCACAGCCCCGCAGGAGCCGGGGATGTCTCCTCGGGCATCGCGCCCCTGCAAGGGGTCCCCAAAACGCATTTGACCCTGCACCCCCTCCCCCGCCGAGGAGATCGGGGGGCAGGCTGAGCCTGCCGTGAATCGTCCTTGCCCAGAGTATGTCCCAGGACCTCTCGCTACCTGCAGCTTCCTCAAATCTCCCTCTGGGGGATGCTCCGAGCCCCCTTGCACTGCCCCGGGATCCATCGCCCAGCGCTGCTCCCCAGGCGGCAGGAAAGAGAAGAGCCAGGCGTGACAGCGCAGAGAGTGTATTCAGAAAGACGGGGGAAAAGAAAAATGCAGGAGAAATAAAGCACAGTCAAAAGGCAACTTGGCACCATGGGGAAAGTGGCTGGGGGGCACGGGCAGAGGCACAGCTGGATGACAAGCCTTGAGCTGAGCATCGCCCAGCAGCCCTGCCCTCGGCACCCGCCTCATCACAGCACACCCCTCGCTTCCAGCCGTGCCACACAGCCCAGCCCAGCCCAGCACTGAGCCCAGGCAGGGACAGGGACCCCGCACAGCACCTCAGTGTCCTTGCGCACAGCACCACTGCACTCTGCCATTCCCGGAGGGACGCAGTTCTTCCCCCGCAGCGAGGGAGCAATCGAGGACAGATCCTGAAGGAGGAGCAGAAGAGCCGGGAGCGGGCACTGTGAGGCAGAAAGGCAGTGTGTCCCCTCCAGGTTTGCTTTGGTAGGAGGCTGAGAAGAGCCACAGGACAGAGGGGATAAAGAGGAGCAGGCAGAGCTCTGAGAGCTGAAAAAGCCGGAGGTGAGGAAAGAAGGGAGCCAGAGGTGTAATGCTCCAAACAGTTCCAGGCAAGAGAAGAGCAAGAGCTTTGGGACAGGCAGGCTCCTGCTGACTCTTTGGGAATCCTGCAGGCTCTGGGCCCAGTTCCTGCTGCCTCCCCAGGACTCCTCAGCTCCTGTTGCCTTGGTGGCTCAGCAGCGCCTGTCATCCCCTGTTGCAGTGCTGCAGCCTCATAGCCACTTTTTTTTTTCTATTTTCTTTTCTTCCCCCCCTTTTTTTTTGTGGTTGGTTTGGCTTTTGGCACTCCCACGAGCAGTTAGGGAGGACTCAGCCTAGCACCCCTGTGTTTTTCTCTCTGCCACCACTACTTGTAGTAAAAAGAAGGTTTCCACACCTGCGGCTCGATGCCGGCATTCCTGGTGGAGTAGGAGGGCCGCGGGGCCTGGAAGCCCGCCTTTGCCCGGGGGGGCAGCAGGCGGCACGGCGAGGCCAGCAGCACCTCGGCCGGGGCTCCGGGACTGGCACGGCTGTCGTGAGGCGGGGGCAGAGCCCCGGCAGCGCCGGGGAAGGGGCTGGCAGTGGTCGGGCCGGCGCTGGGCACCACGGGGGGCTGCCAAACCGGGGAAGGAGGACACGGAGAAGCCGGACAGGAGGCTTGCTGGGAATAGGTGTAGGAGTCGGGAAGAGAGGGTCTGGGTGGAGGCACCTCCTGGGGCATGGACCTTGCTGGCCCCTTGGATGGGGAGAGGATGAAGAGAGAAGACTGGAGCTGGTAAGGCTGGTGCTTGGAGATCTCCAGCTCCTTCTGGGACACCTCGTTCTCCATCAGGGTGCTGCCGTACAGCGACGCAGGAGGGGTTTTGGAGGGCCTGCAGGGGCTCTTGGAGGGGCGCCTGGAGACCATGGGTGACAGGTAGGCGTTGTTGTCATACTTCCAGGAGGGAGGCAGGGACATGGTGGGTGATGGGGAGCGCAGCAGCTCGGGCTGGGAGGGGGCCTCAATGATGAACTTCTCCATCCTGGATTGTCGGCGGGCAAAGAGCTCCGCCCCCTTCCCTCTGGCTTCGGTGAGGATGTGGCTGGGCTGTGGCTTCTTCTTGGGCTGGATGGTGGGAGACTTGAGGCAGGAGGACCATGCCGGAGCATCCTCAGCTGGTGGGAGGTGCTGCACACTCCTGGCTGTGCTGTTGGGGACAAAGTTGGAAGCTTCAGCCCCGAGGGCGAAGGGCTCGTCCTCGGCGCTGGGCTCTCCCTGCTCCTTCTGCTTCTTCCTGCTGTCTGCACTCTGAACCAGGTCCAGCAGGTCAGGGTTGGGGCCGAGCTTCGGCTTCTCCACGAAGGTGAACATGGACTTTCTGCTGGCTCTCCGGGCAGCTGACTCCTCCAGGATCCCTGTTTTGGGCAGGGGGTTTGGTCCGCTCACCCCGCAGCTCAGGAGGGGATCTGGCAGCATCTTCTGCTCCTGGGCGGGGTNGAGGGTCTCTGCGTAGGTCGGCGGTGGGGGCAGCTCGGGGGCAGGGGGCTCCTCGTCCAGCTGGGCAGCGGCCGGGGGCGCCTGGGTGCCGAAGGGTCTGGCTGTCCGGTTCTTCACAGGCTTGGGCTTGGCCAGGGTGAGATGGACCTCGTAGTACTGCCGGCCCTGGGTCCCGTTCTGCTGCTGCCCGGCCGGGGATGCCATCCCCGTGGCTGTCCCCGCTGGAGCGCTGGGCACCTCGGCGGGCACCTCAGCGGGCACTTTGGCGTTCTTGCCCTCCGCGGGGCTCTGTGGCAGGACAAAAGCCGCCGTGCTCGGCCCCGCAGGGGCTCCTGCGTTTCCGAGCCCCTCCAGCCCTCTCTCCGTCCCGCTGGCCGCCTGCTCCTGCACGCCGTTGGCGGCGGCCGATGCCATGTTCTCCTTCAGGTAAACGCTGATCGGGACCTGCTGGGCTTCAGCGGGAAGCTGCTGGCACGGGGAGGCGTTTGCCCGCATCCCTTCTCGCGGATCGCCGGGCTGGCCGGGCTCCGGCTTCATGCCCTGTCCCCGGCTGTGCTCCATGGGCCCTTGGCGAGGCTGGGGCGCGGGGCTCAGCGGCAGCGCCCCGCCATGCCCGGCCCCCGTGAGCCCCTCGACGCGCTGCCTGCGGCGGTGGAACAGCAGCACGCCCTTGGAGCTGGGGCCGGGCGCCGTGGTGAGCTGAGCCGCGATCCTCTGGCTCCGCGCCTTCGCCTCCTTCAGCTCCTTCTCCGAGAGGCTGGCGCTGCGGGACAGACCTGGGCAGAGGGGAGAGGGGGATTAGGGTCCTCAGTGGGAGTGTGGGGTGTCGGTGCTCCCCGCCCAGCCCTTCCTCCCGGCATTCCCCGGCATCCCAGCTCTTTCCCTGGCGGGTGGGAGAAGGGAGGGGAGATGCACCGGGGCCGGGCTACACGGGGACCCAGCACAGCCATCACGAGCGTGCTGGGACAGATGGGAAAGCCCAGGGGACACCTAGTGACACTCAGGACGTTTCCGCTATCCCGCCCCGTGTTTCGGCTGGGTTCTGCGCGCCCGCCGCGCTGACCATACAGGAAAGGAATTTCTCCGAGCAGGTCTCTGGTCGTAGCTCACACGGCTCCGGCCCCGGGCTCAGAGGCAGGGAAGAGGCCAGCGTGTGTCCCCCAGCAGCTCGCCCCGAATCCCGGCGGGCTCAGCCCCGAGCGGGCAGGAATAGCCCGGGGACAGCGGGGAGATGCCAACCCGCCCGACGTCACGGCAAGGCCGGTGGGCAGCCCTGGCGGGGGACTCACGTACGGAGCAACACGAGATGGCAGCAGCCGACAGAAGCTGTGCAGCTCCTGCCCAGCTGGACGCAGACGCGGGCACAGCGAGGAGCCCCTCCCGCCTCGGGACTCGCACAAGCGCTAAAAGCAACGCGCTGAAAGCCTGGCGCGAGCCCCGCAGCGAGCAGCCCAGTGCCGCCGGGCTTCTCCTGTGCCGGGCAAAGGTCAGGGCACCAGCCCTTCCCTAAGAGCGAGAGGATGTGGAGCTGCCGGGAATGCATTTTCTCAGGGTGAGCAATTTCCTATGAGCCTGCCTCCCCCGAAAGCGCCCGTGGGAAGGGCAGTGTCCCCCACCCTGCCGAGGCCACTGCTGGGCACAGCCACCAGCGCGGGCCATCAGCACCGCCCCCGCCCCCAGCGAGGGTGCAGCCGCTCTCCAGAGGCACTGCCGGGATGGCTCTGGTTGTGTCTCTGCTCCGGCCCCAGCAGGGTGGTGTGCGGCCAAGACCGCCCGCTCCCAGCCCTGCTCCTCTTCCCTTCCCATCCCTTCCCGTCTCCCCTTCCTTCATGTGTTCCTCATTTTCTTGCCTTCTGTGCTGCTTGGGACTCTTCCAGGATATTTTCAGCAGTGGCTCAGCCTACCAGCGAGGGAAAGGGATGGATGACTAAGCCAAATCCTTCCAGCAAGCCCACGGTAAGCAGGAGGGCTGCTGGAAGCTGGGCAACTCCTCTCCCTCACCCTTCATCCCTCCCGCCTCCCTCGGCACCCAGCAAGTCCTTGCGCACAGCCGAGGTGTGCAGGATGCCCTGGGTGAAGCCCGCAGGTGCCCGGCAGGAGGGTTCTGTCTGGGCAGGGGCAGAGGAGGCAGAGATGCCAGTGGAAACTCTCCTGGAGACGAGGAGCCGGTCGGCAGCGGCGACGCCGGCGGCCGGTCCCCCCTGGTTCTCGCCCAGCATTGTTCGACGCCCCATTTCTATTTGCTTTGGCGGCGGCACAGAGCGGGGCCGCTGTTTCCTCCGGCCGGGCTGGCTGGAGGGCGGCCAGCACCGCGGCTCCCGCTCCGCGGGGTCACCCTCGCCGCCTTTATCTCCGAAACGGAGGAGAAACGCGGCCAAGGAGCCGTTGAGAAACAAGCCACAGGCTCCAGCTGTCTGCGGGTTTCGTGCTCCGAGCGGAGCATCCCCGCTTCCTCGGAGGCCGGGGCTGCCGAAGAAGCCGAGCTCTCGGCGGAGCCATTTCGCGGCCTCTCGCTCTTGCTACCGCCTTTTAACAGCAAGCGAGGGGCCCTGGGGGATCTCCTCCGTGCTGGAGGGATGACTCAGCTCTTGGCCAGCCCGTTCCTGCTCGGACTAGCCGCCAGATACGCTCCCACGTAGCCGGGATCAATGCTGGGATTTGCCCACGGGGATTTTGCCCCTGGCTCTCTCCATCCCTTGCTGCTGCCACAGGCGCGGGCATCGCTCCGGGCCGGGCTTGCTGCAGGGTGGACTCCCCCATCTGAACTCCCCTTCCTGGAATCCATTCCCATCCGTATCCATCCCCTCCCAGCAGCCTCTCTACCCCTGCCCACCATCACCGCTGCTGGTCCACCTGGGAGCACTGGAAATGAATCCCTCAGGACACTACTCGGGATGCTGAGGGGAAGAATTGCTCTTCACATCCAATTTTTTATGACACAGATGAAGAGCAGTGCAGCCTCTGGCAGCCCAGAGGAAATTGCTGCAGCCTGAGCCATGGGATGAGGTTATTCACCCAGTGCAAGAGCCTTTATCCATCTGCCATGCTGTCTGGAGGGATTCTGCCACCTGGGGCAGTTTCTGCACCACACACTCCCCTCGCAGCCACAGGGAACATTCCATCATCCTTCCCTGCCATCTCCTGCCAGCTGGCAGTCCCGGGTGGGCTCTGGTTGCTCCTTTTTCCCAGTCCCAGGCAAGCGGGAGGGAGATGAATGCACTGAGAATGCCCAGGTGCTGGGGAGAAGGAACAGGGGTGTGGGGCTGAAGGCAGCCAAAGCCGTGCAGGGAGGAGGTGAAAGTAAAACTACATTTCTCCAAAGGCACTGGGAACTGGTTTCCACCCGTTACCCTGAGCCCAGTCCAAAATCCAAAGGGTGACAGCTTCCTTCCTTCCTTCCTTCCTTCCTTCCTTCCTTCCTTCCTTCCTTCCTTCCTTCCTTCCATGGTTTGCCATGGCCCTGTCTCTCAGGAGGGAAACATTTCCCCTTTCCAAATTCCCTTCTCTTTCCAAGGAGTCCCACCAGAACTCTCCACTGTCCCGTACCCTCACTGGGCCCACCCTGGGTCCCCTGTGGTCCCCCTGTGGAGGAGGAGGTTCTCCCTGTGCATCCCATGCCCTGTGGAACTGCCAGAGCCCAGAGGAGCAGCTCCAAGTGCTGTTCAGGTTTATCACACTCCAGCTCTGGCCACAGGAGCCCACAGATCTCTATCTATAGATTTATGTAGGCACTTGCTCTGTAGGTTTTCCCTTGCTCCAGGGGTGACTTCCTGAGCACCCCTCAAGTGCAGGGCTTCACAGCTCCTTGCCGAGCTGCCAGCCATCCTTCCCACAGCACGTATGGCGCTCTCTCCTCCAGAGCGAGGATGACGAAGGTGATGAAAGACATTTTTTGTTGCTCTCACTTCCTGGACAGATGGGGAAAAGAATTCCTTCCATCTCAGCTTTCCACGCAAAGGATGGATCTCCCTGAAGGGTGCTAAAGCAGGATGGCTGAAATCCAGCCAGGAAAGGCTGGAATCACCATCTGATCCTTCACATGAAGGTGAAGGATCTATCAGACATGGCTTGTGACCCATCCTGCCCTAAGATGGACTCTGAGAGCTGAAATGGGATGAAGGTTTGGCCTTAAATTGTAGTTTTGCTAAACTGACAAATTCAGTGAAAGCTGATGCTCCTGACATGGCTGGAATGTCACAGGATGGAAAACAGTGACTCAGAAGCTGTGCCCGGTGAGAAGCCCCTGTACGCAGAAGACAAGAGGTACCCAAGTCTTACTGGGACCTGAGGGTGCCACGGGTCACATGAAATCTCAGAGCCAGAGCTGGCAGGTGACTCCAAAGTCTTCAGTTTGGGCTCAGTCCCTGGCCTGCTCCAAGTCGGGATGCTCAATCATCCCGGCACTGCAGCCCAGCCTGGCTGTGCTCAGAGTGTCCTACCAGACACCCACCACCCATAACCAGCAGCCACTTTTCTCTATTTCCAAACCCTTCTTGGACTTCTCTGCTCAACCCAAACGGTGCCTCTTGCTGGTAAAATTCCACTGGCAAAACCGAGAGTGAAACCAAGAGAATCCCCATTTCCAGAGGGGCACGCTCTGTGCCACCTGACACGAACCCTGGTCACATCCACAGCCAGCCAATGCTGGGGAGAGGAGATCCAGTGTTTTCACCCAAGCATTGAGGACTTTGGACACTGAGGAAATGTAAGCAGGTTTTTTGGCAGAGCAGCAAGCTGGCCCCTTGCCCCAGCTACAGCTGTGCAGGATTTTTTGCGACGCGTACCAACTCACACACATTTAAGTCTGTGCACACATTTCCCTCCAGCTCCCAGTTATCCCAAATAATCTGCAGCTAGGAAAACACGGAAGGTAGCACAGACAGGCAGCTGAGCTAGCTAGAAGCGGATATGATTCAAACATATGGATAGAAAGATGACAATTTTCTGCCTCATTCCCAGCTTCCAAGCCTCCTGTGCCCCAGATACAAAACCTCCATGAAGTTCTTATCTGTGCTGGCCCTGCAGCCCCAAAAAGATCCGGCTCACGTGGTGGGTGCTGTGGTGTGATCAACCTCGCCTGCCTGGCAGACTCTCTGTGCTGGGCCTCTCCACATGAGAGCCTTTGCCAGTGACAAAATGTGGCACAGCAAGAAAATTCGTTGCGCTTGCAAGTTTCCCCTGTGCTCTGTTCACAGGGGCTTTGCTGGATTTGGAGCTGTTTGCCTCCCCACGCTCCTCCCGGCACTCAGCACCCAAATCCTGCTGAAATGGCCCCTCAGTCTCCAGACAGCGAGCCCTGGGGCACCCAATTCCCACATGGGGGGAAGAGAAGAGGGCGGTGGGGATTAAGTTCGCATGGGGCTGTGTGCCCCTGCCCATCCCCAGCTCCCGAGGGGTGCAGAGAGCAGCCCCAGCCCCGCGTGAGTCCACACTGGGCAAGGAGAAGCTGTTGCTGCCGAACAGGTGGAGGCAGCACCTTCCCCAGCTGGCTAAAATGAAGCTTTTATCTTCGGGAAAGGCGGCTGGAGCCGGGCAGAGCTCCCCCAGGCAGCCCTGCCGTCCGCCCACCCTGAGCGCAGCAGAGCCGGCCCGTCCCACGCCCGGGTACCACGGGGACTCCATCCTGCCTGCAAAGCGCGTCCCACTGTGCCCAGAGCTGCTGCCACCCGCTGCGGCCCGTCCCGGGCTGCAAGGACCCGGGGACAACCCCGCGGGGCGCCCCGAGCCAGCGGCGCTGGCCTGGCGACAGAAGGTCAAACGGCTCGGAGCGTCCCGCGGGGTGGGCAGAGCGGGCAGGGCGGCCGAACGACACGGGGCCTGTGCCCGTCCCTTGCACAATCCGTAAAGGATCCATCCTGCCGCCTGCCAAGCCCAGGGACAGACCTCGAGTCGCCAGCGCGGGTGGCACGGCCAGGGGAGGTCACGTCCCTGCCGCAGGCAGAGGGAACATCGCCTGGGAAAACGCTCTGCGGAGCCGGGAGGTGCGACCCTGCGAGCCCCGAGGATCCCCACGGTCCCCCACGGCCCCGCCGTGCTTCCTCACCCTCCTCCCGCGCCCCTCATCGGACACCCGGGTGCCGGCACAGGAGACCGACACCTGCCCCGCTCCTTCCTGGAGACAAACCCCGCTCAGCCCCGGCTGTGTGCGCCCCATCGCGCACCCTTCGCCCAACCATCGCACCCACGCGACTTCTGGGCATGCACTCCCGGCCCCCCCGTGCACCCCGGACCCCTGCGCACCCCCTGGGCACTGCGTCCCCCGGCACCCGGACACCCCCGGACCCCAA
>VXBU01008663.1:1594146-1636944 GCA_013400315.1 Bombycilla garrulus | reverse complement strand
GGCATCCCCTTACCCAGCCCGGGCATCCCCTCACCCAGCCCGGGCGTCCCATTACCCAGCTCTCCGCATCCCCTTCCCACTCCGGGGCATCCCCTTATCCCATTCTGGGTATCCTTCTTTCCCAGCCCTGCACTTTCCCCTTGACAGTCCCGAGCATCCTCTTNGGACACCCCTTTACCCATCCTGGGACACCCCTTTACCTATCCTGGGACACCCTTTACCCATCCTGGGACCCCCCTTTACCCATCCCGGGACACCCCTTTACCCATCCTGGGACACCCCTTTACCTATCCCGGGACACCCCTCACCCATCCCGGGACACCCCTCACCCAGCCCTTCCCCCTTTTCCCTCCTCCCCCCACAGCACCTTATTTTCAGACGCTGCTGGGGGTGTGTGGCCTCCCCTTCCCGCAGGTTTCCCCAGCGCCTGAAGATTTGAGGCACTTGGAGGGAGGCCAAATCCAGAGACAAAAATCCAGCAGCGGTGTCACCGCTCTGGGGACCTCCTGGAAACAGCGCTGAATCCGCTGTGCCAGGCGTGGTCTGCTCCCAGCCACAAGGGAAGCACAGTCCGGAGTCCCCGGGGAGCCGGCATCACCTCCCACCTCCACCACCCTGCTGGGGCTGCAGAGCTGCGGGCGGGACCGGCGTCACCCCTTCTCATGCCTGTCCACACCTCAGGATGAGCTCTTGGCTTGAATTTTTGCCTTTCTAATTTCCTTTCTTCCTGCCCCTCTGCGCTTTTTTGTGCTTTCCTGGTTTTTGAGGGAGCCCGGCGCTGGCTCTGCAGCCCCCAGGGAGCGAAACCTTCGGTTTATTTGCACACCAGACAGAGAAACCAGTCCTGCCTCCTGCATCTCCCAGCCGCTGCCTCTACCCGGGGCTGCTGCGCTCCCCAGCCTGCCCGGAGAGGTGCCAGCCAGCCGGGGCCGCCGTGCCGGATGTTTGAGAGCAGCCAGCCTGGCCTTGGGCTGCAGGATGGGAACAAAGGGGCACCCGGGACCCGCCTGGCTGGGTCCACGCAGCTCAAGGTGGGGCACCCGTTTGGCTCCCGGCTCCCAGGGCTCCCTGCACCGCTCTGGGGGTGTGGATGGATGCACCCTCTTCTCTGGAAGGAGCTGGAAGGGGTGAGGGGTCCTGTACCCCCAGAGTGCCAAAGAGAAGAGGAGGAAACCCCTGACATCTCCCAGGGATGCTCCTGCAAACAGGAGCAGCCTTAGTGCCACTTGTGAGGGCACCTGCCCCTTCCTCTCACCTGCACTGAACCAAACCTCTCTTTCCCAACCCTGCAGGCTTTTTGTGAGGTCCCGGAGCTGCTCCCGGCTCTCAGGACCCTCAGTGACATCCTGCCTGGAGGCTCTGGAAAGTCTGACGGGTCCTGCAGGCAGTGGTTGGTGGTGATCTCACTTGGAGAGGGGGAGGAAACGGGACAGACAAACTCTTTCCAACAAACCTGTGGAGTTACTTTAAAATTCCAGGCTGGCAGCAAAAGCGCTGGATGGTGGCGCAGATTAGGAAAATGCTGAGCCTGGACAGAGTCAGGCCTGACCTTTCCCCGCAGATCTGCTCTCCCGGAGCAGTGAGAAATGGGAAGACTATTTGGGTCCATCTGGTTTGTGTGCTGAGCCCTGAAACACGATGCTGCTGGGGCAGCTGGGAGCCAAAGAGCTTGGCTGAGCTTCCCAGCCTGTGTCCCATCCAGGAGCCGCTGGTTTCGAGGGTGCCTGACACTGCAGACGGGCAGGGAGCGGATCCTGGACACCGGGTTTGTGTCAAGCACCCCCAGATGGTCCCACCCCATCCCACCCTCGGGAAAAGCAGGCTGGGAGCTGAGCTGCAGCACCCGATGACACCATCCCGTGGGGACAGGGACACACCTGCCTGGCGCTGTGTGGCAGCTGAGATAACAGCTGGGCAGGAGCAAAATAGAAAGGAGGGTGGAAGCAGGGTTTAAAAATGGGTCCAGTGCCCGTAAGAGGATGGGTTCTGTGGGAGCTTCTCCCACAGGGAGCTGGGGCATTCCAGGCATGGCAGCAGCCCCAGTAACCCTCGATGTGGACCTGTATTTGTGTCACTGTGGCTGAGGGGACAGTCACAGGCGGAGAGGAATAGCTGTGGCACGGGGCTGTGCAGTGAGGCAGTGGCAGAGAGCGCTGTAGGAACCAGCCAGCCTGAGATAAAGTGCTTAGTTTTTAAACCAGGGGCTGACAAAAATGGCCCAAAGCCACGTGAGGGATGCTTGGCCGTCCCCCGTCAACGGAGGAGAGGTGCCCCTGTCCCAGACAGTGCCACAGGAGCTGGTCCTGATCACTTTTGGGCAGGATCCCACCCAGCCCCACGGCCAGGGTGAGGGCTGGGAAGTCCATCCTGTTCATGCCCTGATTAGGGATGGGTTGGGATCCTGGAGACAGTGGGAACCCGCTTGCTGCCTTCCCACCCCCCTCCCGAGAAAAGCCACAGATTCCTCCTTATTTTTAAGGCCAGAGAGATCATCTCAAGCTAAATTAGTCCCAGCAGCTCTGCTGGAAGCTTGAGACCTCTAACCCAGGGGAAGTCCTGCCCTGGGAAGAGCTGGGTGTTCCCACCAGGAGCACAGCAGTGCCTTTCTGGGGGGCACAGTGGCCAAAGGGGCTTTCTCTTACCTGTTTTCCTTGGCTCGAAGTCGGGGTTGATGAGGACCTTTTGGATCTTCACCACCTTCCACTCCTGGCTGGGGTGGCCCGTGGGGCTGTCTGCCGTGGGGGGCAGCTCTGGGGCAGGGCCAGGGCCCTTGGTGGGGGCTGCAGGCTCCTCCGCCAAGGCCAGGCCGCTGCCGTTCAGTGGGGGCTGTGGTGCAGCCCCGTTGAGCCCCGTGGGGTCTCTCTGGCAGCTCCCACTTGATTTCCCTCCCAGCAGTCCTGCCCGTGCCTCACAGCCTGGCTCGGGGGCTGGAGCATCCCAGAGCTGGTGGCAGCTCTGCCCCCCTCTGCTCCCCCTCTCCTGCCAGCAGCCACTGTCCCCCTCCGTGTCCCCCTGGGCTGTCCCACAGACGCAGGGGGGCTGCTCGGCCTCACCAGGCATGGGGCGGCTGGGCTGGGGGTGGAGGCAGAAGTGCTGGAGCCTCGTCCTCAGCATCTTCCTTCACTGATTTCCTTCACTGGCATTCCCCAACCGTTCCAAACACGGCCAGGTCCTCATGGCCGGGGGAATGGATCCTCCCTCAGAGCATGGGCAGCATGAGAGGGACGGCAGCCACGTGCCAGCCACGAGCTCAGCTTTACTGCTCCTGCAGGCAGGAAGGTCAGGCACGATGCCGCTGGAGCAGGCAGGTTTTGGAGACCCAGATGGAGGGATGTGTCCAGGGCAGGCAGGCCAGCAAGGAGGATTTTGCAGGAATTTCTCTTTTCCAGGCAGAGACCAAATTTCCAGCATGCAAAGACCTGTGTAAAGGGAAGGGGGAGCGTTGAGAGTGCTTGTCCTGATTTTCTGTGGCCACAGACGCCGGAGCAGCTCCCAGCAACCCCAGCCTGAACTCCAGCCTCAGCACCGCCTCCCATGAGGAAGGACCCCCAAGATGCAAATTGGGAAATGCCCAAAGCCCAACACCGTGCTCCCCACCCCAGGACCCTCGTCCATCTGTCCCCTCCCTGGGGACAGTGCCCGTGGCCAGAGCTCTGTGCCCGGCTCCCCTGGCTTTGTGGTCAGGCTGGAACACTGCTGCTCTGGAACTGGGAGTGTTCAGCAAAGAAGCGAAGCCCTGAGGATGTTGCTCAGGGTTATCAGGAACAAAAAAGGAAAATTTCCAGCATGCAGCTAAACTGTGTTTAACCATTGAGTGACTCAGTCAGGACGAGCGCAGACAGACCCACTTCCCTCCTGCCAAGCACAAATCCTGCCGGGATGGCGAGCCCACGCACCAACACACACAAGTTATGGGCTGGGACAGGGGGATGTCATCACTCCCAGGACAGGATATGGGCTCTGGTGTACGGAAATTCCTGTGAGTCCTTCGCTCGCACAGCATCACCCAGCCCTGCTCACAGCAAGGCTGCTCCGGGGAAGCGCCGCCCGGGAGATCCACAGCATCCCAACCTAACAGCCAGCTGAGGGAAAAAGGGGTTCTTCTCATCCCAAACCCCGCCCTGAGTTATTGTCAGGTTTTTCAGTGAAATAAGAAAAAGCACCAGGTCGACATCGCAGGTTAAGCTCTGGCAGGAGTACACCCTGCAGCTTCCTCGAGGCTCACACGGCTTCTCTGCAAAACTTTTCCTGTTCTTAGCAAGGTTATTTTGGAAAAGAAGGCAGATTAGAAAGCAGGCGCTCGGGCATTTCCCAAACACAAGGCTGCATTTTTTGGAGAACGCCCAACGGAAATCTTCTTCTGCCCTTTCTGAAATCCTTGCTCCTGCCTCTCTCTGCTGCAATTATTCAGCATAGATTTGTAAAGAGAACCTGAGGAGAAAATGTCAATGTTTCTCCCTGAAAAAGAAATTTCACCCTCCTCTTTACGTAATTTGGGGGATCAATAGTTGCAGGAAGCCACCTACATCTTTCCTTAGAAACATGGCAAGTTGTTGGAGCTGGAGGGAGCTGGCTTATCTCAAATGAGGACAAAGAGAAAGTTGCCAGAAATAGCCCCAGCCCCGCCTGGGCGGGCAGAGACCCTCTGAGGGTGGATGTGCAGAGACTCTCTGAGGGTGGATGTGCAGAGACTCTCTGAGGGTGGATGTGCAGAGATCCTCTCAGAGTGGATGTGCAGAGACTCTCTGAGGGTGGATGTGCAGAGACCCTCTGAGGGTGGATGTGCAGAGACCCTCTGAGGGTGGATGTGCAGAGATCCTCTGAGGGTGGATGTGCAGAGACCCTCTGAGGGTGGATGTGCAGAGACTCTCTGAGGGTGGATGTGCAGAGACCCTCTGAGGGTGGATGTGCAGAGACCCTCTGAGGGTGGATGTGCAGAGACCCTCTGAGGGTGGATGTGCAGAGATCCTCTCAGAGTGGATGTGCAGAGACTCTCTGAGGGTGGATGTGCAGAGACCCTCTGAGGGTGGATCTGCATCTCCCCACTCCCAGTCCCTCGCCCCATCCCTGGGGAGCAGGTTTCAGCTCACGGCCATCCTACACCAGAGCTGCCTTGTCGGTTTGCTGGGGGAGCTGGTACCTCCCTGAAAACCTCTTCCAGAGCCACCCCCTCCATTCAGGAGTGCTCTCCACACATGGGCATCCCCTGGGAGCGACGCCCACGGCCCCGGTGTTCCCCAGGCACACCCCTCCTGCTGAGACCCGAGCAGTGGTGTTCCCTGAGGACACACTGCTGGGACGGGGTGCCCGCAGCACCGAAACACCGAGTGAGGAATCTGCTGCCTCGCTGGGGGCCAGGCTGGGCCCGGCACGGCTGTGGGGGAACGGCAGCGGAGCCACGGAGAGCAGCCTGCTCCCCCGGGACAGCTCCTGGGCTCTGCCGCAGCACAGGAGGGCAATATTCATGAGTGCCGTGGATCTCCAGCAGCAGCTGCGGGGCTGATCCCGCCTGCTGGAGAACCAGCCAGGTAGGATGTGTGTGCGTGCCTCGGGTGCATCACTGCGCTGCAATAACAAGCATCAGCCACAGCCACAAAACCAGGCTGAGACAGCCCCCAGCTGCAAACAAAGGCTGGGAAGAGGGGTGAGGGGCATTTCAGGCACCATTTCAGGGGTGCAGCTCCTGAGGACGCCCGAACTGGGCACCGGTGCCCAGCTCACAGTCCCAAGAAGCCGCTGCTCACCGTGCCCATCCGAGAGGCTCCTCGTGCTTCCTGATGACAACAAGTCCCTACGAGACGCTGCAAAATGGTGCTGGGAGGGAATAATAAAAAACAACAACAACAAATCCTTCAATTCACAAAGTGCTGAAATCTGGCAGCAAGGAGACCTTTTGCTCAGCTTCTCTTCCTGCCCACTCGCTGGCGAGTGATGCACAGCCCCCCCACCTGCCTTTCTCACACCCTGTCACCCTCCCACCCCCCCGCTATTGAAAAAAGGAAAACTAAAGTTAACTTTCCACATCCCACACAAATATTTTTGGCAGGCGTTGCTGGCATTCAGGCTGCTGAGCCCGGGGGAGACGGGGTCTGCAGAAAGTCTTTGTCTCCATCTGCTCCTGGCACCCGGCTGGGGGTCCGTGGGGCCTGGGCTGGTGTGTCCCAGACACAGCGCGGGCGCAGGGGGTGGCACAGCTGCAAAAAAGTGGGGGGCATCTCCAGGACAGCCCCGGGGGCCGCGAGTGGCCCAGCCACTGGAGTGCCGTGAACTGGGGGGCCAAACTCACACCCAAACTTTGTCTCTGTCCCCGCTTCCCCGTGCTGTTCTCGGACACATCCCTGCCCCGCGCTGGGTTTTCATCACCGTGAAACAAGCCGGCAAGGGGCGCGGAAGCCGTCCCCAGCTCAGCGGGGCTCTCGGGTTTCCCCGGGTCAGGCAGCGGGTCGCTGTCACTCAGGCAGGACCCTGCTGCCCAGACTTGCAGTCCCCAGCTCCAGTCACAAGACCGGCCCGGTCCCTTTCCAAAATAGCCCAGCTGCAATGTATACATCTGGGGGGCTTTACACCTCCCCTGTGCCAGCAGCTGAATGTCCCCTCGGGGGAGCCGGACACCTTCCTTCCCCACGTGGCGTCTTCTCCCCGTGGCCCTTTCCCCGAGGAGCACACGGGCGAGGACTCTGCGTGTCTGCATCCCCAGGGCAGCCCCGCATCGCTGTGTCCCTGTAAGGGAGCGCTGCCCTCACAGCTGACACCGGAGACACCGCGGGTGTCACCCAGCGGCATTTGGCTGCCCTGTGCGCAGACACTGTCCCGTCTGCTGCAATCCAATATCCCTCCCAGCTCCCGGCTACCTGGGCTGGGTGCTGGGGGAAGGCACGGCCAGGCTGCCTGTGGGGCGATCTCCCTTGCACAAGGACCCCACTGCCGAACCCCAAAGCCCTGCCCGGCTGGGGCAGGTGTGGTGTCACCTGTGCCACCCTGACGTCCTTCCACCGGAGAGCAGGGCTGCCTTCAGCCAGAGGGGGATGGCGACAGGAAGGACACGGGCTGGACAGGGTGGCTGAGCCCAATGCTCAGGGAAGGGGGCGAGGAAAGCGGGATGGATGTGATATTTTGGCATGACAAGGGACGGCTGCTCCCTGAGGAGCGAGAGCTGGGAGCGCGGACAGGGATGGCTGCGCCCCGGCTCCTGCAGGCGAGGCCAGGGCTGGCAGGCACAGCAGCCGGCAGCGTGCTGGGGAAAACAAAAGCCTTTTGCAGCGCTGATTTACTACCTTGACGGAAACCGGGATGGAAAAAACAACATTCCTGCATGCCTGTCCCCGTGCAACCCCTGCGGTCCCCAGCACCCCGGCCTGCCTGTGGGGACACGGGCTGCCGGTCCTGGCAGGTGGGTGCCCTGTGCCCTCAGTCCCGGCCCGCAGCCGGCGGGGAGAGGCCGCAGAAGGAATGCCGGGGACGGGCACGGGGGCTGCGGGGCACCAGGGGAGCGGCTGTGATTAAGCAGTGAGCGAAGCAAGCGAGGAGGAGGAGGATGACAGTGGCATCCCTTCCAGCTGGACCGTGTCCCCTCCCTCTCCACCCCGCGCTGGAAGGAAGGGCTGGATGTGGGCTGATCGTATTCCTCAGAACCTCTGCACAGCTCCTCACGCCAGCCCTGGGCCTGTCCCTCTGTGTTCAGGGAGGAGTGGAGCTCTCCCAGGCGCTGGGGAGCACGATGGGGAGCTGAGGAAAGAAAGGGGTGCCAGCGCCCTGGAGGGCAGCACGGTGCAGGCTGGGCTGGACTCAGGGGGAAACGCATTTTGTACCCAGCACAGCCATCCCAACCCAGCCCCAGAGGGTGTTTGCCCCAATTGTTTAACCAGTTCCCATGGGGGTTTTGGCCAGGTTCTGGTCACAGCACACCCGCTCCCCTCCTCCCCCTGCTCAGCCCACGTCCAGCCCCAGGCTCCAGGAAAACCCCGATGCTCCACCGGGATTTGCATCCATCAAACATCAGTCTGTGCGCTCCAGCCCCTTTCCACCCAGGCTGCTCTGCTCTCCTGGCTGGGTTCAGAAGCAAATCTCCCCATTCCTGTTGTTCCTAAGGGCCCATCAGACCTGGGGGTCCCAAACAGACGATCCTGGGAGCTGCCCATGCCCTGAATGCACGACAGCCCCACGCAGGGCAGGTCCCAGCCTGTCCTGCCCTTTGCTCAGCTTGAACCCTGACCCCAGCTCCAGCTGCTGCATTCCAGGGAATGAGGACAACCCCAGTCTAACTCTCACAGCTGCTTCAAGCTCTTCTCAGTGCGGCTTTGGGGAGCAAAGTGCCGGGTTTGCCATGTCCCACCAGCTCGGCCTGCTGCAGGCCCAAGGTGTCACCCAGGGGTGGCCATCCTCAGAGACTGCTGGCCCTGCTGCCGTGGGACAGAGGGCGGTCAGCTGGAGCCTCGGCAGATCACTGCAGGAAGCCAGGGATGAAACTGCAGCTCAGCCTTTTCAAAGCTCAAATGAAATGTAAAAACCAGAGAGGTCCAAGAGACCAGATGCACTGAAAAATCAGGCTCTGCTCAGTGTGGCACAGCTGTCCCCAGGACTGGCACCACCGTGCAAGAGCAAACTGGATTGGCAAGCCAGGTTCTGGCAGCTTTGGCTGCACACATCCCTGCCTGCCTGGGGCAGCTCACCTCCATCACCCATCCTGCAGGAACATCCCGGCTGTGCTCTCTGGCACAGCAGGGCCCACACCCAAATTTCCCCTCAGAGCTCCAGCAGCAGCTGCCAGAGGGAGAGAAGGGAGGGCGGGCTGGCACAGCGGCGCCTTCACGCATTTCCCGAGTGATACCAGCACACATTTCCTGGGAGAGGAATGAAGGAACTCTCACTAAACAAAATCCTCCCCCTGAAGGCGAGCGCTGTGGGGATGGGGTCACCCCAGCATATCAGATGCCTGGTGGTGGTTGTGCCAAAAACTGTGTTGGGTGGCGAGGACAGGGCAGCTTCTGCAGTGGGGTTGGGGCTCACCCTGCATTGGGTTTGAGGTTCACCCCGCAGTGGGATTGGGATTCACCCCACAGGGGTTTGGGGCTCACCCTGCGTTGGGTTTGAGGTTCACCCCGCAGTGGGATTGGGATTCACCCCATAGGGGCGTTGGGGCTCACCTTGCGTTGGGTTTGAGGTTCACCCCGCAGTGGGATTGGGGCTCACCCCACAGGGGGGTTGGGGCTCACCCTGCAGTGTGGTTGGAACTCATCCCACAGCCATGGAATGAATGGGGTGAACTTTCTGCCAGTGGAGTTACAGCTCATCCTGCAGCCTCGCAGGCCCCAGGGAGCTCGGCCTTGGCAGATATAAAGTACAAGACTACTAAGCAGAAAACCCCACAGGGGCTCGAAAATCCAGTTTAAACAACCTCGGAGCACTCAGGGCTGCCCGAGCTGGGACAGCTGACAATCTGAGCACCTCAACTCCCCAGGGTACAAACCAGGCCGCAAAACTTCCCAGGTGATCCTGGGTGCTGGCACAGCCACTGCTGGATTTCACAGCCCCGTTTGACACTGTCATAACCCTGCCCAGGTCCCCCTGAGCAGACAAACGAGGGGCCATGACCTGGGGCTCTCAGGGTCGAGGCACGCGACCTGCTGGCTCAGGGGTCCAAGGTCAAGGGCAGACCTGAGAGCTCAGCCAAGGTTTGCTGAGCCCAGCAGCTCTGTCCTCCCCACCGTGACCCCCCACCATCACTTCCAGGCATCCCTGGATCCCTAAAGCTCCCTGAAGAACAGAACTGTGCTGCTAAGAAACACAGAACAGCTCCTGCTGCCTCTCAAACCTGCAGCCCTGGCCGGGGTCTTGGCCCCGGCTCTGACCCCAGGGAGGCAGGATGGGAACTGAGAGCAGAGCTGGGTGCACACGGCCTGGGAGCTGCCAGGACCAGAAAAAGGACATTTTAAGAGCACAGTGACAGAGTGCACACGAGTCCAGGGTTTGGCCCCTCTGAGCCCCACAGGCAGCGCTCGGGTCTGTCCATGGGAAACAAAGAGCATCCCGGGGAAGGGAGTGTTTTCTTTCCAGACCAGGAAAGCAGCCAAACCCCAGCACATGCCCATTCCCAGGCCTTGGCCCCAGCGGCACAGCAGGCTGGTGGCCTTGGGACATGAGTTCCTTTCCCATGTAGCTGGCCCAAGGCTGAGAGCCCGGCCAGTCCAGGCGAGGCAGGAGAGCAGCCCTGCTGCTTGCCAGGGCTCTGGGGCCCTGGGGCCAGGGCACGACCACCAGCTCGCTGCTCAGAGGGGTCCCCGGGCACTTTGGGATGGGGCTGTGTGTGTGTGTGCTCAGCAGTCCAGCTCTCCTTCTGGCAGAACCGTTGTGCAGTAGGAATAAACACGCCGAGGACACATCCAAGCCAGTGCAAACAGCCCCTGACCGAGCTGCTCTCTCCCAACACTCTGTTTTTCTTTCTCTGCTTTTCCTCTCCTCTCTTAACCCCTTCAGGAGCCCGGGGGACCTGTGCCGGCAGCCCTAGGAGCTGCGGGAGCCAAATCCTGTGAAGCCTTGGGAGTCTGACCACAAGGAAGGGCTGGGACACCAGCGAGGTTCCAGAGTGCCCCCAGGGCACAGGGCTGGTTTTGCTGCCCATAAGTCCTCCGTCTGTCGCTCCCGTCCCTCTTCTTCCGCCCTCTCCTTTCTCCCCTCTCCAGCTCATCCTTTTCCCAACAGCTCCGGAGGGTCCTGAGGAAAGGGGCTGCTCCCCCTTCCAGCAGCCAGCTCACACAGCCGGGCACAGGAACCCTGGCGGGGGGCGCCTGGTTCTGGGCAGGACAGAGGGGCCAGGAGTCACCCACCGTGAGGGAAGCCCTCCAGGGAAGCCCACCTCCACCCTCCGCTCTGCCGGGAGCCCCTCCGTCCTGGAGCTCGCCGTGTTCGCCTCCAGTTCCGCTCCGTCCCCGCGGTCACCGAGAGCCGTGCCCAGCCAGCATCGCGCTGGGATGGCCGCGGAGCCCAGGGCACCTCTGCTGAGCCCAGGGATGCTCGAACCCGCCACGCTCACCTCTTTCCCTTCCCCTTTTCTCCCGTGGGGAAGTAGAGCTGGCTGCTGTCCATGCGCTCCAGCTGAGCCCGGGGGAGGTCACGTCCCCGCTGTCCCCGCTGTCCCCGCTGTGCCCGGAGCGGGTCCCGGCCGGGAGTGGGGCCGGCGGCGCCCGGGTCTCCTCTGCTGCTCTGCTCCAGCCGCGCGCAGGGCAGGGTGAACGGGGAGAGGGGAGGGAGGAGGGGAGGGGGGAAATGAAACTTTAATAGCACAGAGCCCCTTTTGTTTCCCAGCATATGGGATATTTCATACATGCTGAAGGCATTAACCACCTATATTCTTCAAGCGCCGGCGGCGCTGGGAGCGCAGCCCCGCGCTCGGCTCGAGGCACAGAGCCTGGCCCGGGGGGCTGCAGCAAGCAGCAGACAGCTCCTCTGCCCTGGCACCCCTCCCTGGAAGCGGGGACACCCTAAATTACAGCCTGGGAACCTGCTCTGCTTCACCCCCTGAATGGTTTTGTCCCCTCAAAAGAGCATTCAAGTCCCCAAAGCACCCAGACTTGAGACCAAGACAGGGATGTTCCTTTCCCTGTTTTTTGGACATGGGGAAGTGGGGGAAAATAACCCCAGCATGCCCGGGGGTCTGAGACCCCAAACATCCCCCCGTCCCTGGGACACGGCAGAGCCCATGGAACTGAGACTATCAGGGGCTGAGGAGGGCTGGTGGCATGTCCCCTCCCTGCCCAAAGCTCCCTCCCAGGAGCATCCCTGGAGCAGCAAGCAGGCAAGGTGCTGACAGGGAAGGGCAGGGAAATACCCACATGGGATATCCTCCTGCTGTTTACCCTTCTTCTCCCCTCTGCCTCCCTCCGTGGTGCCTGGGGACAGACCACAGTGCCTGTAAAACGGGTGACACCATCCTCACAGGTAGGGAAGGGACATCTCCAGGTGCTGAGCACAGGCAGTGGTTGCCACTGCCCCCCGCAGCCCCTGCAGCCACCTCGGTGTGGGATGGTGACATCTGGGGTCCTTGGCACCGCGTCCCTGCCTTATTCCCGCAGAAGAGGGGTTTGATGGCTTTGATGGCGGGAGAGGACATCCACTGGTGGCTCCAGGTGCAGTCTGAGATGGAGGGGGCCGCACGGGTGCTCTGTTTTCACCAGGCTGGGTGGATTCTGCAGCACTGGGGCTCTTTGTTGGTGCCCACCCCCTGACTGGCACCCACCAAAGCGGGTTCCCCTTCACCAGCCCTCATGTTTTCGGCCAGCCAGGGGAAGGGAGGCATGAGCCCACTCACCCAGGGTGGGGGATGCGTTGTCCGTCCCATGGAGCCACAGCTCCACTTGTCCCTGAGCCCCCAGCCCTGCACTGCACAGGATGCCCAGTAAATCCTTACTTTGTCCAGTGTTTATCCAGTCACACTCTAATTTGAAATAAAAAACGCAGCCAGTAAAAGGCCTTTATAGCTCTTCAGAGCTCATAAACCTGCAGCGCTGGCGGACGGGGGCCAGATGATTGGGGGCTGCTAGGAAAATTTATTGCAGATTTTGGTAACTTAAACATTACAGCTCTGTGAGCCCCAGGACTGGTTTGCTGAGCAGCTCCCAGTGGCAGGGATGGAACAAGGGATGCTTTATTGGGGAAGGGAAGGGGGGGCTGACAGGTCTCACCCAGACCCACAGTTAACATCCACCCAGATTTAGACTGGCTCGTTTTTAAGGCAAGGCTTTACACAGACTGAATCCATCCTCGTGCCAGGAGGGAGTGCGTGTCCAGGATCCTATCCTCGTGTCCACGATCCTATCCTTGTGTCCACGATCCTATCCTCATGTCCATGATCCTATCCTCGTGTCCAGGGCTGCTCGACACAGGGCTGCATCGCCCTGGGGTGCAGACAGCTCCCAGCAGCATCCCAGGGAGATGATGAACGGGACTGTGCCAGCACCTCCCTGTGCCAAATCCCCTGGCTCGGTGGGCAGCCTTGCACCAAGCCCTGCCGTGGGGCAGGAAGAGCTGGGATGGGCTGGCCAAGCCTGTCGTGGGAGTCTGTAGAATTTGGAGAGAATGAGAGGAAGCGGCCGGGGTGGGGAGCGTGTGAGGGAAGGCGGGTAGCAGGAGGGAAGGCATTTTTTCCTTGCCAGTGTCTTGGCTGATTCGGTGTGAACTGCTATAAATTTGTTCCTTATCTCCCTGGCCATTTAATGTTTTCATGAAAAGAAAATAGTCTGCAGGAAAAAAACCCCGCTGATAAAATATCCCTTTGGCATTGGGAGGAATGTTAAATGTCTCTAATCAGCAGGGTCTGGGGCTCGGAGCGCTCCCGGAGCTGGCAGGGAGCTGAGGAGTTGTGGAGATTGAGCAATGCTCGGAGCAGACTCTCCCAGCTCTGGGGGGAGTTGGCATCAGCACCCCTGGGTGCCGCTTGCACTCAGAGGGTGCAGGGACACCCACACGGGGTCTAGTGCCAGAGCGGGACAGCAGTGGCTGTGGCTGGGATGGCTTCGGCCACTTCACCCTGCGGGCTTCAACATAAACTGCACCAAATACTGCCAGAGAGAACAAAAAGTGGGAATGCAAGGTGTGAATTCTGTGGGAGAAAGGATACGGATCCAAATCCTTCTTGAGTGCTTCCCGGGGCCAGGCAGGAGCACGGGCTGTGCTGGGGAGCCCCATGGCTCTTTGCACCCCCAGGATCTTCACCCCTCGCCTGCGCCTGCACCTTTGGGAGCCCAGGGGGAAGCTCCAGAGCCCCATGTGCCTGGAAGTGCTCTTCCCAGCAAAGCTGGCCCACGGAGCAGCTACTGTTTGGATTTACAACTGCAGACACAAATCCTGCACGAGCCCTCCGTGGAACAAACCTCCTGGCCATTCCTGACCGTGCCTTTGCTGCTGCTGAGGACTGGAGGCACAGGGGTCACGAGCATCCCTCTCTGCAGGACCAGGCACTGCCTGGTTGCACTTCCCCTGACGCTGAGCCACATCCCTGAGGCTTCTTCTTTCCTCCAGATGTTGGGTGATGCCTCTCCTGGCACACCACACGCTGCTGCACCCCTGACCGGGAGCGTCCCCACCGTGTGGCTCTCTGAGGGCCATCCCTCCCAGCAGCCTGAGGCCAACAGAGCCACGGCACAGGGACACATCAGCCTCTGAGCTGCAGCTTCATGTCCAGGCTGGAAAACAAACAAGGCAGCAAAAATGCGACTGCAAAGGGGATTTTTCAGGGCGGGAAGGAACGGTTACTGATGACTTCTCCCCTCTTTTTTTTTTTCCCTTTTTGGTAATGTTTCATTTTATACTCCAAGAGAGCAGAAATGTAATTTCAAATGAAACAATCAAAGCCTTCTGCTTCAACACATTCCCCAGCTCGACGTCCTCATGCACCAGCACACCTACATACCAGCTTTTCCCCGAGCACAGCCCTGGCCCAGCCGAGCCCGTTTCCAGGCAGCGTTCCCCCTTGGCCGGTCCCATATCCCAGCATCCTGCCTCCCCTGCCAGCCGCACTCCCAGCCCCATCCCGCCATCCACATCCCCTCTCCACAGGCAAACACATTTTCTTCCACATCCATCACGTGGAAGTAGGATGTGCATTCTGGTGCCAGAACACGCACGGCCGGCTGCGCCAGCAGCGCCTGCACGGCTGCACAGAGCTGCACAGAGCTGCTGCTGTGCTGCTCGGGACCGCAGTTGGCTTTTGTGGGACGGTTTTGGCTGTGCCTGGAATGGTGGGGAGGAGCCAGGAGCTGGCACTTGCCACCAACACCGACCTGCTAAAACTGGTGTGGTGCCAGGTGTGTCACCCTCTGCTCGGACATCTGTCTGTGTGCCCATCTTGCCTTGCTGCGGGGCATTTCTGTGCCGTTCAGAGACAAACCACGTGTGTTGTGCAAAGCTGAGGGCATCTCGATGGCACGGTGGGGTGAGCACAGTGACCGTGCACGGCCCCTGGGCACGTGGCACCTCCTGTCAGGGGCTGTGGGCACAAGGCTCTCGTCTCCGAGGTGCCCGCTGGCAGCTCCCCTTGGATGGCAGAGCAGCCCCTGCTGCTGCTTTTCCTGCCCTCTGGGACCCCCCCATCCCGCCGTGTCTGCCTCTGACGCAGGCGGCTTCGCTCCCAGACGGGTCGTGCTCGCCCCGAGCCCCAGCCGAGAGAAAGCGTCTTTGTTCAGCTCAGCAAGAGGGCCCGTGTGCCGGCTGACCCCGCTGACCTCCCCCACCCGAAAACACGGGCCCTGCTGTCCCGTGGGTCAGGGCAGCCGTCAGGACAGGGACAGGGACGGCCCCCGACACCCCTCCTCGGGTCAGGTCAGTGCTGGGGACGCAGGCATGGGTCACAGCTGTGGGATGGAGCTGCTCTGTCCTGCCAGGAGGCATGGATGGACGGACGGATGGAGGGATGCTCTGCGGCCGAACCTCTCATCTCACGGCTTTTTGAGACGGGCAGAAATCACTGGGAAATAGAGGAGCTGCCAAGCTCACCAGGGTGGGACGGGGAGCGGGGCTGGTGCTGAACAAGCTGCTGCTAATGAGAAGCAGGTGGAGAGCCCGGCATCGCCCCCCCCCCAGTCCTCTCTCAGCCCTTGGGGTCAGACTGTGTTTTCTTAAGCCCTGATTGCAGAGAAATTGGAGGCTTCTGTGCCGGTGGGTTCTGGTGTGCTCCAAAGCAAAGGGAACCTGGCAGGGCCTGGGTTTAGGTTTGGGAATGATTGGAGATGGTTCTGGCACTTTCCATCCCGGCTGAGCAGGGCACAGGACCCACGGGATGACGCCTGCCCTGACCCTGCTCCAGTAGGAGCATCCCAGTCAGGAATGGCAGCAGCCCGTCCAACAGCACTCAACTCATCCCCAATTTGCATGCAGGAGAAGAGGAACCCTGAGCCGCTGAGCCAGAGAGGAAACAAGAGCAGAAAAATGTGATAAACAGCTGTAAAGCCCAGCCCTGGCTCTGCGCTGCTCCCGCCGTCGCGGGTCGGCCCCTCAGACTGTTTATGGAAAGCCCAGTTTGCCGAGAAATCCATCTCCCGTTTCCTGTTGATCGCTGGGAGCCAAGGTCCCTCAGCCAAGGGCTGCCGCCGCCCGCGCACGTCTCGCTGTGAGACAGAGGAAGGGGCTGAGCACAGGGCAGCTCACGAGCTATCGGGAATGGTCCTGCGGGGCTGGAGAATCCCCTGGGAGCTGATCAAAGCTCTCAGGTGAGACAGAGCAGCCCCAGCCCTTCTGGGACCCCCGGGCATGGAGGAATTGGGAATCCTTCCTCAGGCTGCTCGACATCGAGGGGGTGTGGGTGGGATGCTCACACCCACCTGCGGAGATCCAGGGCTGGGAATGTCCACCCGCTTCCAGCAACCATTCCTTCAGCCCCCAGTGTTCGCCAGTCACCTCGAAGCCCCCGGAGTGGGGACGAGTGCTGGGTGCCCAGCTTCACTCCCTTCCTGCTCGGGTGACCCCGCTGGCCCGTGTGGAGGGAGCTGCGGCTCCATCTCCGCTCGCTCAAGGCCGGCACCATTGTTGGTGAAGCCGTGCCGGGTGGGAGCGGAGCCAGGCTGGGACGGAGCCGGAGCTGCGGATCCTGCCGCTCCTGACTGAGTCATCAGCCCGCAGGAGCTGAGCGAGGCAGAGCCGGGTGCTGACCTGAAATCCAGCCCATTCTTTTCTCTGAATCAGGGCAGGGCGGGAGGGAAAGAGGTTGGGGGAAGGGGGGAGCAGTGAGTGGGTTTTGGCTGCTCAAATCTCCCCTTTCTCCCATTGCTCCAGGGAGAGATGCGCCCAAGGCAATGCCAGAGGGACGGAGGGAGGCTGCAGAGTCATGATGGGGACAGACACAAGGAAGTGACAGTCTGCAAGGAGAAGGAAGGGGCTGGGAGATGTCAGGCGTATGTGTGCCCGTGTTTTCACTGGGCTCATCCCAACTCATCCTTGGAGGAAGAGGAGGGAGGGAAAGAAGCAGAAAGAGCTTTCCACCCCCTGTGCCAGGTCCCCTCCCCGAGCCGCGGTTCCCGCTGGGCGGGAATGGGGATGCTCGCCCGGCATGTGCCTGGTCCAGCTCCGAGCCCGCGGCCAAATCTGAGACAGCCCCCCAGGGACAGTCCCATCTCAGCAGAGCTGGGGGCCAGGGGCAGATCCGGATCCTGCTGGCTGGGGAGGATGGCTGCACACCAAAACTCATCTCTGAGTGGTCAAATGGGTAAAACAAGCCCGTCCCATGGGCAGCTGAACCTCCCCTCCCCACACCGTCCCCTCCTCAAACCCCAGCAGCAACTGCTGTTGCAGGAAACCCTGTTTCCAGCCCTTCCATGGAGCTTCACAGACCCCCCAGCAACCCCGGCACCAGAGCCAGGGAGAACACCCACCCCAGACCCACCCCATCCTACCCCTGGGCTGCTCCCCACGAGCGGGGAGGTCCATCAGCCCAGCTGGGGAGCTGGGGGACCGTCACCCATGTGGTCACCAGCTGCTTGGAAACCTTTCCCTGGCTCCGGGTTATAGGAACAGATTTTTATAATTATTAGCCTTGGTAATTTACCGTAAAATATTTATTCTGGCTCATTCCGAGGCGTTTGATTCGTGTTGGGTCCGTACGGCTTGGGGGGGGTGTGCATGGGGAGCCACGCGGCCGTGCAGGGCTGGATGCTCGCTCCCATCCTGTGTAAATATCCATATGGATGTGTGTGGCCCGGGAAGAGACCCTGGTGGCAGCCAGGACTGGGGGTCCAGCTCGCCGTGCTGCTCCTCATCCCTTCTGCTGCAGCCCCAGCAGCCCCGCTGGACACGGGAGGGGGGCGGTGATGCCCTGCATGGAAGGAACGCGGGGGAAGGCACCCTGGCGAACCCCGGGCAGGGCAGGTGATGGAGGTGGCGGGGGGGAACGAGGGGCAGGACGGGGTCCCGGGGGTGGCAGTGGCGATCCCAGCACGCCTGGGTGGTCGGCTGGGCTGGGCTGGGCTGCTCTAGGACGGGCTGCGGAGATGGGAGCCGGATGGGCTCTGTGCCGCGCTGAGCCCGCGCTGAGGGGAGAGGACAGCCCGGAGAACCCTTNGGAACGCGGGGGAAGGCACCCTGGCGAACCCCGGGCAGGTGATGGAGGTGGCGGGGGGGAACGAGGGGCAGGACGGGGTCCCGGGGGTGGCAGTGGCGATCCCAGCACGCCTGGGTGGTCGGCTGGGCTGGGCTGGGCTGCTCTAGGACGGGCTGCGGAGATGGGAGCCGGATGGGCTCTGTGCCGCGCTGAGCCCGCGCTGAGGGGAGAGGACAGCCCGGAGAACCCTTGCCCTTCCGCGGGATCCGCGGCGCGGCTCTCCGAGCCCCGGGGGCTGCGGCAGCGGCCACCCCCGTGATGAGCGGGGAGGCTCCAGCGATGAAACTCAACCCAGATGTGCTGCAGCGGGAACCCTCGAACATTCCCCTGCTCTGTGCCTGGAGCTGGAAAGCCCCTCCAGCAGCCCTGGCTCCCGAGTTTCTCCCCTCCCGCTCCCCAAGTGTGCCCTGACAAGGAGCTGCAGATGTTGTGCCAGGCAGGAACAAGGACAGGGAGCCACGGGGATGCTCCAGCAGCTCTGGGCAGCGCCGGGATCACTGGGGAAGGCAGCAACCTGAAAGCACCAGCAAACAAAGAGCACCGAGTCCCCACGGCGCTTAAAATGACACGGAGAAGTATTAAAATGGTTGAAAACTACAGATTGTGTGGGCTGAGTTCCACCCCCCTGCAGTGCCAGCCCCTCAGCAGTGGGAATGTGCTGGTACCAGCATGGGATTTGCCTCTCCATGAGCTCAGACAAGTTTCATTTGCACTGACGTGGTCCGAAGATGGATTCGCTCAAGGAAAAGTTGCCAGGACAGTCAGAATCCCACACATTTTATCACCATTTGCCCCCCTCGGAGTCTGGAGCCTCGTTCAGTGTCTGCCTTCACTTTTCTTTTCGGCTCAGCGTCCCCTCACAGCCCTTCCTCATCCTCAGCCTCCTGACGTGAGAGGACACCCCAGCCTGCCTCCCAGCTGGCCCCTGCATTATTAAACCAGATCCTCCTTATCAGCCTTTATCTTTTTCCACTCATGCAAACCCTGCTTGGTTCCAGCTTCGCCAGCCATCGGTATCCCACCAGGAGGGCAGTGGGACACCCCGTGGGTGCTCCCCCCCGGTTCCTCCCCTGGTGCCACCCCTCTGGGGGGACAGCCCCTGCTCCCCTGCCTCCAGAGCCCCGGGAAGCAGCCCCTGCTCCCCCCGGGCTCAGAGCTGCTCCCACACCTGGTTCCAATAAAGAACGGCGCGGGGAGGCAGAAAGGCGCTGTGCGGGAGGGCAGCGGGATGCAGGATGAGGGCTGGCAGGTGGGGAGAGAGGGGGGCTGCAGGGCTGCGGCGAGGGGCATGAGGAGGGGGGCACCAGCCCAGGAGCTCTGCGGGGCTGGAGGGGCCCAGCTGCCCATCAGCACATCTCTCTGAAAAATCACAGAAAGGGGTTAACTGCAGGCACCGGAAAGCTGGGATTAATGGAAATTGGTTATAAGAATTTTCCCAGATGGAAGAGACGTCTTTTCGTCATCCGTCCTTTGACATTTCGAGTCTATTTTGCATCCCCAGCATTTTCTGATTTGGGCTGTGACATTTAAATGGGCAATTTATGTTTACAGTCTTAGGCGTTGTAAATATCTTATATATAAATGTCTGCATGTATAGGAGACATTCTATACATTTGTATCTTTGAAAAAGAGCGATAAATCTTTACAGGGAAATGTAGATCTACAAAAACATTTGTATCATCTTTGTAGTGACGGGGTAGATGAACACATAACAGGAATGCATTGACTTTTTCAGGCACTGGGACTCAGTACCATTTTATCACAAAGTGTAAATATGTCACTTCAAAATCATGAGAGGCATTAAAAGAAATATTTTGCATGGCATTTATTCAAGGACTTGCTGACTTGCACTGTCCCCCACCTCCCAGGCATCACCCCCCTCCAGTCACAGGTCCCCTGACAAGGATGCAGCAGTGTCAGGGCTGCAGAGCCAAGGTCACATCCCAGCAGCTCGGGGGTGCAAAGGAACACAGCTCTCCAGGGGAACTGGCGTGGCCACAGCCCCCTCCCAGCACACAGCACTGTGTGACACCACGTGGGGCCTCAGGAGGCTTTTAACTGCCCCAAATCTGACCTTCCACGAGGGTCCCATCCCAGCAGGTGCGTGGCCACAGCCAGAGCCTCACCAGCAGCACCTCTGCCACCACCCTGTCCATGACAAGATCCCCTGGGAGGCGCCCCAGCTCGGAGCAAAGGGCTGTGGAGGAAGGCAAAGCCGTTGCTGTGTTCACAGGCCTGCCACAGTATGAAACATTTGCAAAATCTGCTTTTACCCTCACCGGGGCTGGGGACACCTTTCTCAGGGGAGCAGGGGGCTCCTCCATGGTCTGGGATCTCTGTTGTTTGCAGGGTGCAAACACAGCCTGCTTTTTTCTGTGAGAGAACAGTTCCCATGGCCCGTCCTGACTCCTCCATGGGTTTCAGAGCCAAGGTCCTGGGCAGGTCAGCGCTTGCTGGGCTCTGGCCCTTTCATGTGCATCATTGGAGGAGCAGAGATGGGAGGTGGTTACACAGATGGGGGAGCGACAGTGAGATTCCTTCAGCCTAAACTGGGGCATAGACATTCTTTGATTGAAATAATTCTGACTTCTGTTGAGTCTCATTGTAAAGCTTGATTTAAATGTCGAGGCTCAGCAGGCTGTGAAGGCTGGGGACAGCACAGAGCGCTTGGAGGAGGAACCCATCCCACCCATAAACTGCTGAGCACCCCCACCTCCATCTGCTTTGGGGAGCCAGCACAGGAGATGGCTTACAAGTCATCCAAGAGTTTTCTCTCGTGTCCCCCCGCCCCCTCTGCTCACCAGATGATGGGAGGCACGGTATCCCTCTGCAGGCACAATGTCCCAACAGTCACATGGAGCCGGGCACCGCTGGCAGCAGGGCATGAGGAACGACCTGGGGCCCACATGCACCCCAACTGCTGGCACTGCCACCTCCTTCCCTGGCAAAACCCCTCTCCAACCCCTCCTTCCCGGGGCTGGGGGCCTTAAATCAGGTGAGGCACCCAGGGGTAGGATCCAGACCTGGTCTGTACAGCTGTGCTGGGGACAAGGGACAAGGGTTAGGGGACCACAGGGATGTGTGGCCACCCTGCCTGAAGCCAGCAGCCTCCAGCCCTGTGCCCAGCCAGGCGAGCCCTGCGTCCTCCTGCCAGCATCATTGCTTCTCTGCATCCCTCCTGGCAGCTGGGTGGGCTGGGGCACAACCAGCACTGCCTGACCCCACGCAAGAGCAGCCCAGGCACGGCTGGGCTCCGCATCCCTCCTGCAGACATTTCCAGCAGGGATCCACTGGCACATCCCCAGCACCTGGAGGATACAGGACACGTTGGGGCACGGAGGTGGGATGTGTCAGGGTGAGGATACAGGACGTGTCAGGGCACGCTGCAGGATGAATCGAGGTGCAGAAAGCAGCCATCAGGGATGGACCCAAACCTGCAGCAGTTTGTGGGCTGGAAAGCCAGCGCTCACCATGGCCTGCACTGCAGGCTGGGGCTGCCAAGGGCTTGGAGCATCCTCATCTGCCCCTCTGCAACCCCAGGAAGTTGCTGACACCCACCCACTGCCCCATGCAGCTCATGGAAGCTCAGGGCTGGGCAGGGGCTGCCTGGGGGTCTCTGCAGGAGGCTGCAGGACAAGGCTGCAGCAGGGACAGCCCTGACAACCTCTGCAGTCCAGGGGCAGTGAGGGTTTGAGCCCCAAGCAGGGATGCTTTCGGGTCCCGCTGCTCCTGGGCCCTGCTGGCTGCAGCTGCCCAGCCTCTGGCCCTTGCCCAGCCCAGAAAGGATTTTGTCAACTTTGCACATTTTTGACAGAAGCTAGAAAACATCACTGGTGCTGAGATGTGTGACAGGCACGGGGAACAAGTCCTCCCTCACACAGGGCTCTCCCGTGGCTGTGGGAGGTCAGAGACCTTCTCATCCTCCCAGGCACCCCATGGCCACGGCATGGGGCTGAGCTGTGCTTATGACCCTGTTAATTAACAAGCAATTAATTCAGGACTAAGCTGAGCACCAGCTGGGCCCACCTGGGGCGCCCAGGGCCAAGATAGAGGTTTCCTTGCACATCAGTTGGGGATGGAGGCCAGCCCCACTGCTTCCTCCTGGGCTTGGGGACACGAGGAGGGCACCACGGTGGGAGCATGGCCAGCAATCTGCAGCCTCCTCTTTGGGCAAAGCTCCATCGTCCCCCCCGTCCTCCCCCTGCAGCCCCCCTCTCCTCCATCCGGCGGCTCCTTCGGCACCACACGTCGTTTGTCACTCCGACAGGTTCAAACAAACCCGTCTGGGATTAATTAGGCTCCGTCTTCGTTTCCTGCAGCGCTTCGCAGGGGCCGGGCAGCAGAAGGCGGCGGGGAGGCAGCAGACGGGCGGGCAGGCTCGGGCAGGCAGGGGCTGGATAAAGGGGCAGGGGGGCGGTCAGCAGGGACCCCGGCCCCCCAGAGCCCCGGCCGGCGCTAACGCGGCCGGTGCTGTCCCGGGAAGAAGAGGCTGTGCGCGCTGTGCAGCGCGGACGGATCCAGGACTAGAGAGCTGCTGCCACCTCGTGCACGGAGAGCTGCTCCCACAAACCCCCTTCCCAAACCCCCAAAGACGGGCCCAAAGGCAGCCAGGACCCCCAGGGGCAGCGCTGGAGAGACACAGGCAACAACCGGCAGGTAAAACCAGAGCCCCCCGTTTATTAGCAGTTGGTTCAACAGGACGATACACCGTGCCTGGGTGTAAAGCACAGCCCCGTGGCCCCACGTGTGGCTGCAGGGGCTCCTGTGAAACACCCGGGTGGGAACGCCGCTGCCGGGGCCCTCACCTGGGGAGTGAAACACACTCACCCCACTGCCCTGGCCCCACTCCCGCAGCATCCTGGGCCCTGCATCCCCTCCCACAGAACCGCTGCCATCCCACAGCTTGCGGGGCAGCTCCATCCAGGGGGAAATGTGCGCCCTGATCCCTGTAATCCCATGGTGGCTCAGCCTCCTCTGCCAACAGATCCCAGGGCGTGGGAGAAGCTGCAGCTCTGTCTGGCACCACCAGTACAGAGGTGTCTCCCACTGGGGAACTGTCCCGTGTCCCCACTGACCCTTGTCCACGTCACGTCCAACAACCAAAGAGACCACGTACAACCCTCAGGGTTTAGGTACAAATTCTGGCACTGAAGAAAAACACCTCCCTGCAAAATGGGAACCAAATGAACACCCCCCCACCCCAGCCCACGTAAAACCCAACATTATTAAAATACTTTAGTTTTTAATATTCAAGAGGTTTGAAGTTCTCAGCATTCTCCTGATTGCCGTTATCCCAATGTCTGTTCTGTCCCCGAGCTCTCCTCCGTGCCAGGGTGTGCTGGGCACCACTTGGCTTTACCACAGGAAACACCACATGTGTACAAGATTGCAGGAGGGCTTGGGGGACATCAGCACACTGGGACCAGTATGCCCAGACCAGCATGCCAGCCCCTTCTCCTGCTAGGCCACATTCCCACCACACTGCCCATGGAGGGGGAGCCAGAGGTTGAGGAGCTTGAAAGTGATGACAGAGATGACAAAAGAAATTGTGCCTCAGTCTTCAAAAGAAAAATCCACCGTGTTCTCAGCTTTTCCAAGCAGGTGCTGGGGGAATCCAGCAAACTCTCCTGTTTCCTGCCATGGGGCTGATGGCAGGAGTGGGTCTGGGTTCCTGTGCGCTTCGGGTCTCCACCAGCTCCATCCCTCTGCTCCAGCTCAGCAAAGTCACCACCAGTGCACCCAGAACAGCTCCTCCACCCTCGGACCAGGAAGTGAGGGACAGCTCTGGTGCTGCCCTCGGGCCCAAGGCAGTTGGAACTTTTGAGCAGAGAAAGGGGGAATTTGTGCCACTTCCCTATGCCAAGCAGGGCGGGAAGGGACCAGGAATTTAAAAGAAAAAGTAAAATGAAAGAGATACAGGTGTGGGGCAGGCAGAGGGGTGGGAGCACAGGGATTGCAGAGCTGGATCCCTGCTCAGACAGCCTCCAGTGGAGCCCTGTGCTCCTGGGGGTCCTCCCCAAGCCTCTGGTGCAGCCATACACTCCTGGGGGTCCCCTCCAAGCCTCCAGCGATGCTGTGCGCTCCTGGGGTCCCCTCCAAGGCCGGGTATTGCTGAGAAGGTCCTGCTGGCACAGGCTCAGCCCTGCTCAGGTATTGCTGGGGGTGGCAGCAGCAGCAGCTACCTGGTGCTCTGCAGCTCCTCCCGCAGCCAGGTGGGCAAGGTCTGCCCCATTTTGTACAGGAGCTTGGAGAGCTCGATGTTGTGGTCCCTGTAATAGTCCCGCAGGAAGGAGCGTGACTGCAACGGGAGAGCAAAGAGGAGCATGAGGGGACCAGCCTGGAGCTCACCACCCCAGCACAGACCTGCTCAGGACCAGCCCAGAGGCTTTCTGCATACTCACATCCGAATCCATCTCAGGGTATTTCCTCCCTTTGCTCTTCCCCAAGCACTTAGTTTTCCCTCCGTCCAGAAGCTGACACCAGAATCCTTTCTTTGGATCAAACCTGCAAAGCGAGAGCTCTGCCTCAGCCCTCTCATCCCCTCACACCTTCCAAGGACATCCTGTCCAGCAGGTCCCTCTGCTGTCCAGCCCTGCACAGGGCACTTCTCCACATCCACAGCCCAGCTAACACCTTGTCATCAACCCCTGGCACAAACCCTTGCAGCTGTGCAATAAGCAGCCCACCAAGGTTGGACATTGCCCTGTTGAGGGAGCACAGAGTCTACCTGGGTTTAATTACCATTTCTTGTGGCACTTTTGTCCCTGGATGCCCTCAAGTGCCCCACAGCGCTTGGGTGGACACATACACAGGCATGCCTTGGCAGAGGTAAATTATTATTTCTACAGGAGCTTTGGAGGCTTCCCACAGTGGGGTTTAATGGAAGGCTCAGAGCCAGGTGACACCTGCAGAGGTGCCCTCAAGCATTTATGAGGAGATGGAGTGCCAGGGCTCTATACCATCATTTGCGTCACAAATGCACTCCTGAACTCTGCTCCAGGAACCCAGCTGCCCGGAGTGACCTCACTGCAGTGTCTGGGTAAGTCTCAGGGGAAAGCTCAGCCTCATCAAAACCAACAGCAGCCCTGTGGAGAGGCCCAGGGCTGGGGACTGCTCTGGGACAGTGCTGGGTGTCCCCAGGGCAACACACTGCATGGAGCAATGGCAGGGTGGAGGGAGGAGAAGCTGGGGGAAGGACTCACGCCAGGGTCTTGTGATAATCGATGAAGTTGGTCACGCCGAGGAACTTCTGGACCGTCTCCATCACTTTGGCGGGTTCTGTTCGGAGCAGCTTGCCATCCAGCACCAGGATCTGCAGGGAGCAAGGCAGAGTGCTGAGGGGCTCCCAGCCCCGCTCTCCTGAGGCAAGAGGACCTCACCACACCTTTGGTCATCTCGGAGCCAAATCTGCCACCAGCCTGCACAAGGACACCTGCTAAATACCAATGTGCCCTGCTGCTCCCTTACGCTGGATACTGGAAAATGAAATGCAGCTAAAGGCAGGGCCAGGACCCACCCAGGACAATATCAGAGCTTCTGCTCAACCCACAGGCAGCTGGGATTGCAGCACAGCAATTACACCAGCAGCAGGGAACTAATCAGTCTTTATAAGGTTAATCAACAGTGGAAAAATCATTCAGGGATTGATCCCATACTCTCCAGCAGTGCTGCACTGTGTGGGTCACAGCAGGGCTGGCATCCAGCTCCCATTTTTCCTGCAGACAGCTTGAACTATGGGCAGTTTCCCCTGCTATTTTTGTCCTGTTCAATGCCATGGTGATATCAGGCAGGGCAGCCCCAGGGTCTGCGGCCAAGAGTGAGGGTGAGTGTTGGGTGACCCCAAAGAGCCACCCACAGCCCTCTGCCCCACTCCCTGCTGTGAAAACCCACACAAGGACTTCTCCATGTGTTATCCATCACCAAGCTCCCTTCTTACACAGCACCTCCCCTCTGCCCCTTCTCCAAGTACTTTACTCCTCTCCCTGTGGTTTGTAGGGTGTAAGAAAAACAGCTCCCATGGGAACAACTCCACAGTGGACCAAGATCTCTTTCCCCCACATCCTTGCTTGGGTGAGGGCTCTCCCTGGGTGCTGCCATCCCTACCTGGTTGGCGTGGAAGCTGTTGAGCCAGCGCTCGATGTGGGTGGCGTACCAGCCCGGCACCAGGCAGCGGTTCTGCAGCGCCCGCAGCTTCGGGGCGGCCTCGGGCCCCGCTGTGATCACCTCGTGGAACGTGTACTTCAGGGCAACCAGGTCATCGTGGGCTCGCTGGTGCTGCCAGGCAGGAGCAAAGCACGTTTGTCCCCAGAGTAACCCGAATCCTGGGCTGCCCACGAGGTGCAGCGGCTCCCAGGCCACCACGTGTCCTCAGGCATCATGTTCAGCCCATGCACAGCATCTGAAGTCACCCCCTGTCACAAACCAAGCCTGCCCACCACCCCACAGGACTGCCCAGTCCAGGGCAGAGGCAGAGGCTCACCTGATACCAGGAGTAGGCTCGATCTGCAGGGTTGATGAGGATGGTGATGATTTTGGCCTTGGACAGCAGGGCTGCAGCTCTCCGGGGAGCCACTTCAGAGTCAAAGTAGTTGGCACTTTTCTCAAAGTAGAAGTCAGAGGTGGTGTTGGAGGGGATGGGGAAGAATTCCATGTACCTGGGGGAGGCACAGTGTGAGGCTGGCAGACAGGCACCACAGGATGGCCCCAGCACCGCCCTCACAGGTGATGACATCTCAGACATTCAGAAGGGAAACCCCACTGCTCCCCTTCCCAAAATTATGAGCCCTCCCAGCAGTCCCCACAATGCAGAGACCCACCAGTCGATGCCCTTGTGATAGTTGTGTCCATTGAAGAACTGTATCTCCTCAAAGGTCTCTGAACTGGGGTAGTTGCTGCTCAGGTCCGGGTGCATCCCCAGGAAGAGATAAAGGGCAGTCGTTCCTTTGGACAGACAGAAAGAGGGAGCTGACACAGGCCAAACCTCCCTCCAAGCCCTGCTCCAGGGCAGGAGGGCACACAGAGGCTCTTTGGGAGCGTGGGGGTCCTGTTGAGCCTCCAGCATGCTCACAGCACTGAAAGTGAAGGGAAGCACCTGTCTTTTGAGGCCCGACGATGAGAAGCTTTGGGAATCGGTCACAGGTCTTTTCTTTGGACCAAATGTCCTTGTGTCGTTTGTCTTCACAGGGATCCTGAAACACAGTGTGGAGGATCAGGGACAGAGCAGCCTGGATGGGACCCCACAGCACTGCCCAGCCCTCCAGCCTGAGCAGACACACGGGGAGGCCACCCTGCCCAGCAGGCAGGACAAAGACCGGGCTCATCTCCAGGCCTACAGGACAAACCCCTTCCTGGCACTGCCTGCAGAACCAGCAAGAGGTGAAAAACCACTGCTTACCCAGGGAATCAGAAGGAAATCCAGGCTGGAAGCTACCTGAAGCTCAAAGCAGGGCCAGCTAAACCCCGCCACCCTCTCCCAGCACAATAAACAGGGTCACTCCTCCTATCACAGGCACAGGGGTACCTGCCACAGTGGGTCCTTCTCCTCGGAAAAGATCTGGAAGTATTTCTGCGCCAGCTGCACAGGGGGCAATGTCTGCAGCTTCAGGTTGGTCCAGGAGTTGAGGAAGCGGACCAGGTGCTTGAAGGTGTACAGGCCCAGGCGGTCATTGCCGTAGTTGGACAGATGGGTCATGAAGATGCTGATCTGAAGCCGAGAGGACAAAGCAGGGGTTAGTGAAGCCTCACCCAGCAGCCATCCCACAAATGGCCCCACCCTGGCTGAGGACACTGGGGACATCTCCCGCAGCATTGCCAGGACAGCTCTGCAGGGCACCTGTCTGTCTCCCTGGGCAGCACTTACAGGGTTCAGGAGGACAGTCAGGAACAGTTCACCCCCGTTGATGATTTTGTCCAGCTCACTGGAGCCACCAGGGTATTCATTGTAGAAAATGGTGTGTGTGAACAGGCCGCAGGTTTGCCGGGGGAGTACCTGGGGAAGGAAAAAAGATATGGATAGAACAGGTGGAAGAGCCAGGGCAGTGAAATGGCCGCATGGCCTCCTCCAGGCTTTGAGAGCTGCGTCTCCTTCCCCTCCCAACAAAAAGGGGGAACCTCAACCCCTCAGAGGCCAGGACTAATTCCACTGCCCCTCACCACCCTTGAATTGAATCCATACTCAGAAGGGAAAGATCTGGACTGATGAAAAAACCAAACACTGTCCTCACACAAGCTTCACCCATGCAGGAAGAGCAAGGGGAAACAACCCCCACAAACTGGAGGTGCACAGAAACACCTCCCGAGGTTCTGGTTTTGGTGGGGGAGGCAGCAGAAGAGAAGCAGCCAGCACCCACCATGATGCCATTGTGGATGAAGCCGCGGCGGTAGCGAGCGGGTTTCAGGTGTGGATATTCCTCCGTGCTCGTCACCCTGATGGACCAAACCTGCTTCCAGGCCTCGTACAGCTGCACGTGCACGGGGTACACGCCCGAGTGGTGGGGGGCCACAGCGTAGCCCATGTCAGTGGGGATGCCATGCTCCTGCAGAGAACAGTGTGGAATGGGTGACCCCAAAATCACAAACCAATCTCTCTCCATTCTCAGCTACAAACTGTCTGGTTGTGCCTCTAGAGAGCAACCAGGGCTGTGCCTCTGCATCCTCTCCTAAGCCTGGCTGTCTCCAAAGGGAGCCCAGGAGCAGCCATGCTGGGTGGACACCCACTCCTCTGCTTCATTCAGACCATCCTCAACCCTGTCTTCTGCTGTCACCCACAGAACAGCCACAGCCAAGCTGTTGTGTGAAGAATGAGGGGTTACAGCTATATAGGACTGTAGATCGGTGTATATCAGTAGATACAAAACAGCCTGGAAATTCTGAGCTAGAACGCTGCCCACCATAAGTAGGAAGGGTCTGATCTCTCTCTAATTAATCAACTACTCTTGTAGTTATCAGATAATAAATTCAAATTAGATGGAAGATCTCTCTCTTAGGCTGTAGGATCCAATTATTAATAGGTCTGGCTTTACCAGTTTGGATTCAAGAAAGCTGTCAGTCAATCACAGCACGAACTGGTGTCAGTGCCACACAAAGGACAGCCCAAGAGCACAGAGAACCCCTGAATAAGCTGAAGGTCAGAGCCTGCCTTTCCAACCAAACATGTTCAGCCTGTAGAGGGAGTTTCCATCAGCCGGAGCCTCCCAGCACAGCCGCTGCTCCAGGATCCCACATCACCACACAGCACAGAGTCACACGGTGCCAGCCTGAGCATCCCCTGGGCTGCACCTCTGCATCCCCACCGTGCCAGGCCAGGTGGGTACGGCTGCAGGACACAGACAGAACGGCCCCCTGAACGGCCACTGGGGCACTCACTGCCACAGCAACAAAGCGGCTGCTGCAGATAAATCCTTTAGCTCTAGGTACTAAAGTATAAATGGATTTACCCACACAGCTGCAACGTGGGGGACAGGACTTAATGTCACCAGGTCCCTCTGCTCCAGTGAGCAGGGGCCATTCCCTGGGAATCTTCTTTGCTCCTCTTCCACCATCCTCCCCTCACCACAAGCAACCCCACCGGTGGCATCTTACTCACGACAGCGAATTTCTTGTTTAAGGTCATCTGCTCGGCGAGAACCGACTGGTTGTGGAAGAGGTGAGGCTGCATGTGGCTCCACATGTGTGGGAACCACCAGAACTCCTTCACGTAGGACAGCAGCAGGTCATCACCTTCATCCTCAGCATCAGTACCTGTGGCACGACACTTGCTGTCACCACTGAGCACAGAGAGCTGTGTGAGCAGCTGGGGCACAGGGAGGGAAAGCCCCTCTTGGTGGCCAGGTGATGGAAGAACAGGCTGGGATTCCTGAGGATTTCCTACAGCCCCGACAGTACTCTCCTTGAGCACCAGCTGGTCCCCCAGCACCAGCTGTACAGCACCCACAGGAGAAGCGGTGCCCTTGCCCTCCTCACCTGTGTGGAAGAATTTCCCTGAGTATCCCAGGTTGAAGGTGAAGTTGGGGATGTGGGTGCGCAGCTCGTTCTGCGTATCAAACAGCGCCTGGCAGAAGGGGAGAGAAAGCAAGGTGCCCTCAGCACGTGGCCTCAGGAACCGCTGCCACATCAGGGCGAGCACCAATGTCCCTTCAAAGAGGGGCTCCCACAGACAAAGGGCAGGCTCCGAGGGCAGGAAAGTTAATTTCTGGAGCATCCCTGAGCAAGCACAAGTGTCCAGCCCTGCCCACCCAGCCAGGAGAGCACAAACACACCTTGACATCTTCCACCTTCATGCGTGTGCCCTCCTTGCCCACAAAGATGTCATCGATGTCCACCAGGATGTAGCGGTCAAGGGGCAGAGACAACCTCTTGCCCGTCAGGAAGGAGACAGAGTCCACGAAGACCAACTTGTGCAGCCAGAAGTTGAGGTTGTTGCCAAAAAGCACCCTCTGAATGCCATCGTGGAGGCCCAGGTCCTGCATCACCGTGGTGTGCAGCGCAGCGTCCACGCTCATGTGCGGGATGGACTCGGCTGACTTGGTCTTGGCCAGGAGGACGGGCTCGTAGGTGGAGTGGTTGGACTGGAAGACAGTCCAGTCCTCCCCGGGGAGCACACCCTTCTCCACCTCACTGGGCCGCGTGATGTACAGCAGGGGCGACTTGGGGTTGATGCTGCAGTCCTTCAGCGCCAGGTTGGAGTGGAGGAAGAGGGGGAAGCCCTTCAGCTGGGCACTCAGAAGGCTGTTCTCGTTGGCCTGCGTGGGGAAAATGGGAGCTACAGGAGATGGGACATGGGGGACAAGGCAGGGGCTCACAAGGAACGCCAACAGCCACGGCAACAGAGGCAGCAGCTCACCATCCCTAGAGAGACAGGTTCTGGGCTCCCCCTTCCTCTCTGGAGCATGGGGTGCCCTCATTCCCCTCACACACTCAATCCTGCTCGTGCCCTATGTGCAAAGTGCCCCAAAGCTAGGAGCCCTGGGCAGGAGAAGGGCAGCTGAGCAAAATACCTGTTCATGCTTTTGGCAAACCCCAGCAAGGTTCACTGCTGGAAAACAAGGGCTAAAAGCAACTGGACTGATCTCAGAAGTGCATTTTTTTTCCTCAAAATTTCCAAAGGCAACACAGCTCCTCCAAAGCGAGAGAGCTAAGATGGTGCCCTCTGCTAGAAGCCTGTGCCCCACACCAACTCGGGCTGCCTGCAGAAAGCATGGGGAGGGCAAAGCTCCCGTGGGGCAGCAGGGCCCCAGGGCTCACGTCTGGCCTGGCCATGGCATCTTGGCTTGCCCCATGTACCCCTTACCTTGAAGAAGCCGATGATGCCCACGCCATACTCCACGCAGTACTTGTCCAGCAGCTCCCGGTTCCAGGCGTCCAGGTTGACGTACTTGAGGATGTTCTCGTAGATGATGAGCGCAAAGCGTCCCCGGTCCTTGTCGGTCAGCGTGGGCATGTCCCCCTTCCCCGGGGCAATCTCTGTCCTGTATTTGAAGCGGCTCGACTCCAAAATGGCTACAATCTCCTGGCCCAGCTGGGAGTAGAGGCTCTCCACGAAGACCAGCACCAAGGGGTCCGTGCGGGAGGAGTCGGCCACCTTGAGGGTCTTCAGCGGCAGCAAGCGGGAAGGGGCGACCTTGGGCTCGTCGCAGTCCGGCCCCACCACGTCCCCAGAGGGCTCCAAGCCCCTTTTCCACCCATATAAATAATAAGCAGAGACGAAAACACTGAGCAGGCAGAAGGCAAAGAGCAGGAGCAACACCACCTGCGGAGAGAGCTGCCAGATACCCCGCCGGGCCCTGGCCAGCACAGTCATCCTTGCATCCGCTGGGTGAGGCGGGGTCCCTCTCCCCTGCCCGCCCCCTCCCCTCACGAGCCCCGGGGAGGGGAAGAAGCAACAACCAACCAACAAAAAAATCAGGTAAAATCAAATTGAATACTACTAATAAATTAAAATACTAGCAGGCCGCCTGTGCAGGCTCTCTCCCCTCCAGCAGCCGGGTGTCCCTCGCCGTCTGCTTCATGTCACCATGGCAGAGGCACCGAGAGTCCCCTTGCCGAGCCCAAGTTCCTGTGGTGAAGGCAGCGGCAGCAGCAGCAGCTCCATGGCCTCAGCGGGGCGAGGGGGCGGCGGGCGGGCTCGGCGGTGGCAGTGTGGGCATGGCGGGTCCCTGCTGCCCCGGCTCCACCGGCTCCCTGGGAGACAGAGCTGGGGTGAGACACAGGGACGGTGACAACGCTGCCGCTGCTACTCCTGCCAGCGTGACAGCGCCGGCAGGGTCCTCACGAGCTCGCCGGCCAGCCAGGGCTGTCACAAGAACGCCAGGAGCTCCCGATGGTGCCAGGGATGCAGCGGGAGTGCGGCACACAGCCGTGCCACGGGATCCTGGCTGTGGGTGCACCTGGAGTGCAGCGGCATCACCAGGGGCTGTGACGGGAGCCCCCAGCCCCCTGTGAATCTCTGGTACCTCCAGCAGCTGCAGCTGCAGCCCCGTTCCTCCCTGTGCCCAGCAGGAGCTGCACTCTGCCACAGAGAATGGGGGGTGGTCTGAGCCCCCCATGGCCCAGCTGGGCTAACCCAGAGGGACAGGGAGGGACAGAGAGGGACGTGGGGAGCCTGCCAGCTGGGCGGCTCAAGGCTAGGCAGGAGCCACCAGCCAAGGTCACTGAGATGGGCATGCAGGAGTGTCCACGTGGAGCCAAAGGGACCTTGGGAATATTTCTGCCTTCCCTGTGAAAGGCTCATTTGAAAAATGAAACAATGAGCACTGCTTGCCAGAAGGTGAAGCCAACTGGGGGACAGACTGCTGAGGCCAATGTGTTTAAGGAAAAAAGTGCCTCACAGCACTGTCCCCAAACTCACTACCAGCGTTGGGGACAAGGGCAGGAGTGAGTCCCTGCTCCTCCAGGGAGAGCTCCCTGTGCCCTGCCAGCACCGCGGCTGAGCACCCTCCCTGCTGACACCAGCCGGGCTCCTAACAGGATTAAACGTGGCCGGCTGAGCGGCTGGGGCTTGGCAGGGTAATCCTGTCATCCCTGCCCTTCCCAGCAGCAACTCCTGCTCCAGGCAGTGCTTCCCAACCCTGCCGACAGGGCTCTGCTCCAGCCAGGCCCTCACAGGTGCTGCTGGCAGCCAGAGGTGCTCCTTCACTGTCTCCCCCTTCACCATCTCCACAACACACCAGCAACCTGCGCTTGCCAGCTGTGCTGGGCATGGTGGAACACCTGGGTTTATTGATTTGCAATTTATCTTTGTGCACATGGATGATCTCCAGGCACAACCAAGAGAGATGCACCTTCCCCCCTTAGCCCCCCTGAGGTGTGTCCTGCCTGTTCCACCTCACTCCTTCTGCCCCCCCCGCATCCCTGAAACGACAGCCCTGCCAGGATTTTGGGACAGGGCACTTCTCCAGGTCTGTTGATTTCAGGGATGTGCTTGTGCAGAGGGAGGCTTTCCTGCCTAGGGATGCAGAGAGCTGGGAAGGCATTATCCAGCACGCTGGCTGTGCCATCCCACTCCCTCTCCATTTCTTTCATCTGCCAGGAGAGGTGGGTGCTGGCAGCTGCATTGCTACAGTGACGGGCAGGCAAAGGCAGCAGTGGGTTTGATGCCAAGCGCCGGAGGCAGCAGCTGACGGACAGGACCGTGTGTCCATCCTCCACCACCCTCCAGGAAACAGGGCTCTGCACCTCCAGCACCTGCCATTTCCAAGGGCGCTTCATTAGGCCATTCTCTCCTAAGAGCTTTTAATTACTGGCACTTAATGACCAGGCTTTGGAGACAGCATCTCTGGCCAGACACCAGCTGAGCCTCCCCAGGCTGCCACGTCAAAGCCTGCCCAGGCAGGGGGCCAGCATTGGACACCCAGAGCAGCCAGGTGTGAGCTGGGCCTGGGATTGGCAGCATCCTGCCCCAAGCACCTGCCAGTGTGGCAGGAAGCACGCAGGAATCCTGCTCTGCCAGTTCCCTGCCACAGCAAACCCTCCACGGGGAGGATGCCAAGGGTTTTGGGGCGATGCTCCTGCCCAGGGCTCTCCCCGTGCAAGCGGGTGCTGGCTGCATCCTGCCCAGCAAACCCCTGCACAGCGCCGGCAGTGGTGGGAGAGTTGACAGCTCACTGCCAGAGAAGAAAGCAGGTTCATGCCCAAAAGCACAAAACAAATCCTTGAGACCAGCAGCTTTTCTAAAATAAAAACGGAAACAAGACGGTAAAATTTAAAAAAACCACAAGACCTGGCAAGGTGACAGCTGGGGTCAAACTTCCTTTTAACCTGATTTTTAGATGCTGCTCAGGTGCCTTTTAAAACCACAGTTGTTATTTAAAAGGCACCAGCTGGAAATGTCAGCCTGAGCAGCACACACATACCTCAGGCCCCCAAAATCGGCACTGGCAGGCTCCCACCACCAGGAGGGTGCTCAGCCACAGCTGCACATCAAGGACACCGGGAGAAAGAGCCTTGGAAAATGCTCTTCTCTCATGGGGTTCTGAGCAATGCCCTGGCACAGACTCCACCGAGAGGAGGCTCAGTGAGGCGGCTTAGCCGCTGTGCTCTTAATCTGGCTGCCCTGACAAACACAATCAGCATCCAAGCAGCTTCCTGGCATGGCCGGGAGCCCAGAGCACCCTGCGGAGCCAGATCCGACCCCAGGACGGGCAGGAGAGCAACCAGGGGACAGGGAAGCCCTTTACCATCAGCGCTTCAAATCTAAGAGAGCTGCAGAGGAAAGGAAAAATGCTTGGAAAGCTTTTCAAAACCCACCCTCTGGTGCAGTTTGGGGATGGTGGTTTCCCCCTGCCCAGAGTTATTTTCCACAAATACTGCCTGCGGAACCACTGCACCCCAGAAAGTCAGGGAGGCACCGAATGGGACGAGAGGGAATGAAACCATCTCCATTAGTGGCTTACAGCACTCTTCCTTTAAACACCAGTGAGATTTTGCAGGGATGCAATGGAAGGATTAAATATAAGCAAGGAAGTGCAAACAGATTCGGAGAGGAGGGAAGGGTCAGTGATCCCAGAAGACAACCACAGCAGGGTTTGATTTATTGTGGGGTGGAATAGGTCTGGCTGCAGGTGCAAGCAATGAAGATCAGGCAGTTCACAAACCCCATCTGTTGGACAAATCAACTGTCCCAAGCCCATGGCCCAGAGACGAGAGGTGAGATCAAAACTACGGGCGTGACAGAGCACATTTTCCTTGCACCACTTGGGAAGGGGCAGAAGGGGAGGAGCAGGCACCCACTGTCATGCAGAAGATTCTCCAAGATTTTGTGCAAGAACCTCGGTCTCCAGTTCTAGTGGCTCCCAAACCTCCAACACCCAACCATAGAGACGAAGCCACATCATGTTCAGCATCACAGCCAGGTGGGGCACCCTGCTCCTCTCCTGCTGGCACCCTTTGGGTGGGCACCCCTTCCCACCCCTCATCACTGCAGGGAGACCCACCACTGCTGGGTAATCACCACGCCAGCTCCACTTCTCCATGTAAGCCAGCCCTGGGGGTTAAGCATGGATGGAGGAGGATTTAGAGGCAGGATGCTAAATTACATTGCACAGCTCAGCGATTTCCAATCACTCCTGCTTGCTCCAACACTTCCCTTCCCCTCTCCGACCACTGCAGGGAATGTGGATGGATCAGCCCCACCTACACATCTGCTGCATCTCCCACTTGAAAGCAAAAGGCTACTGGAAAGTCTAAATTTGGCCAGGCTGGGACTCAGTGCTCATCCAACCCCACCTTCTGTCTCTCCCACACCTCACCAGCATCCCCAGCGATCACCCTGCAGCCCTGGGAATCAGCACTACCTGTAAAAGATGCACAAAAGGCAGACAAATTATTATTAATAGGTTTAAGTTCTCTCTGGAGGGAATCCCCTTCACTCACTGGTAATATTTAGAGGGCTACAGATCTAAAACCACTGAGCTAAGCACGTCCTTAGAGAGGAGATTAATGCCATCACATTATTCAAGAGACAACTGCAAGCTCAAGACGGGGAGGTTGCTTTGAAAATGAAAAAGTAACTGGCATGAAAAAATGGCCTTTAAACACCCACCTCTGCACCGCTGCCTTTATCAGCTCTAAATGACAGTGATCCCAGCTACGACTGCAAATATCTGCAGACAGCTGGAAGCAAATATCTGCAGACAGTTGGAAGCAGCGGCAAGGGAAAAGAGCCATCTCAGGGTGTGAAGGATCACTGTCTGTCCCTGTCCCCATCTCCTCCCTCCCCAGCCACGGCTGGACCCACTGACCAAGAGAAGGCACAGTCAGGAGATGATCTCCTCCACTGTGGTGCTGTGATGATCCCATCAGGATGCTCCTGAACCTGGGGCACAAGCCCTGTGCCACAGGAGATGAACCCACAGTAGCCCAGGAAGAGAAACCCAGCATAAAAACTACAGCCACTGCAAAATCCAGAGTTTCTCCTGGTGATCCCCATGCCCTGAGAGCCTGGGAGAGCCTTTAGGATGGGTCCTGGACAGAGGGATGAGCTGCAGGAACATCTACCTGCTCCTGCCAAGCTGCACAGCCTGGGTGCCTGGGCAGGGGAGAGGGGTGTGGAGCAGACAGAGAGGGAAAACACAGGGAAGGACACACAGGAGCAGAAAGGAGCTTGTCCCAGTCACCCACTTGCAGAGGCTTTGTAATGCCAGATAAGGAGCATCTTAGAGGTAGATTACACAGGCTGCTTAAGTGCTTTGCAAACAGTAGTTACAACCTGCCAGGGAGAAAAAAACACCCTGGGAGAGGGACAATCCCAGTGCTCCTTTCCTGAGGACACCAACCTTCCGCCGGTGGCCAAGAGGTGCCAGGTTAGAAATGCACAACGGCAGCCCCAGCTGAGCTGGAGACAGGCACTGACAGGCAGCCACTGGAGCTGCTCCCACTGCAAAACCACCTGGCTCAGCTTCTCCCCTTCCTGCACAGGCTGGATACGACCAAACACAAGGGAGGATCAGGAAAACTCATCCATGATTTATAAGGTCTGGAGAATTTCCACCCCAGGAACACTTCAGCAGGAAAAGCCTCCCTTCTTCTCAGTTCTTTTTATTTATTTTTTTTTAAGATCTGATTTATACAGCCTGGCCAGAAATGAGCAGTTGGAGCATTCACCTGGATTGCTGAACCAAGCTTCCCCTTGACACCTCAGTCCCCTCTGGAAATAAACCTCTGGCTCTGCCTGCCCACCACCTTCCTGCTCCTGGGGGAAAGAAATCAATATGAGCAATGAGCCCAGTGGAAGTGGTTAAGAATTTTCACCTTAAAAAAGTTATTTTTAGTCAAAGTGTCCAGCTCTGGAAGAGGCATTTTTTTTTCACCCAGAAAGACCTGTTAGCACTTCGGTTTTACTGCAAAAGATAAAAGTAATGCTTTGTCTCAGGTTTTCTTCAAAAAAACCATTATGAGAACAGCTCATTGCCTGCAGAGGGATGAAAAAGCAAGGTTCAGTATGTGTGGCATGTATATGCTGAATTCTTAGGGGAGAAAAAACTTGAATAAATAAAAAAAAAATCTAAATCCCTAAAAACTGGATGATGCTTCTGCAAGCCCATGATTAAAACTTTTCATGGCAGAGCAGCTGGCAAGCCCAACTGGTGGGTTTCTAAGACTAGTTCTAGCAAACCCCACATCCCAAGGTCCTGTCCCAGTTAACCCCCATCTCCCACCCCATTCCGAGCCCCATCAGTGAGGCTGTACAAAGGAACTCTCTGCAGAGGTCACCCCATTTCTGACCCTGGGGCACCAGTGGCTCCCACCCCCCTTGTCCTGCTCTGGAAGAGCCCCTCGCCATCTCCCGATAACCATGTGAAATCTGTCTCCTCCACAAACTAGGCCAGCAATTAGCAGCAGTCATTAAGTTTTCTTATGCCCCAGGGACACTGGGGTTGGGCAGCTGATCCCTCAGCACCAGTGATCCCCAACACCACCCCAACAAAACACCCCAACACCCCACAGCCTGGTTGTGGCTTGGGCTGTGCCACTGCAGCTCCCCAAAAAACACTGCAGCCCTTCACAGGTGACTCCTCCTCAGGGGTATTTTTTGTCCTCGAATCCTTGGGAACAGCATCAGAGCAGAGCTTGGGGAATTCTCCCAAACCTTAATTGAAAGAGGCGCTTAATGAGGAGAGTTTCTTTTGTCTGTTAATTGAAACAGGTTCTTACCGACAAAACTCTCCATGAATTTTAAGTGGGTTCGCAGGGGGAAAAAAATCCACTCAGTGAATTGGGTTTTCCTGCTTCGAAAAGTGCGATGTCCTTCCTGTGGCTTTCCAAGCACCCAAGAGCCTTTCTGGATAATCAGGGTCTGAATCCCAAGTATTTTAAAAACAAAAAGGATAAGGGGAAAATAATCTCACATGCATTTTTATATTTCACTGGAGTGGCAGTGTGCCCTCTCACAAGCAGGTCACATGAGGACTCCTACCCAAAAAAATCGCAGACTGAAAGGCCCTCGATGCCACTTTTCGCTGTCTCTGACACTTGGCTTGGCCAGACTTTCCCTGCAGAGATGCTGGTCCTGAGTGTGAGGGTGACACTGGACGTCAGAGAGCCTTGAGGCAGCAGTGATTCCCTGTGCTCAGCCACGGCAGCACCGCGAGCCCCACGGGACGGACCAGCTGCTCCTTTCTTGACAGCTTCCCAAGTTGGTAGGAGAGCAGAGCCATCCTGCCACAAACTGCCAGCTGCTCTGGGGAGCACAGCCTGCCCTGCGAGTGCTAACCCAGCCCCAAACCAGCACTTTTGCAAAGCACAATCCATAAAACCACAGCATGAACCAGCTCACACAGAGCAACCGACCCGCCGCCAGTGCCCACGTTCCGGAGAAATCCCTGCAAGGATGGAGCTGCTCCCTCCTCCCAGGGATGCCCCTGTCAGACCACATCCATCCTGCCTGCTGGCCCAGCGCTTTGCTGAGCTGCCTCTGAGCCCTGCAGCCTGCCAGGAGCCCAGAGCAGCCGCAGGGCCAGGCACTGGCAGCCAGTTGTGAATGAGAAGTCAGAGCAGTCCGTGCCGTGCCGTGCCGTGTCGTGGGTGTGTTCCCACCACGGCTCCCGGGGTGGCAGCTCCTCTGGGAAGGGCTGGGCAGCACACACTGACGCGCAGGCAGGACGCTTCCAGGGCCAGCGTGCTCCAAGGTCATGGCCGGGACAGGCTGGAGGTCAGATCTTTTATTAGACCAGTGGACACAGTTGGAAAAAGAGACACATTTTGGCCGCGCAGGCATTTCTCAGGCCCAAGAGCACATCTGTTTTTTTCCTGAAGGTATTAGTTAGGCTAATAAAAGACATTACCTCTGCATGTAAACTTTGTCACCCTTAAAATGTACCAGAGGCTGCAAGGCTCAGCAGCCCAGGGCAAACACAGGGAGCAGGAAGAGGCACAGAGCACAGGAGACACCCACAAGATTTGTTTTGTTTTCATCCCCTAAAACAGCACTGGCAAAGGCCACACCTGCCCCCAACAAGCACAGCTGCTGGCTTCTGAGCTGCTTCTTGCCTCCCCTATTTACAGATGCAGGTCTGAGGCTGCAGGAGCTAGGGGAAGTATGCTGCTTTGGTTTACCTGCTCCAGCATCAGCCCTGCTCTGTCCTTCTCTGTCCTTCTCCTCTGCAGGGTTCCAAGGTAAGCAAATGCTTGAGGAACCATCTCATGCCCCACCTGCACCAGCTCCTTCCCTCCTGGCCCCAATCTCACTCTCTGGTGTAAATCCATGAGACCAGCAGTGTTCCAGCACAGCAAGGGATGGATCAAGGCTGATGGAGAAGACTGAAAACGGCCTGAGCCAGGTGTCCAGGCACTGACTGCACTCGCAGCCACAATTCAGGACTGTGCAGTTAACACTTTCTAATGCAGCCCCTTCCTTTAAGAGCCCCAAGCGCTGTGCAGGGCTGTACAAGGCTGTGAAGATGCAGACAGTGCTGGGAAGGAAGGGCAATACTTTGTGGGGTGCTGACAGTAGCTGGAAGGTATCTGGGTTTTGCCAAGAGATGGGAAGCAGAGCCAGGAGAGCAGCAACACCCTAAGGGCTGCTATCCTTCCTAAGCATACGCAGAGCTTTGGGGTGAGACACAAATCTCCCTGTGTGGCAGAGGGAGCTGAGCTGGGCATCCCTCACTCTACATCCAACCCTCAACGTGCCCAAGCTCAGAGACAGGAAACATTTCTTCCCTGCTTTACATCAGTGAATGTAAATTCCAAGATATTTTGGATTCCCTGGCAGAAGCAGGACAACAGAGCAGAGGTCCTAGAAGAGAGTCTTGATCTCTCCAAGACAATCTCTATTTCCACAGCTTTGACCTGATCAGTAGCAGGGCTGAACTCGGGACATGCCCACCACAAATACCAGGGCAGTTCCTCTTAGGGTATCTCTTATTTAGGGATCTCCTGACCTTCCTAAGCCCCTTTAGGAAGGCTTGTGCCACCTGAAGGTAGCACAGGATCCTGTTCCCTTCCCTGCAAAAGGCTGCAGCAAGGTCCTGCTGGTTTTGGAGAGGACGTGGGAACTGAGGTGCTCCCCATCCCAGCCCCCAGCTGCAGTCACACGTGGGATTTATTGATATTGATATCGATTATTCCTCTGCAAGCTCTGCCATTACAGTTGGTGGCTTTTGCAGGAAAACAACATGAACCATAAGCTACAGACCACCAACTCTCCATGGCCACAGGCTGTGACTCACCCAGCTCTTCCAGGGGTCTGGCATGAGGGCTGTCCTGCTCCTCCAAAATACCACACAGGCACAGGGGGCACAGGGGGAACCACCTCCCACTGGCACCTGCAGAACGGTCACGACCCCAATGTCTGTAGGATGGTCTTCAAGAAAGCAGCATCCCACTTTCCCTCCACCCAGGTCCTCCTGCCCGTGTCAAGTTCCAATGCCACCAACATCCACATGACAATGGCACAAAGCAGTGCCACCACCTCAGCCAAAAACACACAGGGAAGTCAAGGGCTGTCATGAGGTCCTGAAGCTGGAAGGTTGGAAACATCAGTGAGGCAATTGGAAGCCCCTGTCCTCTGAGGCCATGAAGCAAACACAAGACATAGGAAGTTAGTATCCTGCTTCTCTTCTCTTAAGTCCTAACCTCATTCAGGCAAGCTCTACCTTAACAGCCAAAACCAAAAAAACAGCTCATTAAGGTACATCTAGAAGGCAGAATTACACAACAAAAACCCCTTTAAAGCAAAATCCTCTACGACTCTGCCCCAGAGTACAAAGAGCCAAGAGAACAGCTCCATCTCCAGCATGCAGTCAGAAGCTGGCCAAGATTGGATACTTGGTGGGACCACTGCCCTACATCCTCAGCCCAGCACCCAGAGACATCCCAAAATCAAACCTGCTTATAAAAGCCTGTGGAAGGAGATGGGCAGGTGCTGATGATGACACTCTGCAGCAGGGACACACTCAGCTGTGCCATACTTCACCATGACATGCTACTGAAGAAAATATTAATCATTCCCTCTTCATTCCAGCCTGGGTTTTGGTGTCCTCTTCCTTCGGTTTAAATTACCACCAACAGCGTATTAAATATGTCCTGTTCTACAGTACTGACAGAGACACACAGGAAGGGGGGGGGGGGGGACCCANGGGAACCCAAAACAACCTGTCTTTTTGCATGCATGTAGGTGGGATGGATTTTCCAACCCCATCAAAACAAAATCACACCAGACCCACCAGCTTCCCAAAGACACAGGAAGAGGGAAGGGCTGGGTGAGCTTCCCCACCAGCATCCATGCGTCCTGTGGCAGCAGCTCCAGGTTGGAAGGGGCAGATTTTCGGCTGCAGCTGGTGGGGTGTCAGGGCATGTACCGGGCCTGGGCGAGGTGACCCTGATGGGTGACATGGGGAGGTCCTGGCTTCCCCATACTCACACATGGATGCCCCAGCCATGGAGCAGCACTGGGAAACATAAGCTTTGCCTTCACTGTCCTTGCCCAGAATGAACACTGACACAGGCAAAGAGAAGATGTTCGGCCATTCTGCCAGAGGCCCACAGCACTGGGGTTTATTTTCCACCATATCAAGCCCCGCACGTTTTTTCTATTGTTTAATTTCCTTCTTCTCCACCCACAGCAAGTTCACTCAGAAGAGAGGAACTTACTTCCTATTGAATTTGTCCTGGTTGTTTTATTTGGAAAAGGACAGCTTCCTCAGCTGTGGTCCCCATGTGCAGGCACAGGGCTGCTCACCTCCCCATCTTCACCAGCCCAGCCCCAGTAAAGATCACTCTGGAGGTGTGAGTAACAAAGATGTTGCTTTGCTGCAGGAAGAGCTGCTGCTCCAAGGCTGTTGGTGACAAAGGGGCACTGCAAGGCGCCGGTTTCCCAACCCTGCAAGCATCTTTAGTGGCAAGACACCCATGCCCATGGTGTCCTGTGGCAGGAGCTGGCTGGGATCACGAGACGGGAGAGTCCCGGTGCTGGGATATGACTGCAGTGGTGGGAGGGAGCACCAGCCTCGATGGGAAGCAAAGTCTTCCAGGTGATGCCAAAGGTCGCCCAAGCTGGTGTGGCTTCTCTGCCGCCGGGCATGAGGGGCTGCCCTCATCTGCAGGGATCAGCCTGCTTGGGCGGTGGTGGAGGCAAACCCAAAAGACTTGGGGAGATAATACACTTGGGGAGATAATGCACGAGAGGCCCAGGAGCTCACCAACGGCGGAGAAAATGCCAGGACCTCTTCCAGAGGGGGTGGTGAGGTGCTCCACAGGAACGCCAGCCAGGCTGGCCAAGC
>VXBU01008663.1:1557209-1581017 GCA_013400315.1 Bombycilla garrulus | reverse complement strand
GGGGGGATTGGGTGGCTGTGGGATGGGAGGCATGGGGCAGTAGCGGTAGGGGGACATGGGGCGGCTGTGGGATGAGGGAACTGGATGGCTCTGGGATTGGGAGGACACGGGGTGGCAGCGGGATGAAAGGGGTCGTCACTGCATCTCTGAGCCGCCGGGAACAATGCACGGCGATGGGGTGGGCAGGCCCACAGGGTGGGGCAGAGAGCCATGGCTTGAAGCTTTGGGGGAAGCAGCTCTGTGGGAAAGAGGCTGTGGACAGGCAGGCTGGAGCAGAGCCATGGGGCAGGGCCATGGGGCAGGAGCGGACTCCGGACCCAAGGGGCTTTGTGAGGCTGTCCCCCCATGTGTCCACTCGTCCCCATGTCCCAGCCCCCGCAGGGGGGCACCCCGCCCAAACTTGCAGCCAATCAGAAGCCCTGGAGCGCTGACGTCACCTGTCGCCAGGCAGACGCCCCACGCAGCGCGTCCTGTTTGGGACTTGTCCCCTGTCCGGACAGAGTCCGCTCCTGCCGGGCACAGTCCGCTCCTCCCCGGACAGAGTCCGCTCCTGCCGGGCAGCCGGGGCAGGGGGACCTCTGCAGAGGTGCTCGACAGTGCACTGCCGCTCGACAGTGTCACATTCACCCAGCGGGACAGGATCTGGCACAATATTTTAAAATGGATCAGCGAGAGTCCAGGTGGCTTCATCATCCCGCAGGAGGCGATGCCCAGAGTGATGCTGTTCCCCAAAATCCCCTGGCAGCACCCTGTCCCCACCCACGTGCCCTTCGGTCCCTCTCCCGTGTCCCCACCCCCCGCCCCCACAGCAGGTTTCAGTTCCCGGTGATGCTCCCGCAGAGGTTTCACTTCTGCTCTCTGCGATGGGGGGAATTTGCACTTGTCTGGCTGCGCTCCCCCGGGACAGGGGTGTCTGGGGCCGGGAGGGGGTGCCAGCAGGATGTCACCTTCTGCTGCCGGTGGGTGGCTGAGCTCTCTGTCCGTGTCTCACAGGTCTGGGCTGAGGCGCAAAGCCGCCTTCTCCACGCTCTCCATCCTGGTGGCCCTGCTCATCGCTGGCCAGGCCGTCACTGTCTACTTCATGTACCAGCAGAGCGGGCAGATCAGCAAGCTGACCAAGACCTCCCAGAAACTGCAGCTGGAGGCTCTGCAGATGAAGCTGCCTGCCAGTCAGTAGCCCCACGGGCACCAGAGTGGTGGGAGGTGGAGGGGGAGAAGGGATGAATCCCTCCTGGACCACCCAACCCGGTCGGTGCCCCTCACAGTTCCCCTTCCTCGGCAGATGCCAAGCCTGTGAATACGATGAAGATGGCCAAGGCAAACACTCCTCTGGTGATGAGTGTCCTGCATCCTGCACCCTTTGAAGACTTTTTGGTAAGGGAGATCCACCGCAGCCTGGCACTGCCTGCAGGCCTCAGGCCTTGCTGCCGTGCTCACACTGCCCCTTTGCCTTTTCTCTTGAGGTCAAGGCCCCTGCTAGCAACAAAACTGAGGACCAAGTGAAGCACCTGCTGCTGGTAAGGTCCTCTGATCCCCCTCAACCCCACAGCTGCCCCCTGCACCGCTCTGGGGTCTCTGGGGGTGCTCAGAGCTGGTGGGAGCTCCTCACCTCTGCAGCATCTGTCCGGCTGATACCAGCAGAGCTCCAACCCCCACGCCCTCACCTCATTTTTCTTTGCCCTCACTGTGGTGGTCGCTCTGCAGCAAGCAGACCCCAGCAAGATGTTCCCGGAGCTGAAGGACAATCTGATGGACAACTTGAAGCGCCTGAGGAGCACCATGACTCATGTGGACTGGAAGGTCAGTGCTTGTCACCATCATCCTGTCCCCGCTGCCTTCTGTACAGGAGTGCTTTGGGGAGGGACTGGGGTGTCCCCACCACGATAAACAGTGTGGCTTTAGCCAGGCTTGGGTGCTCTCACCCCAAGAAAGGGGAAGGTGTTCACCACCTCCCCTGTCCAGGCCAGAGCTCATGACTTGGCTCCCCTGGGGTGAGCTGCCCCATGTCCATTGCCATGCTGGACCCTCTCATTGCAGTCCTTCGAATCCTGGCTGCACAAGTGGCTGCTGTTTGAGATGGCCAAGAACCCCAAGTCAGAGGAGCCCAAGGCAATCCCAGCAGAGAAAGGTACTGGGGATGGGACTGCTGAGCTGGGGAGGGTCAGGGGGGTGTTGCCATGAGGAACCAAGCCCTCCCTCCAGTCTTGGACCTGTTTGTTCTGTGGGGAGCCCCTGATTCATGGCTGTTAGGACATCACGCTGCCCACTGCCCATAGGGCATTTGGGGTGAACGAGTGCCACCCCAAATCCTCCATCCCTGGTTAGCTCAAGAACTTCAGCAAGGTCACCACCAGGGGCCTGTTGACCTTGAACTGTTTCTGCATAGACTCTCCTGCTGAGGGGAAGGGCCTGGGGGGCTGACTGAGTGTCCCCTGTGTTTCTGTTGCCCTAGTGCAAACTAAGTGCCAAGCAGAGGCCAATTCTGGGGGTGTTGAGCCGGGCCGCTTCCGCCCTCAGTGCGATAAGAACGGCGACTACCTGCCCAAGCAGTGCCATTTCTCCACCGGCTTCTGCTGGTGCTCCTACAAAAACGGCACCAAGATTGAGGGCACTGCGACTCGGGGAAAGCTGGACTGCCCCGGTAGGTTGCCAGGGAGGGGATGGAGAGGAAGGAGCAGTGTGCACGGACTGCCTGGGAGTAGGGAGGAGAATTAGGAGAGGAGAGCATCTAGGCTTCAGGGAGCACCCCCACCCACCCAGTGCCTGTATCCTAAGCCTTCAAGGGACCCCAAAACCCACAGCGCCGGCAGGTGGTTGGAGCTGAGGTGCAGCCAGGGTTTTCTCTGAGCGCCCCTGCCCTCGGAGGGATGGGGGTGGGTGACAGGGCAGCCCCGGGGCCCAGAACCCACATCCTGCCCCCTCTGCAGGCACTGCCGCTCCCAGCGCCACCGCTGCCACCGTGGAGCCAGAGGAGATGATCTTCTCCGGGGTGGATGTGCTCAAACTGAGAGGTGAGAGTCCAAGAGTCCCCAGAGTCCTGGCGACAGCTGGGGAAGGGGAGGCTGAGAGGAAGAGGGGCTTTGGGAAGTCCTTGAGCTGTTTTACTGACAACCTCCCTCCTCTTGCTCCCCCACAGGAGAGTAGACGAGGATGCCAGAACTGCCTTCAGCATCCCTGCCCCTTCAGCTCCTGCCTTATTTTTTCTATTTCTTTCCTGCTCTTAAATTGCTTTTCCAAGGTGGCTAACAATGGGCAATCCCTGGGCACCCTTCCCCTGCCGCACAGCCAGGGCTGAGCTGCCTCCACCATCATCCAAACCCCTCAGAGGGTGGGTAGAGCAGGCTGGAAAATTATTTCAACATCAGATCCATGAATCCTGTTCTCTTCGGCTTGACCTCCAACAGCACCGTGGCAGCAGTGCAGCTCACCCCTGCTCAAAATTTAAGAATTTAAGCTTCCTTACACTGAATGAACATTAAAACCAGCAAAATAACCCCCCATCAGCTTCTTGACTCATCCCTGCAGGCTGGAGCCCTGTTAGATTACTGGAGTAATGGGTTTGTGTTGTGGAATCACCAGATTTGTGCACAGAGATTTGCCTACAGCCTCAGCAGTGGGTAACTATGGGCAGAGGGGCTTTAATTTTCCTGAATATATCTGATTGTTCCTTTATAAACCATCTCACAAGCTAACAACCTCAAGCTAATAATTTCAAATAAACTTTTGAATAAGAAAGCCTTGTAAGCAACTCCAGCAGGGCTCTGTGTGCTGTTTGCAGCTGCCTGAGGTTGTAAATAAATGAAACCTAACAAAACAGAGATAAAGAAAAAAAAAAAAAAAAAAAATCTCTGCAGGTACTTGGACAGCTGTGTCCCCACCCAGGATTGGCTGTGTTCCTTGTCCCATCCCTGGCCCTCCCTTGTTTAATTTCACTTGTACCCTGCCCCAGACAGGCAGACACTGGGCTCTGCTCTCCCACCCACAACATCCTCCAGAGCCAGCCAATCTTAGCTTCCCCTGAAAGCAGCTGAAATAAAATCTCTTTGTTGTTTTTTATTTTAAATTTCATAAAAAAAAAAAAAAAACAACAACACAAAAACAGACTCTTCCTTGGCTTAGAACAGCTGCTGGACACAACTGTTCAGTGCAACTCCAGGGACATGATAATCACCGCTGTCAGTGTTAGAAAAGGAAACCCGAGAGCTTTCTTTGTAGTAGCAAAAGGACTGACACCACAAGTCACAGGAGAAGGGGAAAAAAAGGTAAAAGTTTTTCTCAAAAATATAGCTCTGTGGTAAGAGAAAGGGATGGCTGGGTGTCAACGAGGGGAAAAGCAGTTTATGCTCTGCTCAAACTGCCTCCTCTAGTTCCATTTCACCTGAAGGGACTATAAACACAGCTCTGGGCCTCAGCAGGGCAGGAGGAGGCAGAGAGTTATACAACTCTGCTCTAAAAGTCACAGTTAAAAGAAATTATAAATTATTATTTTTTAAAAAAGTTGGAATTCTCCAGGTGAGCTTCCTTTTCCTCTCTTCTGTACGATCTTCACCCATAAATCTTTTAATCACAGGAATGCGGTACCTTTGGGGAGAGGAGTTAGAAGTTAGGGATGGGGAGGAGGAGAACAGCCTTGCAGCTGAGCAGAGCATGGGCAGAGGCAGCTGGGCCACTTCCAAGTGGCTACAACATCACCATCTAATCCCCGCTGCTTTTCCAGGCTCCCTGTGGTCGGCAGGGACAGACAGACACTACCAGAGGCCGCTTGTTTCTGCTGGTGCCAGAGCTCAGCACACCCGGGCTGGACATCTGGTTCTCAGCAGCTAGAGAGTTGAGGTCAGACACATCCAGAGAGACCAGGACACGGCTGCACGACATTCCTCACACTGCTCCACTCCCTGGCCTCTGATCCAAGGCCAGGCTGGCTCAGTGAGCTCTCAGAGGGCACGTGTCTTCCCAAAAGTGGCTCAGGAGTTCTGAATGTGGCCAAGGTTACGCCGCTCAGGGTACCAATGGCCCGTCCCCACAGGCCATGTACCTTCTCACAATCCTTCAGGCTCAGCTCCTTTCTTCTTCTAAAATGGAAAGGGGAGAAAATACATCAGGGTCATTTGCACCACAGACACGAAGGACCCAGCAAATCCACAGAGGATTTGTCTCCAGAATATGTCGCTGTAGAGGTGGCAGCCACCACAAGGAACATCCTGCAGTCTCCCTCCGTCACCCTTCAAGCCCCTGGGATGGGATGCAGAAGCCCTCAGGAGCTCCAGTAGCTCCAGCTGTGCTGAGAATGAGATGAACACACAGCTGGAGAGCAGCACTTACTCCTCAGGCAGGACTGAGTCCTTTGCCACCAAAGGGGTCCCTGGGTTTGACCATGCCAGGGAAAGGAATCTCCTAAGGCAGCAATACAGGAACAAGCCCTTTGAGTAACTCCAATCCCAACCAGAGGTCAGGACACCCTGAGAAGGTCACAGTGAACTGCAGGCTCCCTGCACCGCCAGCAAGGCCAGGACACGGCTCTGTTCCTCCTCCTGCTGGCACGAGCACCACAGCTCAGGGCGGGACACATACCTTCTTCTTCTTCTTCTTGAGAACCTCAGCAGAGCCATCTGCCACAGGCACCCCTTCCAGAGACGCCTTTTTGCTCTTCTTTTCTTTTCCAGTCTTCTTTTCTAAGAGTGGGAAAGAAAAGCACACTAAGAGAGGGACTCTGGCATTGTCAGCCTCTGAGAGGGAGCACAGGCTGGCAGGAGCATCTCCAGTAAATGTTTGGTCACATCCGAACCTGAGCAAGGTTTCCAGAGCAGGACCTGGGTGAAGGCAGAGCTCTGCCCACAGGCAGCTGCACGCAGAGATGTTTCCCTAATGCCCCTGAGCCAGAGCAGCTTGATCCCACCATCCATGCACACACGTGGGTGGAATTACATGGAATTCCTTTCTTTTCACCTCCTGCTGCCCACCCGCTCCAAGGGACTGCCTCAGGCCTGGGATAGACGGGCACATGCCAGAAATGAGAGCCAGGGGAGCTGCTAACACAGGGTGGGCATGAGCGTCAGCTCAGCACCATTGCTCAAGAGGCTCCACTCATCCCTGTTAAACACCTCACACAGGGGCCAACAGACAAGTCTGTCTCCTCCAAAAATAAGGGCTGTTTCAGCAGAACAGAAACAACATCAGATCTGGCCCAGCCAATCCACGTCCCCTTCCCTCCTTTTTCTTTAAAGCCTAGCAGATCCAGCACAAAAACAGCTCTGATTTGCAAATATAGGCTGCACTGCAAAGGAAAAAAAATGGGCTTTGGATTAAGGCAGAGAGCAGGGCACTACAGAACAAGCTGTAGAAGGGTCAAAAGTGACAGAACAAGAGGAAACAGCCTCAAGTTGAGCCAGGGGAAGTTTAGATTGAACAATAGAAAAAAATTCTTCAGTAAAAGGGTTTTCAAACACTGGAACAGGCTGTCCAGGGTAGCAGTGCAGTCACCAGCCTTGGAGGAATTTAAAAGATGTGTAGACACAGTATGTGGGGACATGGTTTGGAGATGGGTTAATGGCTGGACTTGATGATCTTAGAGGCCTTTCTCAAGCCACATGACTATGATTCCATGAGGGAAGCAGCCAAGCAGGAAGCCAATGGGACAGTGGGTGCTATTTGCAAGGCCCTGCACCAGAGCCTGAACATGCATCAGCTGCAAGAACATATTGCAAACTGGGCCCCAAGTGCAGGATACTTACTTTTAGCTGCTTTTTTCTTTTCCTTGCTGCCTGTCACCTTCTCTGGGTCACCATCTGCTTTCTTCTTTTTCTTTTTGGGTATTTCTTCATTAGTTTGCCCTTTCAGTTTCTTCTCCTTGGGCTGCCCCACAGCCCCATCCTCTCCTGTCAGCTTCCGCTTCTGAGACGTTTTCTCCTTCTTGTTCTCTTTGTCTTTGCTCTTCGATGTTTTCACAGCCTTGTCTGCTGTGGACGATGGTTTTTTTTTCTCCTTTTCTTTTTTCTCCTTTTTCTCCTTTTCTTTTTTCTCATTTTCCTTTTGCTCCTTTTCTTTTTTCTCATTTTCTTTTTGCTCCTTTTCTTTTTTCTCATTTTCTTTTTGCTCCTTTTCTTTTTTCTCATTTTCTTTTTGCTCCTTTTCTTTTTTCTCATTTTTCTCCTTCTCCTTTTCTTTTTGTTCCTTTTCTTTTTGCTCCTTTTTCTCCTTTTCCTTTTGCTCCTTTTTTTCCTTCTCCTTTTCTTTTTGCTCCTTTTTCTCCTTCTCTTTTTTCTCCTTTTTCTTCTTCTTCTTCACTTCCAAGCCCTCCAGTGTCTGCACTGCAGGGGCTTTGGCAGCAGTGGTGACCTCAGTTGCACTCCCCGAGCTTGGCTGCTGTGGGACGGAGAGCAGGGCATGTGATGATGCTGGGGTCACTTGCACCCCTGTTGCCCCAACATTGTTCTCTTTCGTTGCCAGCGTTTTCTTCAGTGAGGAAGCTTTGAGGCTGGCCTGACCTGGCTCTGATTTTCCTGCCACCTTCTCTTTGCTGGAGGCTTCTGTAGCTTCCTGCCCTGAAGGGGGGTTGTTTTCTGCAGAAACAGAAAAAAAAGGAGAAGACAACTCAGGGAGCATTCATTACACACACTAGTCACAGGAAGATGGAAACAGGCATTTGAAGAAGAGCATCCAATTTTTCTCCCCCAAAAAAAACCTAAACTTGTTGGCATCTGTAGCAGAGTCAGAGAAAGATGCCTCAGCCTGAAGTAACAACAGCCACAGCAGCTTTGGCTGTTTGACAAGATGTGTGAGCAGAGATGGAGCAGTCCTTCCCTAGGACACCATCCCTGGTCTGTAGCAGAGTCAGAGAGGTCAGTTGGGGATTTCCCAAGGTCGTGGGGGTCTCCACACTGCCACTTGTAGTCACCACCAGTGGCCAAGCCCAGAGCCCCTGGGCCCTCTTGAGCCTATGTACAGATTGTGCAAAGGGCTGTTGAGAAAGTCAGAACTATTTCATGATGTGCCCAAGGGACCAACAGACTCATCTGAACTTCTGGAGCAGGCCAGAGTTCATCTGAAGGTGCCAGGGTCACACCAGAGCAGGAGCAGCTTCCAGCTCAAAGTCTTACAATTTGCCAACAAACCAGGGAAATGGTGGCACATGTCATTTCTCCACAGGTCTTCTCACTTGCTTCCCCTCCTCTGCTCTCCAGACACGCAGCAGAGCCCAGGGAAAGGCCTGAATACCAGCACTGTGCAGCAGATGTTCTTCAGGCAGTGTGTGAACCTTCCACAGAAGCCAGCAATGCAGCATGCACTGGCTCCAGAGAGAGCCCTACCTGCTCCTGTGAATTACTGTGGTTAAAGCACATCTTGGAAGAGGCACAGGCACTGAGCCTTGCAGGCAGCCAGCACGAGCAGGCTGTGAGGGAGAAGGCTGTGCTGTGGCCAGGGAAGCCAGCAGACGGCAGCAGCACTCCATGCTGTGGTGGAGACACACTGGGAACACGGCCCGTCCCAGTGACACCCTCCCCAGTGTCACACTCCCGTGCCAAGCAAATTGCCACTCTTGCCAGAGGAGACCCACCTGCTCTGTGGTTTGCAGCCACCTGGTTGTCATCTGTGTCGGAGTCACTGCTGTCGCTGCTTGAGCTGTTGGCCGGGGCTGTTCTAAGGGAGCCCTTGGCAAGGGAGTTTGCAGCACTTGCCTTCCCTGGCCCTGCCTCACCTCCAGGCTGGGGTGAAACCATCTTTGGTGCCTGGGATGTTATTGGGGTCTTGCAGAGGACTGGGTAGCCTGTGAGGAGGGACTGAAACAGCACAGACACAGTGAGGAGTCACAGCAGGGCAGCCTCCCACACACCAGACACGCAGCTCTGTCTCTGCTGCTATTGTCTTCATACTTCAAGTGAAGAGCCCACCTTTGGCCACCTGTGGAGCCAGCTCTGAGAGCCCAGGGCTACTGGGAGAGGAGCCAGCTCTGCAGACACCAGCGGAGCTGACAGCCTGGAGAGCTGAGGCCAGAGGCTCTCCTTTGTTCTCGCCCAGCAAGGCAGGCTTGGGGGAGGCTCCTGGCCCTCAGCGTGCGCCCACGAACACTTAATGCACTGCAGATGTGCTGCACGTTACTTACAAAGGGAATTTAATGGCTTGGACACGGCTTAAGTTACAGACTAAAGTGGGGGAAAAAAAATCCCTGCTGCTATTGGCACTGTGCACAGTTCTCCTGGCTTAACCCTTGCAAGGTACCACATCCTCTGTCTCTTCTCCCAGGGAAGGCACCATGAACCCTGGAGCCAAGGCATGGCTGCCTGGAGAAGCATTTCGGGTTCAAAAGCTTCTCTCTCTCTGCCTCCACCAAAAGGTCTCGCTCACACCACTGCACGCGGGAACCCCCAATTCTCTGCTCAAACCCACCCAGCAGCCCATCTGCTGTGGCTGACAATTGAGTCTCTCAGTCCCATTAGGAGCCAGCTGCAAGACCCGAGAGGATCCAGCCTGCTCAAGTACCATACCTGCGATGCTGCATCCTCCTCCTCACTGGACTCCAAGGAGGAGCTGTGGGCCAGCTGGGTTCCTCCTGGCTTCTGCAGGGAGCCTGCTGGAAGAGCAGAGTTCCTCCTGTTAAACCACTGCTGCCTGGGGCTGAGCTCACCCCCCAGCACAGGCACTGCCACCAAAAGCCCTTCTGCCTCCACAGAAAATGGAGTGCTCTGCCAGGCTGGAGAGGAGGAATGCCTCTCCAACCACTGCAAATCTGCCACGGGGTGACAAAGTGCTGTCCCCATCCCAGCAGCACTGACAACATCTTCTGGAGATAACTGACCAGGTTTGGAAGGCTGCTTGGGTGCCTCCTCCTCGTCGCTGTCGGAGGAACTGCTGCTGTCTGAGGTGTTCTCTGCATGGGTGGGTGGCACAGCCTGGCCTGGCTGGGTGTTCTGTCCTGGCTGCAGGACTGGCTTCTTCGCCTTGGCCGTGGAAACTCCTGGGGCAGCAGTGCTGGCAGGAGGAGCTTTTCCCACAGGAACCGTTTGCTTGAGGCTAGAAGCAGCGGGGACCTAGGGAGAGGGAAATGAAATGGATCTGGATCCATGAATGATAAGCAGCAGCCCAGAGTAGATGGGCTTGGACCGCCCTGGTCCTTCTTCAGCTGTAGTGCTGCAGTTTGTGTCACAGCCAGCCCAAGAACAAAAAAAATCGCCCAGCTCAGCCTGGCCCACAAGGGAAGCTGAGGCAGCTGAGGCCAAGCAGACAACTGCTACCACAGAAGGAAAGAAGCAGCCAGCCAGCTGGGAGCAGGAACAGCAAAGGTACCAGGGCTACCCTCTGCTCCTCTGTCCCATCTCACGGCATGATAACTGTGGTAAGGACAGAGCAGCCCCTCTCTCCCAGCTTCATGAACACATCCCTCAGCTGGGGACACAGCACCAGCCCCAGACCCCAGCAGACCTGTCCTCTCCCCAGGAAAGCTCCCCACCTCAGTCTCCTCCATCATTACCTTTCCTGCCAGCATGTTGTGCTCTGAGGCGTCAGTGCTCGAGCTCTCGGACACTCTGCTCACTGCAGGGACAGCAGGAGCTTTTGTCCTCTTCCCTGAAGGCAGGGTGGCATTTGCCTTTGCAGCCACCATGCTCGAAACTGCAGTTACTTTGACATTCTGCTGGAACACACTCTAAAAGAGACGAGAAAGGAAATCAGGACAGAGCAAACTTGGAGGGAAAAGATACAGAGGCACAAATCAATCCAGCACTACGTCCTAATCCTTTCCATCATTCTCAGCACAGCACCAAGACTTGTTTTTTAATTCTCTCCTTTACAGACCAGTTCTGCCTCCCATGAGCCTTTGAGCAAGGCCTCTGGCACAGCCAGGAGCAGAAATGAGGGCCAGCACCCCGAGAGTGCCAAAAGCATTAGCTCAGTGCCCCAAAGGCACCTACCCTGAGGGCAGGCAGGGGAAATGTGCTGTGCTTGCAGGCTGTGAGTCCCTACCCACTGCAGCACCAGCAAGACTGCAGTTGTGAAGAGTTGTTTTCAGAGAGGGCACTTGGACTCCTGGATTTGTTTTATACTCTAAAAATTACACACCAAGAGTTAATTGGCAACAGAGATAAACAAAGACACCCACCCACCACAAGGAAAATCTGACTCCAGATCCACAAGACAAAAACTGATTAGGGGTCAAATTAACAAGAGCAATTTTGTTGCCTCAAATTTGAAACCTCCCATCAAACTTAACATAAGGGGTTAAAAATAGAAAGGCCAGAGGCATGGAAACCAGGCACTGAGGACAGGCCCATGACACAAATGCCAGCAGAGGAGGGAGGAGGAGCCACGAAGGAGCACTCAGCCTCCTGGTCCGTGTTACTGACAAGGCTACGTGAGCAGCTCTCCCCCTCCAGATCTCTGACAAGCTGGGCCTTTGTGGGCTGACATTTCCCTCACACAACATCTGGCCTTGGGAAAGGAAAAGGCCCCGCTCCGCCGTGCAGAGCCAACGTGAGCTCGGCTCTCTCACACACAGCTCGAGTTACAGCAACTGCATTATTTTATACAATCTCAGTAATATAAACAAGCTGTACTCAAGGACTGCTCAGGATGGCTGCCTGCCCATCAGCTGGAGGGAGACAGCCTTTCCACAGATCACAGCCTCAGGCCAACATGGGGAAGAGTTTCCTGAGTGCTCATAATGTTGTCCTCCCAGCAAAGGCGTGTGTGGGGTAAACAGCGTGCTTGGCCACCAAGCCCTGGGCTCAGAGCACCAGCCAGGCCACCACCATGGGGAACAGCAGCCATGTTCCTCAGTCAGTGGGCTCTTTATGTGGTTTCTTGGGCTCAAACAGCAGCACAAGTGCAGACACCCCCAAGACAACTTCACACCGAGGCAGCTCTGGCCCCAGGGAGCTCAGCCACAGCTTTGCAGGGCTGGCATGGAGACACAGGGAGACTCAGTGGGAGAGCTGGGATCAGCTCCATGGCACTCAGGGGAGCTCTCAGCACAGATATGGGCTCACCTCCCTTCTAAAGGCAGGAGCCTGGCTCCTCCAGCTGAAAGGCAGCAGGACAACTGTGCTACCCTTCAGGGCAGATCTGCCATCCTCCCAAGGCTTGTGGAAAAGAAAACCAAACAACTTCAGAGTTCTGCGAGGAATCAGGTGATGGGTTGACTTGGAGCTACACAGATCATGGAAAGACTCTACCTGTAAGGATTTAGCTGTTTTTCCAGCATAAATTCCTGGAGTAGAGCAGCAGGGACAGAGTCCCAGGGAAGGTTTGGGCTTGTGTGCCTACTCATGTTCCCGTCAAAGCACTTACACTCTCCACTGCTCTCACACACTGCAAGAATGCTGTGGCTGAGATGTGCAGCCAGAGCTGGGGTCAGCCAGACCCACAGCTGATCCAGTCAACAGGGGCTCCTCTGCACTGCTCATCACCTCCACAATTACCACCTGCCAGCTCCTGAGCGTGCAGCACTAAAAGCCTGAACAGCCAATAGGTCAGCGGCTCCTCACCTGGGAAGGGGGGACTATTTCATCCTCTGAATCTGACTCCTCACTGGAATCATCACTGCTGTCCACAGCTGGAGGGGCTGTGGCTGCTGCCGAAGCCGGCGCCTTTTTCCCGTTGCTTGGTTGGGGCACAGAATTGGTTTTCACTGCAGGAAAAGCATAAGAGACTCTCACTGTGAGAAGAAATTGCTCTGTGTGGCTGCCCAGAGCAGGAGCTGCTCCATGTGCAGGGGAGAGTAAGAAACCCATAAGGATGCAGGTGAGGGATCCTGGCTACTACCAGGCAACTTACCAGCTTGTGGAGGCTGTCTCTGTGCCGCAGGAGACTCCTCTTCACTGTCAGACGAGTCACTGCTCCCACTTTCTGAAACCTGGCTTTTCAAGGTGCTTACCGCTGCTTTTTCAGGCTGTCCAGCTTTGGCAGCCTGGCTCACGTTGGGAATAGGCTTGGGCTGGTCTGATAGCCTCTTAACAAAAAAGAAACACAGGCCCAGGAAGGCAGTATTAGTACAGGTGTTGTTTAGGAGTTCAAGTGCAGTTTCAGCTCAGGCTGGGTTTTGCTCTACCCTAACAGAACTGTTACTAACACCCTTACCATCCTTGGTGCATTATGAGTGGAAGAGCTTCAGTCACTGCCTGGGCTAAGCTGCTGTAGATACATCCCCCTGAATTCAGAAACTTCCTTCTGACAGAAAGCCCAAGGATGTTTTACACCAGCACACAGGCTAATTGTGCCTCTAAGATTCTAACAGCAGCTCCTTCTTGAGACAGAGACACTGGCTGAGGACAGGGGAAGCACTGCAGCCCCAAGACTCCCACTCCAAGGAAGCCATTTAAGCACGACCTACCCACAGTTCAGGGAATCAGTAGGAGTTGGGAAGCCTTGTTCCATAACACTTGCAAGATTCAGAGACAGCATCAGAGCAGCTACAGCCTAGAGAGCTCAGTGTAGACACAGGGCTGACACAAGGGCTGGGAACACAGGGCAGGCAGACAGAGTGTGACTCATCTTGGAAGATGATTTGTCAACAGGTCTAAGCATTTAGAAACCCTCCAGACAACACAACACCTCTGACACTCACTTGGGCTGTGTCTTTCTGCAGCACCTATCAACACTCAGATGTTCCAGGGCAGACCACAAGCCACTTTCCCTGTTGTGTCAGCCCCAGGAAGCCACAGTCACCTGTGTGCCCAATACACAACTGCCAGGTGAGACTCTCTCTCTTCCTGGCCCCTCTCCAAGGGCTGCAGATCCCCCTCCTGCACACTGAAGGTTAGTGGTGGCAGAGGGGAGGAAATGCTTGTGGAGTGATCTGGGAATTTCCTCCCCTGAGATATTCCCCAGACTCATGTCTCATCTCGTGCTGCCCTGCCAAGGAGTACATCGTGTTTGCCAGGGCAGGCAGGTCCTGTGCACCCTGCACGTGATGCCAGCCTGTTTTGGTGCTCCATGAGAGATTCCTGCCTGGCTGCACCATCCCTGCTATGCTGCAGTGACACCCCCAGAGCAGAGAGCACCAGCGTAGCAGCCCTTCGGGAAGGCCGATCCTACTGAGCTTCCTGGCACAGCCCTGCCACTGGGGCACTGTTTATCATCTCCAAGCCAAACACTAAACAGACAACAGCATCTGCATGTTTATCCCATTACAGAACAGCTCTCTGAACGAGCCAAGCACATTTTGACTCTGCTTAGAGAAACAGAAACCTCCACAAGTGCCTGGGGAGGGGGTACCGCAAACCTCACTTCTCTGTTTTGTTTTGATACCAGTGAGTCACAATCTCCAGGAGAGAGGCCAGCTTTGCAATGCTGAAGAGACACAAGTACTTGAAGCAGTCAGAAGAATTCACACACACTGCTCTGAACGTGCTAATTCCTCTCTGCTGTTCTGAACACTGCTGTGCAAGTGTTCCAAGTGTGCTCAGTTCTCACCAAGATCAGAGCCCACTGAGTTTTAAGCTCACTCAGTTTTAAGCCCTTCATAGCAACAGTCTGCCTGCTCCCTCCATGTGGATGCACAGCACAGGGCTGCTCCATTTCCTAACTTAGCAATGGAGTGGGAAAGAGCTGCCACGCAGGGGCATCATAAACACAGAAAGAACATAACAGCATCTACACAGAAACCACCAGCAGGTTTACACAGCCTCAGATCTTCCTAGGAGGCAGCCAAGGCCCATCCATCCACATCAGATGGACGACAGCCTCAGGTGGGATCTGGCCAACAGCACAGCCAGGGAGCAGGTAACACAGGCAGAGAGACCCCGACAGCTTGAGAGTCACAGGTACTGAAGTAACTCAGAGAGGAGGAAAATAACTCAAGAGGAAATCATTTTTCCTGCTCCCTCTCCAGCCCCCAAGGCAGGAGCTGCCTGTGGCTCAGTGAGTGTGATGACTCAGCTCCTGCACAACCCATCTGCCACTCGCTGGGTCCATTTGCATCCTGCAGCGCTGCATGACAAGGGGGAACAACACTGAGCCACGTGCTGCCAGCACGTTGTAAAATCACACTCCAGCCCTGCCTGTGAGCCACGGAGCACCCGCTGAACCAGCACCAGGACAGCATCTCAGCTGTGCCACGGCCCAGCCAAGGGACAACTGCCACCTGCACAGGAGAGGAACAGCGCTCAAGGAGGAAAAGGGACCCTCAGTCTCCTGGGAGATTTGGCCTCTCCCCACACAGCCTGCAGCCCAAGATTAAAAGTTGCTGGCACAACTTCTGTCAGCGCAACCCACATGGGTTTTCCTGGGATGCTCAAGGAAGACACGGGTTCCCAACATATGGATGCACGTGTATCTCACGCCCACTCCTTGTAAACAGAAGCCAAAGCCTCTCTATAGAGGGCTCAAGCACCACCTTTGGCTCAAAACACTCCAGAAAGAAGCAGCAGAGCAAAATTAGCAGTTCCAAAAGAAAAGCAGCCCACAGCATCTTTAAGGTCAGACTGTCCCCCATCACCATCCTTTCCCCCCAAAATATGCAAACACCCTGTCAACTTCTTTGACTAAATATTCCTGAGTCTTCAGGGGTAAACATACCAATTAAGCAGTTCAATTTAGGCATGATGTTCATTTTAATTGTGCTAATCCACCCCCACAGGGAAAGATGAAGCAGCTTCCAACGCTCTGTATCTGTTTGGATCTCGCACAGAAGCCAGAGGAAGTTGCAGGATACAGTAAGTCAGTGGTTAGCATATGCCCAAGTAGCAGATGGTGAGGAATGAGCTAAGAGTTTGACTGGGAGGACAGGACTTGTGGACACAGCTAAGCTCAATGGTTTGTCTTCAGGCTTCACTCGTGGTCTCTGCCTGTAGGCTACTAACATGGGAAGGAACAGCCTGTATGGCAAAAATAGAGCTCCCTCGATGACAAGCTCTTCCTTGCTGACTCTGGCTGTTGAGGGGTAAATGTCAGTTTGCAAGAGGGAAGATGCTGAAATGGTTAAATCAGCAGGTAAAACTTGCTGCTGAAAGCTTCACAGAATCAACACTGGAGGACACGAACCTACCCCAGCACATAAACCCTGCTAAAATGGACAAATCTCAATGGTTTTACAGCGGGATGTCACAGCACAGCTATCAAAGAGCTGTTCCTGTCACCTAGAGCTGAAACCTCACATATAATCAATCATGCAGGAAGAGAGCAACACAGAGCCAACTGTGAGAGAAACGTCCCCCTCCACCCACCTTAGCAGACCAAGGCTATGAAGACAAGAATGCAGAGCCTCGCTGGCTCCTGCCTGTCAGCAGTCAAAGGACGTGATGACAAAGCCTCCTTGCAGGAACATGTGAGGCTCTACCCCCAGCTTCCCTTCCTCCCTTGCAGGCAAAAAAACTGCATCTCCCAAAGACTGCTTTCAGGCCACTTTCTGAAGGGCCCTGCAGGTCAGACTTGAGGCAGAAGGTCTCAGTACAATGTGCCGAGGGATGCTCTCAGAAGGGATCTGCACCCCTTTGAGTTCAGCCACATGAATCCAGTGTGAGCTCCCAGTCCTTGTCCTTTGGTTAGAAAATTGACCAAACCCTCAGGAGAGCCAAGACCAAGCTACCTGTGACCCTGCACACAGGGGGAGGGTAGGGCACGAGTGAATAGCTGGTATCAAACCCTCTGTCTCCCACCTCCTCTGGTACAACTGTGTGAGAAGAGTGAGGCTGTACTTGCTTCCAAACAGATCTTCCTCTCTGAGCGACTGAGAAGCAAGGTACTCCTGGTGTTTCAAGGAGATCAGTGGCAGCATTTAAGGGATAAACACTTACGCTGTATATCCCATGCCCTGGCTGAATGCAGCACCTACCTTCTGGCTGATGGGCACTGGGAGATCCTCTTCATCACTGGTTGACGAGGCAGAGCTCTCCACTGGCTTTATACTTTCGGCAGGCTTCGTGGGAGCAGCAGTCCTTCCCACTGAGGTTTTATCCTGCTTTGGCACTGTTGGTTTTGGTGCTGTCTTCCCTTGGGACACTGGAAGTGTTTTTGCTGCAGATGCTTTGACAGAGAGTGATGCAGGTTTCACTGCGGGTGGGACGGCCTGAGAGGATTTTGGAGGTGGCTTTGTCTGGACAAGATATGAACAGAGTAAAATAAGGCAAATCCCACAGCGGCATAGTTCATTTGCTCAGACTGTGATCAAGGGGAGAAACTTCAGAGGCCCCTGGGAAAGGCAAACCCTGAAGGAAGATTAGTGACTGGCAGGACACAAGGAATTCTTTCATCTAGCTTTCTTCATCAGCCTGCTGCTCATACCAGTCCCCTCCAGTGAGGTACCAGGCAGCACTTTGCACTCTCCACAGCAGGGAAGCTGGGTTGCACTACAGTTTGACAAATTAGACACTATTTATTGCAATTTATACCTGAGAAGCAAATTCCACCATGATAATTTGCCTCTTCAGGTGGGCAAAGATCCACTGGGGTTCTTTTTCTTTTAAAAGTACTGATGGATTTTTCTAAGAAAGGCACAATGGGTTGATTAAAGCTCAGAGCAAAGACACGGAGGTGCCTTTTAACACCTCACGCCTCCCTCCTCCCACCCCCAACATGACTTTGCTACACATTACATGCATTTATAAAATTTTCTTTTCACTGCATTTCCCAGTCCTGAGAGGCATGCAAGGAGAGGGAGGATCTCAGAGACACGCACTTGGGCTCCTAATGGATGCTCCTCATCTTCAGTGTCCGACAAGCTGCTGCTCTCGGATGTGTCATCGGGCTGTGTGGCCCCAGGAACCGCTGTTGGTGCAGGCTTGGCCTGGCTCGCTGCCAGTGCTGTTTGCTTCACTGCATTCTTGGTAAGGGACACTGCAGCAGCAGGTGCACTTCTCACAGCTGCTGTGTTACACTGCACTGTTTTCACAGCTGGCTTGGCCTGGGAACAGGGGGAACAAAAGGGAACAGGAGAATCAGGTAACACCTCGAAAGAAAATGGCTGAAAGCTCTAACTGCATGGAATCTGTTCGCTAATTTTGACCAGGACAGGCTTTTTCAGACCTATGAGCGGTGGAATATCTGAATCAAACCACTTTCTCCATGGACTGCCTGACTATATCCACCAAATTGCGTACTAATCACCTCCTACAGATCCAAGGATCTCCCTCAGCTTCAGGCACTAGTAGGAACTGGAACAGAATGGTTGATGCTGGCAGGGTTTAGTGGGGCTCTCAGCCACACAGCATGTGCTCTGGTCTTGGGTTTGGGGATCTCACACACCCAAGGTAAGAGGTGCTGCCAGAATACAGCACTGCAGCATTTTCTCTCTTCTTCAAAAAAAAGGCAGTGATTTCCTAGGGACAAAGAATCCACGTTAGAGAGGTTACCTGTATGGCTGGAACTGCCAGCTCCTCCTCGGAGGATGTGTCCTCACTCGATTCCTCACTGCTGCTCTCAGCCCCAGCTGCCAGCTCTGAAACACAAGCAAGGAGATGTCACAGCTGCTGCCTGCTCTGAGCCCCCAGAGCGTGATGCTAATGTGGCTTTTGAAGTCAGGGAAGCAAAACAAGCCACAAAGAGGGCTAAAGGGATTTACAGGGAAGAGGACCTAGCCTTGCTGAAAACATCAATGGCCCGCTGGGAACAGCTTTTCCAGACACATGCTGGCCCACAAACAGCTCTCCTCGAGTGCAGGCAGAGATGGGAAATGCTTCCTGGCCACCCTGTGACCCTATGGGGTGCTGCCCAGCCACACCCAGCCCCCTGCAATGGCACCCAGCCTGGCTGGGCCTCCTCTGGATAAGAGCCATGAGGAGGATCATTTCCAGAACTTCAATGATCTACTTCTCACCCTCCTCCTCCAACACACACAAACACACTTGAAAGCATTTAAAGATCTCCCTGAAGACTTCAAACCCCAAAACTAATCACTTTGCAATTGGGAATGAAGAGAAAACACTGCAGTGCCTCCCCATAAAGCTGAAAGTAGCAGCAGCATTAGCACTGCACCTCCTCCGGACATGCTACACTGTTAGTCCCAACCCCTGGGTATGTGCTGGGTGTTGCCAGACATCTTAGCACAGGATCTGCTGCTTGAAATGGGAGCTAGCACGCTAGATTCATCCCACGGAGCTCCAGAGCTGGCTGCTTTGCAGTGTTCTAGCAGCCTCCCCAAGGAACAAGCATCACTCCGAGCTTTCCAGCAAGGGAGCTGAAAGGAACATGCTGAAGGCACGTCTCTGATGCAATCTGCAGCAGAGCTGGAGCTCACACACATTTACACCGCCCTGCAGGTTCCTTACCCGCTGGGGGGGCTGGGGCCTTTGCAGTCGGTGTCTCCTCTTCCTCCTCGCTCTCCGACGAGGAGTCGCTGCTGCTGCTGCTGGAACTTTCTGGTGCTTTGGTTGTCACTGGTGCTTTGCTTTGCCCTGCTTTGGCCACAGCTGCTGTGGCATGGCCAGGCTTCCCAGGACCGGGCAGTTTCTGCGCCTTGGCGGGGGCGGGAGCTGCAGCTGGGGCATTGGGCTGCTGCTTGTTAGAGAGCACAGTTCTGTCAGCAGCAGAGAGCCCTGCTGCTCTGCTGGCTGGGGCAGCGGGCCTGGGGGGAGAATGCAGGGAGTTGGCAGCTTTGCCACCCACCACAGCTGCTGTCACCTATGGGAAATAGAGGAAATTAGGAGGCTACACACAGATGAGGAGCTAAACTGAGACAAGGTACTTGCAACAGCAATGTGGCAGCAAGGTTAGCCATAGAGCTCTTTAAGGCAGCATTTGGGGGACAGGTATCTAAGAGAAGGCTTATGGCAGCACAGGAGGATCATTTAAACATGATTTCCACCCCAGGACACAATTCCACACATGATGAGGAGTCTGGGACAGTCCTGGCCTCAGAGACCACCAGCCTTCAGAGCCAGGAGCATTGCCTTACCATCACTGCACCTTCCCCAGCCAGAACCTCCTCTTCCGATGAGGACTCATCTTCCTCACTGCTCTCTACATTCACTATCACGTTCGTGGCCAGAGGAAGGTTGGCTGCTGCAAAGGAGAGAGCCACAGAGCAGCTGTGTGAGTGTTTCTCACACCAACACAGTCTCTGGTTTGCAGGAGGGCCCCAGCAGCAGGGCAGGGTCCCATCTCCACACCTGACCCAAGACCATCACCACCGCCATCCCTGTGACAGGACAAGCGTTTTGCTCCTCCACCCCATCCCTCTCCCAGCCACCAGGACAGTGAATCTGTCAAGATCTGCAGTTTTCTAAAGGCTGGTCTACAGCAGATCAGACAGAGCCAAAATATACCAGACACAAGATTTTGTTAGACTCTGCAAGCCAACACCTCCCACATCAGCTGCAGGCGAGATCCATCCCCACCTCAGAGGGCACTGGCTTTCCAGACCAACTAAACCTTCCAGACCTTCCCTGAGCCATGAAACAGGCCTGCCTCTGCTGGCCCAACACTCACGTGGGACCAACAGAAAGTGCTCCACAGTGGGCACCACGAGGTTCCCAAAGCTTCACTGGAGCAACAACACCCATCCCTCCCCAGTGAATCATAACAGGTTTTTTTCTAGCTTCAGCAGACATCTGTGCTCCTCAAAAACTCCACATGAGAAGGGGGTGCTAAATTAGTTGTCCTATTTTTCTATGAGCACAAGCGAATAGCCATCATTTTGCAAGCATTTTCTCCAGCCAAGCAAGCTGGGCTGCTCCTACACAGGTCTCCAGTCCTACTCTGTTAACTCCAGGGACATAAAAGGCTCCTACAATTTGCAGCTTTCGCCTTCTCTTTCTCATCCTCTTCTTTCTCTGAACTCTCAGAGCTGCTCACAGGATCGGGAACTCTGATCTTTTCTGGGATGGCTGCCTCCTCATCACTCACGTTTCTTCTCTTGGAATTTGGTGGAGTTCTGAGGGAAGACAATGGGTGTCAAAATGGGAAAAAAAAATCTTGAACAGATTAGAATATAATTATTCATTCACTCTCAGATCAGGCTCCAGCCTAAGAATAGGCAGTGTCATTTCTCTACAGAGGAATTCCTGTGGGGGTGGGAAATACTTCTCTAACCTCCAAGGGACATCTCCAGTCCTCAGTAAACTTCCAAGAGCAACATATTCCTGCAACATTCAAGAGAAATACTGAATCTAGACTATTCTTCTGTGCCCTAGGCAGACTCTTTCTCACTTTAGCAGAGAAATAAAAAGAGTCAGGCTGGTGCTTGATAGAAGGTATCCTACAGAACAAATTCCATCTGCAGGAGGCAGGTAGAGCCTCAGAGTAAGCGTAGCCTCAGGGTTAGGACAGATATCCCCACAATAACAGGTCCTGGTATTCCACAGGGCCAGGAGAAAACGATCTAAAGGGCACAAAAGCCATTTAACTTGGGCTGCCAAGTCAAAAGGGCAGGAAAAGTCAGGTTGCAGAGAGGTTCAAAAAAGGATGTGGCTGAACAGATGTGTAAGAAAAAGAGGAGGAAGAGACCACATAAGTATTAAAAACTTAAGCTGCTCAATTGGGTTAAAACATTAAGAAAGATTTTTTCAGGCTCTAAATCCTCCTGTACCAGAACAGATGATGTGGCTAAAGTTATTCATGTTTTCATTTGAGAATTGAAGACAACACATTTGCTTTATTATAAGGGTAACACTGGCCACATGCTGGTGTGATTCACATATGCAACGCTTCTAAGCCCTGGGACACACAGTTATCAGGAGCAAACATCCTCACTTCTGGGCCAGTTTAACTCATTTTATTTGTTCATCTGTTTTATAAGCAAGATTAGTTTAACAACTTTATGAATAAAGATTGCCCTTGTTGTGTCCAAGGATTCTGGCAGCAGAGCTGCAACAGTGACTTTTGGGCAAGTAGGCTAAGCCTAAGGCATGTTTGCTCTTAGAAAGTCCTGTAACTGCTCCAGTAACCCTCCCAATAAAGCAACAGGGCAGCCCACACAGGCAGCTCTGACCCTGCAACACCATCCTGATGCAGGGGCAGCTGACAGCACAGCACAAACTGATGTGAGAATTTGCTGTGAGTGACCAGGAGCTCAGGGACACCCTGTGAGGGGAAGAAATGGTGTCTGCTAGCATTGTCCCTGTGCCGTTCCAGAACATCTGAGGGCTGCAGGGCTCAGGCTGCTCCTAGGGCTGAGCTGGCCCAGCTTTCCCCAGCTCCTCTGTGCATGCTCCAAGAGTAAATGCAGCTCTGGAGGGAAGCCACTCCTGGAACTGCAAGTCTCAGCTTTAGGCTCACGCTTAAGAGTTTCTGGAGAACAGCGCCAAGGACAGCCTTGGTGAGAAGGGCAAGAGCTACAGGGTAGATTAAGGAAGGACATTTTGGGGCCAAATCTTATGAAGCAACAGGATGTGACAAAGACAGCTCACTCACAAGAGCACTCCAGGATAAAGATAACTACACATCCCTCATTTTGACTCCCAACCAGGCAAAACTCAGACAGACCAGGAATAACAGATACCTGTCTTTGTGGGCCAGGACCACAACAGAAGGGTGACACTGAAGAAAAAGGAATTAAACCTGATGCAAATGCCCTGCTGCCCCCCAGGTTTAAAAGCAACAGTGTCTGGGAGGGTTTGCTGCAGGAGGCAGGATACCCAGCACGTGGGAAGGTCACCTCAGCACCCATGGAGCAACAAACTGACGCAGGGAGGAACTGCAAACCTATTTCTACACTGCATCCTCATCCAGAGCCAGCCCTTCTCCTGCTCAGGAGGGCAAGAGCAAGGCACGAGGCACTGAGCAGGAAACACCTGTGATAAAAAACACTTCCCAAAACTGCTGGCCACGCTCAGGAGATCCTGACTGCAGTGCTCCCCACTCCACGGGTGCTCAGCCCTGAGGCTGCCACAGGCCTCTGCAGTGCTGTGCTCCAACATCCAGCCAAAGCAAGCTCAGGGTGGGTGCAGATATCACAGATGGGAAGGCTCCCTCCTGCAGACCTTCAGATGGGGGATAACGATGCAGGAAGGCGTTTGGAACATGGAAGGACTTGAAAGGACAGGCTGAAACCAAGAGATTTCCTCTGAGTCAGATCATCTGTGATCTACGCCAAGGTTTAAGTCCTTGTAGCAGCTCTGGCATTTCAGCATCTGCTCAACTTCTCTGTGCTCGGGTCAACAATCCTGCAAAGCACGTGGCTTTAAAAAGAAAGTGAAACAGAACTGGGGAACAGATTTCTTACAGTAAAGCATGACTCTGAGCTCCACAATACTCCAGCATCAACCAGCACAAACAGCATCAGCTGCTCAAAACTAAAGAAACAACTTATCTCCAAGCCCAGGAAACTTCAAACCAGAGTAATCCTGAACATCTGAAATGAACTGCTCTGAAACCACAGGTTAGGAGGAGATTCTACTGAGCACAGTTATCATCGGAAATCCTCTGACAACATGGAATTCCAACAAATAAAAATCACACATGCTATGCAGCCTAGACATCAGCACAGTCTGGAATCTATTCGATACTCATTCCTTTCTGTGACTTACTTTTCCCAGTGGGTAAAGATGTCCTCGAGAGAGGTGGAGAGGGAAGGGAGCAATTTCTGTGAAAGCAGAGCGAACACTAGTCAGGCACTGGCCCCGTTTCGGATATGACCACCGGATATAAGCGGCGATCACGGGGGGCCCATTCAAACCTCCCCAGGCAAACGGGACCGCGGCTCCCACACACACCTTCCGGCGGATNCCCCCCGCCCCGCCGCACCAGGGCCGCGTGTTCCCTCCCCGGGAGACTTCTCCCGGCGCAGCACGTGTTCGGGGAGCAGCAGCCCCGCGGTACGGGAAGCTCTCCTGGGCGGGCTGCCAGCCTTCTCCGCGGCCGGCGGGGGGCCGGGACGGCACCGGGAGCACCCGCTGGGTGCGGGACACCACGTGGGTGCAGCATGGACCTGCGGGCTGCCGTGGA
>VXBU01008663.1:1522583-1557135 GCA_013400315.1 Bombycilla garrulus | reverse complement strand
GCGGCCATGGCGCGGCCCGCGTGCCGCGCCGGAGGGACGCCACTTCCGCTTCCGCCGCGCGGCCCCATGGGAAATGTAGTGCCGGGAGTTGCCGGGGGCACCACGTGGGGGTCCCGGTGAGGGGGGTTTGTCACCCCATGGGGGTCTGATGTCACCCCGGGGAAAGGGGAGAAGGAAGGAGGGGGATCACCCCGTGGGGGTCCCATGCCGCCCCGGGGGAACGGGGAGACAGGAGGGGGATCACCCCATGGGGGTCTCATGCCTCCCCGGGGGAACGGGGAGAAAAAAGGAGGGGATCACCCCGTGGGGGTCTCCCACACCGCCCTGGGGAGAAAGAAGGAGAGAATCATCCCATGGGTTCTCCGACACCACCCCGGGGGAAAGGGGAGAAAGAAGGAGGGGTTCATCCCGTGGCGGTCTCATGCCGCCCCGGTGGGACATATGGAGAATGGAAGGGCAGAGGGGAGTTCACCCCTGAGTTTCCCTCACACCCCTCGGCTGGGGAGGGGGGACAAAGAGGAGCGGGGTCACTTTGCAGTGGTCCCGCATATTGCTCTGGCAGGGGATGGGTGACGGGGAAGGGGCGGTCACCCCATGGTGGCTCCCTGCACCGGCCTGGCGGGGGATGGAGGAGAAGGGAAAGCTGGGGGTGGTCACTCCATGGCCGGAGCCGAGCCCCTCACAGCTCTGGGCAGGAGATGGGAGCGAACACAGTGGGGTGGGGGGAGGATGAGCAGGGGTGGCACACTGGGGGCTGCCTCAGCAGCACCATATGTAATTCTAGATATTTCAGAACAGTTTTCCATAAGATTCATCCACGCTGCTCTGAAGCTGAATCCTCAGAGCTGATTTAGTGCTGAGTGGACTTTGAGCTGCTCGGAAGAGCCACTCTGGCGTTTTTGGGGCTTAAATAAGCAAAGGGCCAGAGGGAAGAAGCTGCTTCTGATGCAGAGCAGCTGTTGGAGAGGGGCCTGTGACAGAGGGGCTGCCCCACTACCACCCCCCACCCCGTGCTGATACTTTCCAGGAAAAATCTGGCTCCCATCACTTTGGCAGGGGTTTATTTTTGGAAGGTTTAATAATGTCCGTGGTGCGCCTGTCGCTCATTCAAAATACAGACCCTTTATTTGTATTCATAGGCAGGATTAAATGTAAAACTGGCCTGGCTCCAGCTGGCTCTTGCACCGAACGTCTTTGACACCAGCATGGTCCAAGGCTGTAAAGCCACGGTCCAGGTGGCAGTTTTACAGCTCCTGCAAATGAACCGCAGACCTGGACAACCCTTTCTGGGGCTGACCTCCCCCTGCTCCAGCGGCCACTGCAGCCCGGTGTAAATGTGGCCTCAGCACACACCGTGATGGGGTGGCTGTGCCCCAGCACAGCCGTGGCTGCTCTGAGGTGACCTGAGGCACAAAGTCTCAGCTGGTGGCCTGGTTTGTGGCCCTGGCTCTCCTGCTGGGAAGGAGAAGCCAGATGAAGCATGCCAGGGCACAGAGCAGAGAAGGGTGTCTCCTGGGGAGGCTGTGGATGGGGCTGAGCGGACAGAGGCAGCCTGAGGATGCTGTTCGTGGCCTCTGAAAGTGAGGCTGGGTGCAGATTGAGCCCCTGGAGCCCAAAAAGAGCTCTGTCTGCTGCAGGGATATGGATGAAGAGCTTTGGGCCTACTCTGACATGGTCTGGAAGGGCTTTATACCTTCAGGAATTGCTCAGTTTCCTTTGTTTATTTAAAGAAAAAAACTCTAAATCTGAACACTCACCTAGCTCCCACCAGCAGCCTGGTGATTAGAGGAGCTGCTGCCCCAGGCTCAGGGTCTCTCCTGGGCAGCAAAGCTCTCCAAACATCTTGAAACAAATGTCAAACTGTTAATGGAGGCTTGTGTGGTGCAGGGAATGGCAAAAGCACTGTTTGGAGAGGTCTGGGTGGAGGGCGGATGGGACATTCAGCACTGTGAGGGTGGCAGGTGACCGCATTAGCAAATCATCAAGATTCCATCAGACAGACAAAGGAGGGGAGCGCATCCTGCTGACCTGCGGGGGTGGGGCAGTGCCAGGTAGGGGCAGGAGAGAGGAGCACAGCCCTGCAGGGCGGGGTTGGAGGGTTCTGCCGGCCCAGCTGGTCTGATCTCCGTGCCAAGGGACGATTCTTTACAGGGTGCCCGGGGAAAGCGACCCAGCATTTGCTGGAATGCAGCAAGCCCCTGCTCTGCTGCGTTTTCAGGCCTCCCCTCTTCTCCCGTGGCTCAGGGCACACACGCACTAGAAAGCATCAAGGGTTTGGCTTTGGCCACCTTCAATAAAGCATGGAAGGGAGGAGGATGAATGGGCACAGATGGGAGGAAACACTTTCAGGAGAGACTACTTGAGAAAGGGAGATAGAGGATGTTAAAGCTCTGAGCACCCATGCACAAATGGCTTGAAAAATTGACTCAATTTTCCCTCTGTCCCCATCAAGTATCTCTTCACCGGTCTGCCATAGCTCAGGGTCACCTGAGTCCAAAGCTTCATACCCTCAGACCACGAAGTACGCTCCACAAACCACAGCGCAGGGCCTGGGAATAACACAACCCACTTGAATGAAGAAATCTGAAAAAAATAATATGTATGCTGCACCACAATTACAGGTAGAGAAGGTATTTGAGGTGGTTAGTAAACATGTGAAAAAATAAATACAGCTATTCAGTCAGCAAACAGCTGCATGATTATATCCAGGAAAATCTACCCCAGCCCAAAACCAGCTGAGACCCAACATCATGCGCTTATTAAGGAGTGGTATTTTTTTTGTGTGTGTGCTCATTTTTTGGAAGGAGGTTGAAAACATTTTGCCCACTCTTTATTTTAGGAAGGTGAAATGTCCCTGGTGGATTTCAAAAACCAACCTCTCGGGTATGTGCTCTCCATGCCAAGACACTGAGTCACGAAGAGATCAGAGGAAGCTGTTGGAAGTCCAGACAGGATAGAACAGCTGTAACTGAGGAGCCAGCTCTGCTCCGTGTGCTAATAACCACACAGGCCTTCTCTGCCCTCAGCCTTCCAGCTGAGGTCTTTGCTTGCTGCCACTTTCACAGGCTCCCTGGTTGTTGCTTGGGGTCAAACTTGTCCACACCTATTCCGTTCTGAATGACTGCTTGTGTCCCAGCCAAGCCTGGGGTCAGGGAGTGCCTGCAGGCTGGGGAGCACTGTCCTCCCTGTTTTCCCAGGGAGCTGACAGCCCCCAGGCACGTCTGCAGGACCCTTGGGCTTGCAGGGACACGTTGCTGCCCTCCAAGCTCCAGGTTAGTGTCTCTGTCCACCCTGGCATGCCATGTGTTGTAGTGGTGTGGGACACATCTCCAGTCACCGTGCTGCCTGTTGTTTGGTGCACGTGGGGTTGCTGACGAGGCCTTGCAGAATGAAGGGACTGTGATCCACAGGGATATGGGGCAGGGTGGTACACAGCACCTGGTGGGTCTGGATGTTTGCTCAAGGAAGTTTCTGCCTCTGGCTGCTGGTGTTTCCACCACAGTGGTGGAGCAGGGACAAGAGGAAAGGTGCTCTGGCAGCTCCTCAGCTCTGGCAGCTCCTCAACTGACATGTTTCATGGCTGCTGATTCCATCCAGAATGTGAGCTGCAGGCACAATGCTCCTTCTGCCTCAGCTCCAGAGCAGGGTGGGATGGGCGGCCAGGGATGGGACCCTTGTGACCCCCAACAAGTAATTCTGATGTCTCATGGGTCAGAGCGTTGGCTCAAAGTGGAAGTCATGTTTAGAAGGATAATCTTCATGGCCCGGTTCAGAAGCTGAGCTGAATTTCCCTTCTACAAGTGCTCTGCCAAAAGAGCTTCAAGCCCTGCCTCCTGGAAAGAGCCCTGGGATTCCACCTGGACTGAGCAGAGAAAAGAATGTGGTGGAGATGGGGCAGGACAAGGTGCAAGAGGTGGATGGAATGAAAGGGACAGTGAGGAGAGAAGGTGGGAGCATGGGCAGAGAGAGGTAAAGGGGGAGCACTGAAGGGACAGAGAAAGGGGTTCTTATTTCCAAGGGAAGATGAGTCAGGGAAGGGAGGTGGAAAGCAAAGGAAAATCTGAGGAGGGATGAGAAGCAGGGGAAATGACGAAATTAGCCTGTGGGAATTTGCTCAGTGCCCCTGGCTGGCAGCTCTGGGTGTGGAGGGGGTTGCCAGGTGCTGCTTGGCAGGGATTTGAGTCACAGCCGATCTCACCGGCCTGGGCGATGTCCTGGCTGCAGCAGGAAGCACCAGAGGCAGAATTGTCCGTGGTCAGTCCCACTGTCCTCTGCCCAGCCGGGGGGCTCAGGCTCTGCAAGGACAAGGAGCTGCTTTGGGAACAGTCTGACTCAGGAATCCCGTTTTATTCTCCCCCCCTTTGTTTTGCTGTTCTCTCCCCCCTCCTCCTTTTCCTTTGTCTGCTAATGCACAGCAGATGGGAGGAAATGCCATTTAAAATGCCACAGCATCCTGATGAAATGCGATGGGTTATGGCAATCTCGGATGAATCATGGCATTGTTTTGTGCACACAGCCCTGCTGCTGCTCGGCCTCGCTTGGGCAGCTTTCTCCCTCCAGCTTTGCAAGTACACTGAGGGTTGTTCAGGCATCCCCACAGCCTGCTGACAGGTGCCCTCCTCGACCTGCTTGTCCAAGTCACATTCATTAATTTCACCAGCCACATTTCTGGCGGCCAAACCAAGCCCAGGCCACTTGGCCAGTGGTAGAACCAGCGTTGAGTTTTGAAACATCTGCTCCACATTGCCTCTGGGGACTTCAGGGGTTGTAAATGATGCTCAGTTCTTGTGTTATGTTCATAGGATTTTTGCACAAGGTGGAAGAACAAGATCAAGGGAGCCTGACCTGGTGAATCACAGCCTCCCCAGCACCTCCAGCTTAGCCCCTCTGGAAAGCTGTGTCCCCACACCTGCCTCCTCCCTGGCCCCAGAGCCAGGATGGACTCACAGAGCCAAACCTGGGGGCTGTGATGTGGCCACTGGCTGTTGAGGCTTTGTTTGGGGTGATCAGATCATTTCCCCTAAGCTATGAGGCAGGCATCGAACAATATTGACTCACTCTCTGGCAGCTTGCTGCCAGATGAGAAGGAGCAGCTCAGAAGTAAAAAGAAAGATATTAAAAAATACATATATATATGCATATCCCAACAGCTCCATCACTGGAACTCAGAGTGACCCAGACCTTTTAGTTTCAAACTAATTAATTGGGGGGAAAAAAGTCACCTCTAAGCCTGCAGAATATAAGGCAGTCTTTTAAATTTGGTAGCTGAAAGAACAGATTTGAGAACTCCAACGAGCAGAAGACGTGACATTAACATTTCGTTGCAATATGCTCGACAACCTCGATTGGAAGTGTCTCTCTGGCTGTGTCTCTGCCTGTGTGTCTGCCGGCGTGGCAGTTATTCAGCGCTGGCACTGAACATCAAGGAGCATTAAGCCATTTAATTTCTCATTTTTTCGGGGAGTAGATCCAATGTACATCGATGCAGTGAGCAGAAGGGCTGTTATTATTAATCAGCCCCCAGCCCAGCCCTGCTTTCCCGCAGGCTCTTGCTCTCCTTTGTAAACCTATCCCTGTTAAAAGGCCTGGCAGCCTCGCGTGCAGCATGGCCAACACCAACAGCCACAGCAGCTCTGCTGTGTTGATCCAGGGCTCAGCTGCTCTACCTGGGAGGAGAGGGAAGGGGCTCTGTTTGCCTTCATGAAGCCAGGGATCTGGGGTATTATTTTTCTCCCATCGGGCGTCTCTTGCTGCTGCAACTGGAGTGAAAAGGCAGGAAAAGAAGGGGAAGGAGGCGGCAGGGGGAGACAGGGGCTGCTTGTGCCGGGCTCGTGCTGTGGACCTGAGCTGTGGTTTGTGTCCTCTCAGGATCCTGAGCTTCCTCAGCTCTGTTCTGACCAGAGCAAAACTCTTGCTCCTGGTTAAGTGCCACAATATGAGATGGAGAAAGGAGGATCAACCCCTTGTTTTTCAGAGCTGCCCCACTGCTGTGGCTGTATCCTATTATCTTGCCTCAGGACACTCGGCTCTTGCTTGTGCTCTCACCAGACCAGCAGCATTTGTGCCCCCAGCCTGGCAGTCTGTCCCACAGCCCCTGACCACAACCACCATCTGTGGCCAGCTGGTTTGCTCTGAATTCCCCCCCTGTAGAGCCTGGGAGGCTGGGAAAGAGAGGAAGGCTTGCTGGGGAGGCTCAGCAGGATGGATCACCCAGGAGAGCATCACTGTGCAGCAGCATGTCCCACCACTCTACATGTGGCACCGTCCTGGTGGGGCACAGCCACGTGCCAGCAGAGGGGATGCAGCAATCGGAAAACGGGTAAAAAAGAGACAGAAATAAAAAGTAAGAATTTCAGCCTCTCTTTCTGAAGGTTTCTGCTTTGTACATTAGTGTCCCTTCCTGGTCCCCTTGTGCCTGAATGTGGCTGCTGGGCACGAGAGAGCGTCATTAATGGGCTCTTGATGTGTGTTTATTTCGTTTAGCACATCCTGAGAGCCGTGGTGAGAGCCTCGGAGACGTTCATTACGCTGATTGCTTTCCCTGCTGATGAAGATGGAAAAAGCCACAGTGGTTAAGGGAGTGGAGTGGACAGATGCCAGATGCATTAGTGCTCTGGGCAGTCATGGAGGGCTCCTTCCTTAGGAGTTTTGCCTCAGGAGGAGGAGAGTTGAGAAGAACGTGGCTTCCCCTGGACCTGCTCTCATTGCCCAAGTGGCCGTGGGTTGAGGGGTGACACCACAAGGGACAGGACACCCTGCAAGGGCCCACCCTGCTCTGGCAGGGCTCAGTCTGAAGGCAGGGGAGACTTGTGTGAGCACATCCAGCACGAGCCTTGCCTCATGTCACAGTGCTGCCAGCCCTTCCTGATGCTTGTGGTGTGAGCAGCCAGGGCTGGGCAGGGCAGTGGTCCATCCTCATCCTCTAAAAGTGTGAGTGCTGGGCCAGCTTGACTGGCTGCAGCACAAAAACCCTCTGACCCTGCCCCGAAGAGGCAGCCACAGAAGGGTGGGTGGGTCACCCAGCACAACCTCTGCTCTCTGCCAGCACAAGAAGGTGAGCGGGATGGAAATCTCATGTTCCTGGTACCAAAACTCTCTGCTCCTGGGCTTCCCAGGTGAACTGGGAGGAATTTTGCCTCTGCTCAAAGGGACACAACCCCACGCTGGCTCCAAACACATTCTCCAGACTGAGGTGGCTTTGATGCACCAGAAAAACTCAAGTTTAAGGCAGGAGCAACATGTCCACATGTGCTTGTGAAGAAGTGACACGTGGGGGGAGCAGATTTGGACGTGCACTGATGGGGACAGCCAAGATGGGCTTCTGTAGCAACACTGGTCTCTGTTCTCCCTGCACTGCTGAGGGGGCAGCACGGCCAGAGTGCCCGTTTATCTGTGTATGACAACAATACATAGGAATTGCAAACAGATTTTTGCCTTATCTTGCTCGAGGGCTGTTGCAGTACAAGGGTTTATTTTGGCTTTTCTGCCAAAAAAATGTATGCAGAGATTCCACCAAAGCACATATATATATGTTTCTCTTGGAAACAGAAGAAAACCGTTATCTGAAAAAGCCCTGCACTGTTATTAATCTCTGGGGCTTTATCCAAGTTTCATTAGGAATCTGGACATACTTGAAATGGCTTTCAGAGAAAGCTGAATGAATCTCTCTCTGTCTCAGAGGTTGATGCGGCTTAATTTCCTAGCTGAGATTTGGGTGGGTTGGGAATTGGGTGAGGAGATTTTCAGCCACCTAAGCCGGGAAGGAGGGAGTGCCTTAAAGCAACCCAACCTGAATGACTTCCCATGGCTTGTCAGGAGTGTGGGGTGTGCAGGGATGTCTTGGTTGAGGGAAGCTCTTCCTTGCACTTGAGATTGCCGTGAAGACTCCTGACTCGTGGGGCAGGAGAGCTGGGAGAGCCAATCCTGCCCTAATCCCTGGGAGGAAAAGGCCAAAGCAGGGCTGCTGGAATGAGGAGGATGCTGAAGGCACTCCCCTGCCTTCCCCGGACCAGGGCTCCTGGATGTGGCCACCTCCAAGCCACAGCAAGCCTGCCAGCCTTGTAAGCCACAAGAGGGTGACAAAGTGCCATCCTGTGCTGTGGTGGCCCTGGACAAACCCAGAGATGTCCCGGGCTGGCAGAGGACAGCAATCCCCTTTGGAGGGCAACCAGAGACTCTTGGAAAGTCCTTGATGCAGTCCTGGACGGGGCAGAGTGCTGGCTGGAAATGGGATGCTGGCACTGAGGAGCTGGAGACTTTTTATTCCACCTAGCTTTAGTTAGCATCAGTCCTGGCATCAGCAAACCATTTTAGTGCCAAAAGGTGGGGGGGGAACTCCCCAAAATTGCTGTAGCAGACAGGGAGAGAAGCCTTGCCCTTGCTCCCCCTTGGTGGTCTAATGTGAAACCCATGTTTTATTGCAATTTTGGAAGAACAGAGAGCTGTTCCACGTCTGTCTTTTGTGCTCACGGAGAGCTTGTGGCCGGTCAAACCTGCACCTCCCAGTACTCCAAACATGCTGGGGCTTGGAGGCGTGGACTGGTGGAGGAGCTGCCTGAACTCAGACAAGGCTGGGATGGAGGCAGCTTGGTGCCACTGCAAAGGATGCTCCAGGAGCATCTGCACCACCCGAAGTGATACTGAGAAGGAAAGATGCTCCTGCTCCTCTTCTTTCTGCCTAGGTGCCAGTGTGTGGTCACTCTGGACATGTCACACCTCACAGGCTGCAGCCTTCTGTCTGTCCACGGCCATGCACTGCTGGTTGTCTGTTGGCCCTGTGGGGACTCTGTTGCAGATCCCAGTCCTAGTGGCCTTCCCTGGGGACAAGCAGTGGTCCCTTCTGCCTCTTCTCTGTCCCTCTGACACAGTAGCATCGCCCATGGTGCGGTCAGGGACCGGGGAGCTTCCTACAGGATGGTCTTTGCAATTCTGCTTCTAGAAGGACAACCTGTGCTTCTGAGCAGCTGCCCGAGGCACTGTCCAGGACAGATTGAAGTGCTCTGGGAGGTTTCCAAGCCTGAGCCTCATCCTCGCTCTGTCCCGGGAGGCTGGGGCAGCGGGTGTGGGCATCTCCGGCCTGGAGCACCATCCAGCTCCCTGCACCTTCATCTGGGCTGGGGTGGGAAGAGCCCGCAGTGCAGCGGACGGGGGAGTGGCTCTGCCAGCCTCAGATCTTATCTGCTGCTGAGAGCTGAGAGCGGCTGCTGGGGCTGGCCCTGCCTCCCGGGAAGGTCGGGCTGCCCGGCCGGAGAGCTGGGCAACGTTTTCCCACAGTGTGGATTCATTTCACCCCTCCCCTGTTGCAGGAGTGCATGTATGGATATGGTCTATTGGGATGCATGTTTGCAAATCCTAACTGCTGTTTCTGCTGTTCTTGGTAAAAAGACAAAGGGACAAAGGGGAGATTGCCCCCCAAGTGCTTCGGGAGGTGCACGTGTGGCAGGGACATCACACGGTGATGTGAAGGAGGGTGTGTGCCTGGGTAACACAGGCTTTTTCTTGCAGCTGCAACTTTTTTCACTGAGTTTACACTCCAAGGAGATTTTTCTCTGTTCTCTTTAAATACTAGAAGTAATTAGAGGCTGCTTATGAGTAATTGCTTGGACTAAGCAGTCTGGTTTCATTTAAGTGGTTGGTATGAAATGCCTGATGGTTTGGTAAGGAAAAATGTAAGAAAGACTCCTCTTTTAGGCTCCCAGGAGCTGCCATGGGGTTAAAGCCCACCTTTCCTCACCCATCTGGGACTGTGAAGCCCTCCAAGAGGGAGGTGGGAGAAAACATTTCTGCTTTGAGAAGGGTGGGGATGGTGGAAGAGGGGCTGGTTATGCCAAAACTAACGGGGCCAGGGTTTTTCAGTGAAGAACAGCTGATCCCACGCTTACCTTCAGTCCCACAGCAACACACAGGAACATTTTCTGCCACTCCCCAAGGCAGAACTGTGAAAGCCCTAAAGCCAACGTTAACGACCGCCTTGCGACACGCTGGATTTTACCGACCTCAGTGAAAATTGTGACAATAAATCTGCTTCATGCTCCAGTCGTTAAGTTGTCCTCAATACCACAAAAATCCCTGCAGATTTCATGTTTACTTTGGCCCTGCAAACGCCGTGCTCTGTTGCAGTGTTAATGGCAAGAGAGATTTTCGGGGCCTGGTTTGGCTGAGCCGGCGGCAGGGAGCGGATGGAGGGAACGGGCTCCGTTTGGTGCGTTCAGCACATTTTATCAGCTTATCCGATCCGTAGGCAGATGAAACACTGCAAGTCAGGCAGGGTGAGAAGAGATTTCCCAACAGGGTAAGCAGGCATTTGGAGGCAGGAGGAGTGTGGGAACTGCAAGGGAGAGGAAGGTTTGGGACCTGGGGCTGGGGAAGGTTCTGTTCCCTTCTCCTGGCAGAGAGCTCGGGCTGCGGGACAGGACCATGTATCTGATATCCCCTCGCACAAGCTCTGTGTTTACCCTGCTCCTCGTGCTGGAGGCACATCCTGATGCGTGCCAGAGACCATCCTGGAGATGTGCAGCTGAGGAGCTGGACCAGGGCTGGCCTGCGCAGCCGTTCCCGTGTTATCCTCGCATCCCTGGGCTCCGGTCACCTAGCAACTGCGCATCAGATCGCACGGCAGCCTTCAATAAATGGTGTTCAGCAGGACTGTGAACCCTGCCGGGCCCCACATCCGCATCCCCACTGCTGCAGCCTCGGCTCTGGCAGCTCTGCAGTTGCCAGCACGCAGTCTGTCATGTGCTGCCAGGGCAGCTACTTAATCCGTGCTCATGCTTTCCCCTTCCCAAATCCCCTCCATCACCTGGATTTAAGCCACTCCTGTGGCACCTGGTGCACTGGGAGCTGCTTTCAGCATATTTGAGAATCAACTTCTCCCAGGGCGGGATCCCAACCCTGCCTTGAGCTGGATCCTGGGACTGAGCTACATCCCCTGTTTTCATTTCGCCTGGTGTTTAGGGGAGCTGAATATGGGTTATACCTTTCCATTTATAGTTTTAGCGGAGCATGATTGGATTTTGTTCCAGTCATTTTTTATCTTGACTAAAATGTCGGTTTTGAAGACCTATTATTAGCAAATTTTTGTATAGCTTCTGGATTACTGCAGATAATCATGAATCACCCTCTGCAGTATTGATATAGGTACTCCAAGCCTCCCAACAGCCACCCCATAAGTTATGCCTGTGATTACAAGCAGAGAACCCTCGATGGCAATGGGTGGGATTGAAATGTGGGGACGGTGCTCCAGATCCAGTGTCTGCAGAGCACATTTCTCCAGCATCCTTGAGTGTGGCAGGAGTCCTGGTACACATGCTGTGGTTCAGCTCCAGCTCCCAGTTCCATGCTGGGACTTTGCTTCCAGCCCCTTCCAACGCCCTCTCTACGTTTGTCCTGCTTGGTGCCTTTCATGGTCACCCAGTGCTGGGTTTGGTGCTGTTTAGGAAGCTGCATTCCCGTGTTTGATCTGGTGGTTTTACTGGTGCCTGGTGGCAGCTGCCTGCACGGGAGTGAACACAGCTCACCCTGACCCGTGGCTCCAGGAGGAGGCTGCTCCAGGCCCCTCTGCTTTGGAATGGAGTTATTTGCACCCATCATAAAATCTTAGAATCATTAAGTTTGGAAAAGCTCTCTGAGATCATCACGTCCAACCATTAACCCAGAGCTGACAGTTTCACTCCTAAGCCGTGTCTCTAAGCACCAAATGTCTCTAAAGCACCAAATATTCATGTTTCAACACTTCCAGGGATGGTGATTCCAGCGCTTCCCTGGGCAGCGTGTTTCAATGCTTGATTACCCTTTCAGTGAAGAAATTTTTCCCAACATCCAATCTAAACCTCCCCTGGCACAATCTCACCCTGCAGAGTTTGTCTGCAAATGCCATGTGCTGCCTCTGAGGAATCACTCCTGGAGTTTTCTGTTTGAGTGAAATACTCCAGTGTTCCCCTCAGTAAATTCAGCTGAGAGAAACTGGGTTTTATTCTCATTATTCTGCTCTGTTTCCCATTCAGGAGGGAGGAATACAAGCTCCAAAGTTTAATCCTGGATTTCTCTGCTGGCAGAGCTCACTGCACAGCCAGGAGTGGAAGCTCTGCTTGGCTTTGGGCATGGCTGATACAGCATCGTGGCTGTCCTGGACCTCTTCTCTGCTAGTTTAAGGTTCGGAGGGTGTCTGGCTTTAAACCAGGACCTTCTTGTTTGACTCCTCTTGGGAAGCAGTAGCAGCAACAAGGCTGCTGTGTTACAAACCCAGAGGAAAGTGAAACGTGGGTGCTCAGCATTCAAAGCCCCAGTCCCTCATGTCTTGCTTTCTACCCTGCCAAAATGTCTGTGGGCACCCTGGGCCTTCGAAGAAACTTCAAAGGAGGCAGCACACCCTCTTCTGTTAGCGCTGAAGACTGATGAATAATAGAGTGGACCCACCCACTTGTACTTTAATGTGTCATGTTCTATGGAAATTAAGCCTTTCTCTCACAAGAAGGCAATTTGTGCTCTTGGCATCCTGGGCGAGAGAGAGCTCTCATCTCCTGCTGGATTATTGATACCTTTTGTATTAAGCAATGCTGCGTCTAATTGGGCTCTTTGCCTGTTCTGAACCGCTCCCCAGACAGCGCTCAGCAGCACAGAGAGCTTTTGAAAGGCTGGGAGTGGGAGCTTGCACCGCCTGTGCCGGGGCTTGCTGTGCCGGCAGGGATGGGGTGGGCAGAGGGGAGCTGCGGGTCTGGCCGCACATGCTCCCTGCCCTTTCCTGCTCGGGCAGCGCTGTCGTGGACAGCCTTGATGTGAAACTCTTTGAAATGCCCCTCCTGAGCTTTCCGACTTCATCTCCTGCCAGGATGGAAAACAACCCTCGGTGCTGGGGAGCAGCAGCCTCTCTGCCACGGTCCCCCAGCGTGCTGAGGAAAAGCGTCCTGGATAAACAGGCAATGTTTGCCCGGAGGGGGCACAGGTGCGAGCCCTGCTGGCACGGGCAGGTGTGTTTTCCTTGTGCTGAAGTGGGGTTATAAACAGGCAGGGCGCTGAGGCCATCCTGCCCTGCTCTGAGCTCAGCGGTGAGAAAGGGCTCCTTGTCTGGGGCAGCACCTGAGCCAAGCCGGGGAGTGCTGGCCTTCATCCTCCTCATCCTCCATGCCTTGGCTCGGGCAGCAAGCAGAGCTCTAGGTGGGCACCCTGCCCATTGGTGGGCACCCTGCCCACCAGCCGTCGCATCTCCTGCCAGCCCAAACCCACCGGCTGCCTTTGAAGAGGTTGCACCTGAAAGGGGAGATGGAATTTAAGGGCAGGCAGGAGCCAGGAGGCTGCCCAGCCCTGGGGAGAGGATGGCCGGTCCCCTGCTCTGCTGTGGCTTGGGAGGACAGCCAGGACCCTGGTGGGGAGGACATGGAGGGGCTGGGGCTGATCCCGTGGAGCCAGGAGTGTGCTGGGTCCTGCATACCTGATGGCCGTGGCTGCTCCAGGAGGGAAACCTGCCCAGAGGTTCCACCAAAGGCTCCAGGTTACCGCCTGGAATGGCTTTGGCACGGGGAGACATTTGCCAGGTGGGTGCTGGGAAGAATTTGCTCTTTTTTTCCCAGCCTGGGTGCGGCTGAAAGTGATGCCAGCATCTTGCATACTTTGAGGATTGAGGAGTTTCTGTGTCTCCCATGATAAACCCTGTCAGGAGTGAAGGTGGGGGAGTCCAAAATCAATAAGCTGGGGAAGCCAGTGTCAGGGTCACATGGCAGTGCTGCCAGAAACCAGCTATGCTAAATGCTTAAATCCTTCCTTCCGCTGTCTTGGGACCTTCTCTGCTTCAAAGAGAGCCCTTGGAGGCCAGGGAACTGCTGACTCTTTTTTTATACGTTTTTTTCAGTCCTTCTGGAAGGTGAGTGTGTTGGGGGCAAAGTAAAGCCCACCCCAGCCATGGGAGCCTGATGGGAGCAGGCCATGCCCACGTGCTTTTCCGCTTTCTATCAAACACTGCCACACCTGGGCAGGTTCCTCATCTCCTGCCTGCAAAGCCAGTCTTGAGCTGCTCCCTGTCACCCTCTCCCAAACCTGTGGGGATCCACATCTCAACGCATCCCTGGTTCACAGCAGAGGGAATTCTCCACCCAGACTGCCAAGCCACGACGCGAGCCCTGGGGCTCTGCCGTGAAGCTGCAGTGGGGAGCACCTTGCCTCAGGGCAGTGCTGGATTTTGGGCTTGAGAAGAGGGAGCAAGACGAGGAGGGAGAGCACCCAGGCGACGTGGAAAGCTTGCCATAAGGCATGGGAAGGAGGGAGCGCTGCCAAACCCATGGGCTCCTCTCCAGCTCTTCAAAGCAAGTCGTTAGAGAGAGCAGAGGAGAGGAGAAGGCGGCGAGCTGCAGTTTCCCAGAGGGTGGAGAAAGGCAAAGGAAAGAATATTATGTGAAGGAAGGGAAGCTGATGGACTGAAGTCTCCTGAATGAAAGGGAAGGAAGAAAACAAACATGAGCAGGAAGGCGTAGAAGTCATTTCACAGGAGGATTTGCAGAATTGCTGAGATGCATCATTACAGTGACCAAAAACAGAAGAAAAATTCCTTACCCTGAGAGGAACTTCTCTTATTCAGGTCCAATATTTCCTATTTTGCTGGTACTGCAGGACCCAGAGAGGAGGAAGGAGAGCAGCAGTGTTTTGATGGAGAACAAACCCTGGCCAAGCCCAGCATGTGTTGTTAGAGGCTATGGTTTACATTAGAAAAGACTCTAATACTGTGCTATGGCTTCCAAGTGCATTTTGATGGTGATGATTATTTTCAGCTGCTCAAATGGTGTGAAATACAGGCAGGGAATTGAAAAAGAAAAAGACCATTTGGCTTCAAGAAAAAAACCCAGAACCCCTGTCAGAGGGACAGCTGATGTTCTCCTCTCTGCTCCATAACGTGCTACCCTGGCGGCTTTGGCATCCTGTGCCACGGCTGCTGCTGCACCGCTCCTCGTCCTTTCAGCAACGATCAGGATTGCATAACCAGCAACTGATGCAGATTTGCTGTTTTCTCCTCCTCTGGCTCCAGCTCCCACAGAGTGAATTACGGCGTGTTCAAAAACCTCCGAGTTCCCCCAGCCCAAACCCCATCCCTGTAATCTGGTCGAGGTCTCGCCGCAGCGGTTGTCACTAGAAAATGGGTTTCTATCCACAGGGTCCATGTGGCCGGAGGCAGAGGGGTGCTGGGCTTTGTGTGGGAAAAATGAGATCCTAGAGTGGGCAAAAGAATACAGAGGGCTCGTGGGGAGGAGGCAGGGCCTGGCAGAAATGCTGCTTGCCTGAAATGCACCAGGGAGGGAAGGTGGATACCCCTGGAGGATACGACACAGGGGAGCAAAGAGTGCTCCTGACAGGGAGGAGTCCAGGACAGAACCATTCACCAGGCTGAGGCCATGACGTCCAGGAGCACCTGGAGGCTCCCGAAGTCGATGAGAGGTGCTCACCTCCAGCCCCATCCTCTCCTCGGCTCGGGACTGGCGATGCCTCCGGCCTCTTTCCTTCACCACAAATTAGCTGGCCAACCCCTTCTGTCAGCCTTTTCCCCCCTTTCTAGACAAAACAACCTTTCGCCGTTCCTGGGACTGCTCCCTTCTTCTCCAGACTTGCCTAGGCTCTTTCATCATGCCAATAAAAGAGTAAATGCATCACACGTTGGCCAGGGAGAGTGGAAACCCTTAAACATCTAAGAGGCGAGAGCGACAAGAGGTGTTTTCTCGAGGCTCCCTGATGCCCTGTTAGGTCAAATGTCTTGCTCTGAAGCAGGAGAGAGGGGACTTATTAAAAACCTTTCATTTTTCTGATTTTTAAGGTCCCGTTTCAGCAGGCCGGAGGCCGAGGCGTGAGTGGGGCTGTCGAAGGGGAAGGGCAGTGAGCTGACAGCGTGCAAACAGATTGTGCAATATTTGCCTTGCACAGAGCTCTCATTGTAAAGCCTGGGAGTTCTGCTTCCAATAAATCCCCTGCCATAATGCCCCATTGATGGCAAGAGAAAGGCAGTATTGAGGGCTGAAACAGCTACGGCCCCGGGAAGGGTTAAAAAATAAAGAAAAGGGGGGGAAAAAAGTAAAAAAAAAAAAAGAAAGATTTGAGGCTTAGTTTTAAACTTTGCTGTGTGGCCCTCGTGGCAGATCGCAGGCGCAGAGAAGTATGTGGAGCCTGTTTGCATAACCCCATTTGCAGCGAGCACTCTCGGAGCCAAAACGCAAGTGCGGCCGGAGCCGGGGGGTGGTGGGGAGAAAAAAGCAGGAAGGGCTGTGTTTATTTTCATTCTTGCCCCAGGCCACATAAAATTAATAATTAAAAAATAAAGAAAAAAAGTAATAATTAAATATTTGGTCAGAGAACCAGCTGTGCAAATGTGGGGAGCTGTGACAGCTGCAAGGACAAGGAGGGACTTGGTCCAGGCACTGGTCAGGGTTTGATGGCTCGCAGGTCGTGTTCCTGGGCTTAAAAGCACAAAAAAAGAGCATTTTGGGCTTTGGTTGGTGACTTTACCCTGGCTGGGGTAGAGCACGGGGAGCTTGGTTCCAGCTGGAAAGGGTCTGCAGGCACCAGGAAGGCTGGGCTGGGGTGCTGGTGGGTGACGATCTGAGCCCACAGAGCTGCTGCCAGCCCCACACCAGCATCCAGCTCACCTAACGGGCCTCCCCGTCACCCTGAACTGGGGATGCCACTGCAGACCAGGCTGGGAGCGAGATTCAGTGTCCTTTGTCACAGCAGCTGATGGGACAGGGAGGAGCAGGGTTGTCCTTGCCAGGGCAGATGCTGGACCAAAGCAGGCAGGGTCTGCTGGCTGGCTCAGCATTCACAGCTGGGCCGGCTGCCAGGGGAAATCTCCCCATTGTGCAACGTGCTGGAGCACTCCAAGGAAGCTCCTGGCTCTTTAGACATCTTTGAGTGAGGCTCGATGAGTGACTGCCTTGAATTAGGAGTGGTTGAGGGGGTGCCTGTAGGCCCTCAGTGCTTTTTCCATCCCTAGGCCTTGTGATGCATTAATCACTCTCAGAGCAGCTGTGCAGACAGCTTAAATCGTCCTGACCCCAAAACTCCAGACTTGTCATTTCTTCCTCCTCCTCCCTGCTAGCCACTCCCTTTTCCTGCCTCCTGTCATGGTATCAGTGGGGCTGGCTGGAGGGTCCCATGTACCCCATTTCCTGGGATCTAGAGTGTTTTCACTGTACCCCTTGCTGCTTTTCGCCCTTTTATCATTTCTTGGAGGAGCACCCAGAAGGTGTCCATGTGCTGCTGAGACCCAGGCAGCTGTCCCTGAACCTTCTGGACAAGGTCACTGCCAACAGATTCACTATTTATTCACCCTTTGGCTCTTGGAGAAGCTCCCTCAGCTGAGTTAACCCTGCTGTAAAAAGTACAGACCCAGGGCCAGCTTGGACCCGTCACTGATTTAACTGAGCCGGCTGCCCTGGCTGGCACAGAAGGTCCCCTCCCCGTGCCAGCATGTGCCCACGTCCCTGCTGCTACCTCCTTCCCTCCTTTCAGCCCTCTGAGCTTTGGCCACTGACAGCAGCTTAAACTCAGGGTGACTCTCCCAGCCTGTGCCTCCTCATCCTGAGGGTGTGAGCTGGATGTCACCCACCACACGGCTGTGGAGCAGCAAAGCCACACATCCAGGAGGTGCTTGGCTCTGCTCTCGCTCCTCAGAGGTGGATCCAGCCCTGCTCCCTGTAGGTGGGCTCCAGACCCGCTCCTGTGGCCACACATCCCTGCTGCCGCCCCCTCCTGCACCTCCCTCCAGCTCATCCTCTGGCCCCGAGCAAGACATAGTTTATCAGTGATCTGTGTTGCCTTGAACGCAGTTTCTCTGCCATGTCTCAGGCCTGACATCTTCAATTTCCTCTCTCATCTGTAACACTCACCCGAGTGGACCATTATTTATTATTTGGAACGAGCTCTGATTACAACCCCTGGCGATAACTCTGTCTCTGGTTCGGGGCGTGTACGGAGCCATGTGCACAGGAGAACACAGGACCCAGGAGACAGGGATCCCCCGCCTCTATTTCCCTTCAGTCAGCTCCAGGCTTTTCCCAGAGGAGGATATTGTTCAAAACTAAAGGTGTTGGGGAAGAAAAGGGAGGCAAGTAGTGGGAAGGAGCAAGAGAAAGAGAGAAGAGAAGCGGGTGGAAGAAATGAGAGATGAACCCCTGGGGATTAATCAAACCTCACTGAAGGGCTCAGCCCAGCCCTTGTGAGCTGAGCAGGGGTTCCTGCCAGCAGGGAAAAGCACAGAACACAGTTCTCCATCCCTGCCTCCTGCTCCTGCCCCCTGCACCCCTCCCTGTGCTCCTGCAAGCCCCTGAGCCCTGCCTGAAACTGGCTCTGGCCTGGTCCCTCTCCTTGACCCCATCCTCCACCTGTGTCTGAAGCTCGGAGGGAGAAGCCCGTCCTCCCTCTGCTGTTCCTGTGAGTCCCTGGGACTGAGGAGCCTCGTGCTCCCTCCTCCCCACTCTTCCGTGGTGTCCCGGGTCCCAGGGAGCAGGCTGGCGTGGGGCAGGGGGACACTTGGGGACTGGAGGGTCAGTGGAAGATAGGGAGGAGCCCAGGGGGGGGACCCAGAGGTGGGGATCTGGGAAGGGGACATTTGGGTGCTGGAGCCATCTGTTTCATTTGCTCCTCTGATCCAGATCTCCCAGACCCCAGTGACCCCCCCACAGCCCTGCAGTTGTAAAGGGAGCTGAGGTGGCTGCGCTGGGGGCTACCGGGGTGCCCAGTGTACGGGGAGCCCTCGGGTCCCCATCATTTTGGGACTGCAAACAGCCACAGGACTCAGCTCCCAGCTCTGACAGGGGTGGGTGAATGTGAGTGGGTTTGTGCTGCTGAAATCCCCCTTCCTGGGCCATGTCCCTCTCTGGGAAAGCAGGGGGGACAAGATGGCAGGCATGAGGGCTTCCTGGTGCCTTACAAATGCTGGCCCTGCAGAAGGAATTGCACAGGGCCATTGCTTCCCTCTGCCAACCCCCACAGCCCCTGTCCCAGCACTCCCAGCTCAGAGCAGTACCCCTGCACTGCAGAAGTCTCTGGTTCTCACTGAACCTTGCCCCTGTCTGGCTGTGACAGTGGCCCTTCACTGCCTCAGTTTCCCCACTTGGAAAACGTGTGCAGCATCACCCACCAGCCACTCCGTAGTGCTCTGCAATCCCCGGGTGGTTTTATTAACACTGGGGCTGTTCAAGCAAGTTTTACCAGCTTCTCCTTGTTCAGGATTTCTTTGGATGGTGATCCTGTCGGTGCGGACAGCTGGCCCCAGCAATCCCTCCCCGAGATCCTGTCCTTCCGTCCCCCCTCCCGGGCTGGGTGCTGCGGGGGCTCCAGCTGAGCATCCCACCAAGGCTCCCGATCCCTGTGTCACACACCTCGCAGGGAGGGAAGCCCCGGTGGCTCAGGGAATGCCACGCTTGGGACCCTGCATGCCCTGGGGCTTCCCGGCTCTTTGCTGGAGCTGCTGAGCTGGGAGGGGCCGAGCCGGCAGTTCCCCATAAACCTGGCGGCTTAGTCCAGCTCCTGGACAGATGTTGGGACTCTGCCTTGGAGAGGAGGTTGGGAAAAGGAGAGGGCGGCTCTTGCCCGGAGAGTGAGGAGGAGAGCTCGGCACCCCTGGGCTTGAACTTTAGCACCCTCTTCCGCAGGAGTTTAAAGACGAGGATCATCGAGTCCCGAGCGAGCCGCCTGGATAGCCGGGCAGGCGCAGGGCTGGAGCAGACGAGAAGCCGGCAACTTTCTCTGACGAGGATTTTATGGAGCTCTTCGTAAAGAAACAACACCAGGCAGCCGGGAAGTGTTTCCAACGCTCGGGACGCTGGTGAGCGGCTCCGGGCCGCCGCCAGTCCCTGCGAGGAGCCCGTCCTGCCGTGCAGATGTGTGTGATTGGAGCAGCGCGAGGGTTATTTTCCTTTGACTGAAGGCAACCCAGCCCCGGCGGATTAAGCTATTTGTGTGCACGCGAGCGTGCCTTGATGGAAGCTGCTCCCGCAAAACCAGCTGCGGGGGCTGCGGGGAGCATGCCCTAGGCCAGGGAGCCCCCCCGGAGGAGGGGAGATCTCCTGTTTTCGTGGCTGTGAGACGATGCTGGGACAGTAACTCCCGTGGCAGGCAGCACAGTGCTTCGGGATGGCTGTCTATGCCCTCACGGGTTTCTCGCTCGTCAGCCTGCTCAGCTTTGGCTATTTATCTTGGGACTGGATGAAGCCCAGTTTGGTGGCCGACGTGGCCACGGACCCCATGGAGAAATCACCGCCTCCCAGCTTCACCAGGCCACCCCACATCATCTTCATTCTGACCGATGACCAGGGCTACCACGACATCGGCTATCACGGCTCCGACATCCAGACGCCGACGCTGGACAGGCTGGCAGCAGAGGGTGTGAAGCTGGAGAACTACTACATCCAGCCCATCTGCACCCCGTCCCGGAGCCAGCTGATAACTGGCAGGTAAGCCTGCTCACAACCTGCTCACGTCCCCCTTTGGTCCCTTCTGCAGGTGTGGGGGGCTTAACCCCAGCTTGCTGCCAGACCAGTGTCCTGGTGTTTTGGCAGAGGATGGAGATCCTCCAGCACACCTGGATTTCTCTAGAAAGATTCCTGGGTGAGCAGTTGTTTCCACACAGAATAAATAGTGGCACGTGGCAAGAGCGAAAATGGGGATGCTGCTGGGTAATTGATGTCACTTTGGGAGTGGGTGGTCTCTAGTCAGGAGGTGTTTGGTGCTGGGCAAGAAGCTGTGTCCCCAGGTAGTCCCTGACACACTGGCCCTTGGAGATTTGCCCTTGGTCTGTGCTTTCCCTGCATGCATGTTCAGTGCTGCACTGGCCAGCACAGGCTGGAGTCCCATGGCAGCATGGTCAGCCGTCCCCTTATCCGGGGCCATTCTGCCTTCTAGGACAGGTGGGGCTTTCTCTGTGTGGTCAGCACTCACTGTGCTGGGAGGCAGGTCCCAGCAGACCTCCTCCTGCTGAGGATGGGCCCCAGGGAGGTGCCTATGGATGTGTCACCTACTGCCTGGGGTGGTGGAGCCCTCCAGGGTCCAAGAAAAGGCCTCCCTTCTCTCCTGACGGTTCCTGAGGGGTCCCAGACATCTTTGTGGTGCGCAGAGCAGGGGAGGACAGGGATGGTGGGGACATTCAAGTGGGACATTATGAACACATTTGCTGATGCTGCCCAGCCCTGACACAGCCCAGCCACCTCCCCAGGCTGGCAGCAGTGGGGACAAATGCTGGTGGCATTTTGTGACATGTCTGCTGAGCCTCTCTCTGTGTTCTCTGCATCTGCTTTTGGTACGTATGGATGGATGAGGAGCTCCCTGTCCCTGGATTCGCTGGGTTGCGTTTGGTGACATGGAGATCTGCGTTTGTTTTGGGTCTCTAACACATACAGTGCCATCATGTCCTCACCCAGTGCTGCTCCCCATCACCATCGCTTTCCTCTGGCTCTTCTCCCCGGCAGGTACCAGATCCACACAGGACTGCAGCACTCCATCATCCGCCCCCGGCAGCCCAACTGCCTGCCCCTCGACCAGGTGACGCTGCCGCAGAAGCTGCAGGAAGCCGGCTACTCCACACACATGGTGGGCAAGTGGCACCTTGGCTTCTACAAGAAGGAGTGCCTGCCCACTCGCCGGGGCTTCGACACCTTCCTGGGCTCCCTGACGGGCAACGTGGACTACTACACCTATGACAACTGCGACGGGCCGGGCGTCTGCGGCTACGACCTGCACGAGGGGGAGGATGTGGCGTGGGACCAGAGCGGGAAGTATTCCACCTTCCTCTACGCCCAGCGCGTCAGCAAGATCCTGGCCTCCCGCAGCCCCAAGGAGCCCATCTTCATCTACGTGGCCTTCCAAGCGGTCCACACGCCCCTGCAGTCCCCCAAGGAGTACATCTACCGCTACCGCTCCATGGGCAACGTCGCGCGCCGCAAGTACGCGGCCATGGTGACCTGCATGGACGAGGCAGTGAAGAACATCACCTGGGCCCTCAAGAAATACGGCTACTACGACAACAGTGTCATCGTGTTCTCCACGGACAACGGCGGGCAGACCTTCTCCGGGGGAAGCAACTGGCCGCTGCGGGGCCGCAAAGGGACCTACTGGGAAGGGGGAGTGCGTGGCATTGGCTTTGTCCACAGTCCCCTGATCAAGCGCAAGCGTCGGACAAGCCGGGCGCTGGTTCACATTACAGACTGGTACCCGACCCTGGTCAGCCTGGCCAGGGGCAACCTGAGCAATGTCCAAGGCTTGGATGGCTATGACGTCTGGCCTGCTATCAGTGAGGGCAAGGAGTCGCCACGCACCGAAATCCTGCACAACATCGACCCCTTGTACAACCACGCCAAATACGGCTCCTTGGAGGACGGCTTTGGCATCTGGAACACGGCTGTGCAAGCTTCCATCCGTGTGGGGGAGTGGAAGCTGCTCACTGGTGACCCGGGGTACAGCGACTGGATACCCCCACAGACCCTGACCAACTTCCCGGGGAGCTGGTGGAACCTGGAGCGTCTCACCGACGGCCTGAGGAAGTCCGTGTGGCTCTTCAACATCACCGCCGACCCCTACGAGCGCTACGACCTCTCGGAGCAGCGCCCGGACGTGGTGAGGACCCTCCTGATGAGGCTGGTGCACTATAACCGGACGGCCATCCCGGTGCGGTACCCTGCCGAGAACCCCCGGGCTCACCCAGACTTCAACGGCGGTGCTTGGGGACCTTGGGCCAGTGAGGAGGATGGGGAGGAGTGGGAGGGCGGCTGGGAGCCCCTGAAAAGCAGGAACAAGAAGAAGAAGTGCAAGATCTGCAAGCTGCGCTCCTTCTTCCGCAAGCTGAACACCAGGCTCATGTCCAACCGCATCTGACGGGACTCTCCCCCGGCATCCACCCATCCTGGCCAGGGTGCAGCTCTGGACTGCAGTGCCACGGGGTGGGAGTGAGGGAGGAGGACGGGCGGGGAGGTGGCCAGTGCTCTCTGGCTCTCCCTTGCTCCAGGGTTCACTCCAAAACACTTCTCCTCCCTGGCTGGAGTACAGTTGCTCCCAGTGTGTGAGGAAGGGCGATGTGGTCTGTGCTGCGGTGCTTGGTGGTGGTGAATGACAGTGCTGAGCTGGGCTGGCCCTGCACAGCTGCTTCCAAAGAGAGAGACTCTTTCCTCAAGGATTCTGCAGCCAGCCATAAGCCTTAAGTGTTGGCCATCACAAGGGCGGGAGGAGGCATGGGGGGCTCTGACTCCATGTTAACCCTCACCATTTCCCCCTCTTTTCTCCTGTCTGCCAAGCAGCTTCAACCTTTCTCTTGCTCTGGGAACTTGAGGACTTCCCCCAAACACAAGATTTTTGGTGGAGGGATGTATCCCTGACCGTGGATGTCAGACCTGAGATCAACGTGGCTGGACTAAGTCGTGCTGCTACAGTGAGCTCATGTGGGGCTATGGCTTCCCCTCCCCTGGCTTGGGGGCTGGGATCAGCCCTGACGAGGAGCTGTGGCCCATGGAGCACGGCTGGGGGCTCTCAGAGGATGGGTGGTTCTCTTCGGCCCCACATTTGGGACGCAGGTTTGCCCAGGCTCTGGTGGTGGACTCCACACGGGTCAGCCACCCAGCAGACCCTTTCACCCAAAATTTGCCTGGACACCCACCTCATGTGCAACCCTCCAGGCACCCCTGTTCCTCCCTATGAATCCTACACATCCAACCAGCCAACCCGTCCTGGTCCCTGTCCACACATCCCATTGCCGAACCTGGGGCAGAGGGAAGATCTCGAGAAGGTCTCTGCAGAAGCTGATCTGCTGTTTTGTGGCAGCAGGACTTTAAGCCAGGGTGGAGGACGGGGATGATGGGGACGTCTCCCACCTGCCAGCACCGCGCCGCATCCCCTCGCCGCAGATGGGCCCTGCTCTTGCAGCAATCCAGGCATGGGGAGGAAAACACCTCCCCACCATCGGCTGCTGTGGGGAGCCAGCCCAGTCCATCCCAGGGGCCAGGGAAGCCAGCAGAGCTCCGGGCCCCTGCGCCTCCGGCGGGGTGCGAGCGCGCGTACGTGCGCTCGCAGGAGAGCTGGCGAGGATGAAAGGGGGTAAATAGCTTTAAAATCGTTTTGGATGCATGGTGCATTTCCATTTACACAATGTGTTTTACATTTCTCCCCACAGGTTTCTCTTGGTGCAGCGTGTGTAGGCGAAGGCCCTGCTGTGAATTTTGAAAATAGTTATTTTTGTCTCTGGAAAATGAGGCCCGTTAGGACTTGTCAGCTCTTGGATGAGCAGTGTGGGCTTTCTATTTTTTTTTCTTTTCCCCCCTCTCTTTCTCCCTTGCAAAATAACATTCATTTAAAATCTGTCATTGAAAGATGTGACAATTGGCAGCGTGCACACTGAATACCTTTCAGTGCTCTTTCAAGCCCTGTGTGTGAGAGAGGGATGAGGATGGGAAGAAAATGACATGTTTGTAATTTTTTTTTTCCTTACTCTTAGCTGGATTATTTGGGGGTATTGGGATTTTCTACAGAAACAAAGGAAATAAACCAGCTGACAGCGAGGCAGAAGAGAGGAGGCCTCTTCTTGTAGAGCTGGGAAGGAGTTTGAAAAGCTGGAGTGCGGCGGTGTGTGCGGCAGTCCCCGCTGCTCTGCGCACGCCCATCGCCGTGCCATCCCACCCTGCTGGCTCCCTGCAGCACCTCCCAAGGACAGGCTTCGCACGGGACTCAGCTCCCCACGGCATCACCTGGGGGGAGGTGAGCCCCAAGAGGATGCTCCACATCCTCAAACTACCTCAAATCAGCCAGCCTGCTCCCCGGGGATGTGCAGCACCCGCTGCCATTTGGCAAAGCCAACCAGTTGCTGAAAATAAAGCAACAATTTGCTGAAGAAGAGGAGGCTGCTGCAGGCAGAGCCAAAGCCAGGGGAGAGCAAGGGGTGATGCTGCAGGGGCTTGGGAACAAATATTGGCTAAGGGAGGGTTGTTGCTGAAGGGAATGGACGAGCAGGGCTGGATGTGGGGTGGTGACAAGGCTTGGGAAATGGCTTTCATTTCCATATTTATATAAATACATCCAAGTTTAGTCCTTCTTTTATTTTTTTTTCCTTCAAAAATGGAAATTTCCATGAAAACATGCTGGATTTGTCTCCCTTCCCTTTTACTAACATTCCCATGAAAATGTTCGCCTGGTCTCACTTCCACTTTCCAGGTTTGGATCTGCCGGGCTGGTGCTGGGTTTGCAGTCAGCCTGGCCACAGTGGTGCATCTGCTGTCATCTGTAGTTTAATTAAAAAGAGTTGGGTTCTGAATCTTTGCAATAACAAACAGCTGAAGGAAAATCTTAGTCCTTGAAAACAGAGAGAAGTAGGCAGGAGCATCTCTGGGTGCTTGGAGAGAGCGAAGCCTCCAGCCCCAGGACAGCAGTTGTCCTTCATCGCTGATTCCAGCTGTGCTGTGTCTGAACATTGGGCTGTGAAAGGAGCTGCAGCTGCTGCCGCGTGTTCTCCTCATCACAACAATGTTCATTAGCGGTCTGTGCTGGGAAAAACGCAGCTCTGTGCCAAAATCCCACGTTTTCAGAGAGCTGAATTCCTCCAGAACTGTGTGCTCGCTCTGGCTGCCAAGGGGTTAATGCAGCTGGAGGGATGCTCAGGCGGTGGAGTTCCCTGCACCCGGGAGATGTGTTTTCACAGACGGGCTGGGGCTCCCCTCCTTCCCAACCTCCCTTCAGAGCGCCGGGCAAGCGGCGGCAGCTGGGTGTGGGATGGCCCGGGGAGGGAAGGAGGGGGTGAACGCGGGGCCATCAGGGATCACGGGTGGTGGCCGCCTCTCTGTCGCATGGACGGGCTGGGCTGTCTCCACCCTGGCTGCTTCCATCCTGCAGGCTGGAGCGAGTGGGAAGGGGATGGGCTGGGAATGAATGGGTTGGGATGGGATAGAGATGGGGAGGAGGGTAAGAGGAGGGTGGGACTGGGCTGGGCTGGGCTGGGCTGGGCTGGGCAGGGCTGGGAAGAGGAGGGGAGTGGGATAGGACGGGGATGGAATGGGGATGGAATGTGTCAGGCAGGACTGGGGGTACGTCAGAGCCTCTCCAGCCCCACAGGCAAGTCCCACCCGAGAGAGGGAAGAATCCCAGGATCAGGACAGCGGATGGACATCCCAGCAAACTGCCCCAGGGGAGAGTGGCAGAGCACCTCGAGCACCTCAGAAGGCGTTCTGCACCAGGGGCACTCGTGTCCCTTCTCATGGCACTGCTCTGAGGACGTGAGGTTTTGCAGGTTCCCCCCACCCAGATCCAGTGCACGATGGCTCCAGAGAGCCCTGTGGCACCTGCTGAGTGTCCCCAGGTGTCACAGACATGTCCACAGGAGGGTGCCTATGAACCCTGCTGTCACAGGGTGGCACTGAGGCCACCCTGTCTCAGCCAAAAGCAGCTTCCTGTGGATGCAGGAGCAAGTGCTGGGCCCGCAGGGACAGGGCACGTTTGCAAACACAGCCCTAAGTGTAAATCAGCTCTCCTCACTACGGTATTTATAATCTTATCTAAAAATAACCCCGAATTCAGCTTCCCAGAGGACAGCAACTGAGCATCCCCCAGACCCCAGCTTGCGTGTGAAACTGTCCCAGTAATTTTGGGACCTCCACAATCTGTAATGGGCAGCCCGGCTGGTTTGGTGTGTGAGGCACCGCTGCCAGCCCCCTCCCCTGGGAGCAGGGGCACCTGCTGCAGCCCCCCAGGACACGTGGATCCTCCCCGAGCTGCCCATCCAGAGTGTTTGGGGTTCATCCCGCCTTGGGTGGCCCTCTGGGGTGTCAGGCCACCCTGCTGGGATGCACAAACCGAAGCTCTGCAGGCAGAGCTGGAGCAGGAGTGGAGAGCAGGATGCATTTTTGGAGAGGCAGCCCGGTGATGGAGAGGAGCACCGGGGATGAAGGTCTCCATCAGGTGGCCAGACCCGAGCACGGCAGCAGGAGAGCAGCATGGCTCCAAAAGCCCTGCAGGAGCAAATCCTGGGATGGCTGGGAACAGGCACATCTTAAAAATATCCTGGGGCCTCTGGGAGAGGACTGGGACTACTCTCCTCTGCAGGGGAGCCCCCAGCCCAGACGTGAAGGTCCCACCCAGAGCTCCTGCTCCCCAGGCACCAAGGATTGGGACCACACAGTAATTCCTGCTTGGGAAAACAATCAGCAAAGCACAGCTTATTCAGCACGCAGAGTCTGACACCCCCTTACCCTCAGAAAGAAAAATGTCGAGGAAAAGGATAAAAAAAACTGAATAGAGAGAAGAGCAGAGAGGGAGAAACTTTTCCTGGAGAGCAGGAGAACCCTGGCGAGGGAGGCAGGGTGCTCGTGGGGGGCTTTGCCACCCCCCCTGCCCGGGTGAAGGGTTTTGGGTGTCAGGGGTGCAGCAGGGCCCGGGGGGAAGGAAGGAGGGCACAGATCCCTCCTCCCGGCTCCGGGAGCACGCAGAGTCACGCGTGTGGGGCTGAGCACGTGTGGCAGTGTGGGGGTGGGCACGGGGAGGGGGCAGGTCACATTGCGGAGCTCACGGGGACACGAACACGGGCGCAGGTGGGAGGGGATGGGAGTGAGGCAGGGGCACAGAGCCGCCCACGGGCATCCAGGGGGTCCTGGGAGCGGGGGGCTCTCGCCTCTAGGGCTCCAAGGGGCTGCGGGGGGCTGGCAGCAGAACGCTGGAGGAGGAGAGCGCTCCCACAGCCGTCCGGGTGCACCGGCCCCCACGGCAGCCCCTCGCCTCCTGGTGCAGCCCTGGGTGGGGAATGGAACCCCCTGTTCTGTGGGAGCAGCATGGGGAGAGCTGTGCAGATGCCTGGAGGCATTTTGGGGACCGCCGTGTCCCACATGGGCATTGCCTGCGCCCAAGTGAGGGTGCCTGGTGTGCTGTGCCCATGCCAGGGCACGGCCAGGGTGGTCTGAGGGTCATCAGCCCCTGGGGACTGTGGCCCCTGCCCTGTGCCCGTCCGTGGCCTGGGAATCAGTCCCTGCTCTGCCACCAGGGTCCCCTGGGTGGGACCAGACAGGAGAGGGAGGCTGGATGCAGGGATGCAGGGTGGGGATGAAGGTGGGTAATGGTGCAATTAATGGAAAAGCCATTAGACCTTTCTCCTCCTCCCCCTCCTCTTCCTCACTCCGCCACTTGCTGTCCTCCTCCACTTCCACCTCCTTTCTTCTCTCCCTCTCTGCTCCTCCTCTCTCCCCTCTCAAAGATTTCTCCCTATTTTTGTCTGGTTAGAACCTTTTATTTTCCTTTTAACCCTTCCGTGGCAGCCTGGAAGGGAACTCAATCCATCTCAGCTGCCAAAGGCAATGTCCTCCCAGCCGGCACAGGGAGTCCCTTCTTCTGTTGTGATGAGGGTCCTGCTGCTACAAAATCATCCAGAAACGGGACAAAAGCTTCACAGAAAGCTCTTCTGGGGGAAGTCAGCAGGTGGAAAGTGCAAGGGGTGGTGCAGACAGAGGGGGTGGTGCTGGATCCCCCGTGAGAGCTGCTGGGGACTCAGAGGGAACCCCCTTCCCTGAGGTTTTGGACCTCACAACTCCACTTTTATTGCACTTCTTGTGCTTTCTTACGTTCAGCACAGCAGAGAGGTGACTCATCAACAAAAAGTCCAAGGACTGGGGGGCCAGACCATCCTCCTGTTCCCACTTTGAAACTCCCCCGTCTCTAGCCAGGCTCAGGCACCGCAGGGACACAGCCCCCCAGGCACAGCCTCTCTGCTCCCCTCAGCTGTGCTTCAGGCCAGGCTGCTCACCGCTCTCGGGGGACCCTCAGGAGCTGCTCCACGGGAGCCCCAGGGCCCCTGAGGGGACACAGTTCCAAAGGGGGGAGTGGGAGCAGCCAGCCCTCCCTGCAGTGGGATCAGGGCCAGCCCCTCTGGGGACCCTGGCTGAGGGCAGGACAGTGTGGGGACCGGGGGACCTGCTGGTTTTTCCAGCTTCTCCTGACACACTTCTGCTCCATCTGCTCCGTCCCTCGTCAGCGTGTCCCCGTCCCACAGCCCCAGGGTCCCCAGGAATGCTGCTGCAGGCACAAGCAGGGCCCGTATATTATTTTTTTGTGTGTGTGGGGGGGGAGATAAGGAGTTGCTGGGGTTACAGCATCCTCCTGCAACATGGAAACCAGGGTTTCCATGGAAACCTTTTTTGCCCCAATTATTTTACCACTGCCACAGCCTTTAATTTGCCTTTGATAGTTGCATTTTAGCGATTCCCCCCTCTGCAGCAGGTGGGTGACCCCCGGGCAGCCCCCAGGCCGGGTCCCCAGCAGGGCCCTGGTCCCCACGGAGGGCGGCGGGTTTGGGAAGCAGTTGCCCCGGCAACAGAAACAGGGCGTTCCTGGCAGCGGTGGTCACCATGGGGACGGGGATGCTGACGAAGGCTTGTGAAGCTGAGAAGACAAATTGCCCTCATCATTATCTCTGGGCTTGTCAATCAAATATATTCCCTTATTTACCTCAGCGAGGAGAGAGCCCCGGGAGCACACGGAGAGGGAGGGAGCTAGAGGAGAGCTGCTTGCCCCAAACTCCGCACCAGGAGGGAGCATTTCCAGCCCCTCGGGATGGCCACCATCACCTGCAATCGCTTCACGGAGGAGTACCAGCTCTTTGAGGAACTGGGCAAGTAAGTTGGAGATGGGGCTGGGATGCTCAGAGCGGGGCTGTGCCCTGGCTGGGAGAGAGACTCAGCAGTGCTGGGAACTGCTGGAGACGAGGGAAAGGAGGTGGGCATGGAGAGAATGCAGTGGGAATGGCAGAGGGCACGCGAGTGAGGACAGGGGCTTCCAGCCTCAGACCTGCTTCTCTGTCCCTGCCCGAGTTCAGGGGCTGCTGACAGGTGTTGGGCTGGGGGCTTGGGACACCCCAGAGGTCTGGAGTTGCCTGGGAAGGGCTCGGCTGCCCCTCTTATGAAAAAGCTGCTCCCAGGAAAGAAGGCTGCTAGCTCCCTTGGGAAGTTCTCCAGCCGGGAGGAGGGACAGGACAGCTGAGGAGGAAAGCCAAAGCAGTGGGCACCCCTCACGTTTCTTTGGGAAATTTATCTGTGTGGATTCACCGGGGCTTGACTAGACCTGCAGGAGACTCAGTCTGCCTGGCAGCCCCCAGAGAATCCCGGTGGCTTTTGCAAAGATCCAGGGTATTCCCCACCCCTGTCCCAGTGCGGGTGAGCCATAGCCCTGCCTGACCCTGCGAGGGAGGGCTCAGCTCCTCCGGTGCAGGTGTGACTGCGTGTGCCTGGATCAGTGTGTGTGTGTATGTGTGTGCAAACAGAGCTGCCTTGCACGGCGAGGGGATCCCAGGGAGCACTGAGCACCCCCGGGTGGAGCAGGGGATGCCAGGTTCCCCATGTGGAGGGATGCTCCATGTCCCGCCCAGCGTGTGGTATAAAACAGGCGCAGGAGTGAGCGGGCATGTGCCTCTGTTTTGGTTTCTGTGCCTTTTTTTGGAGCTGGTGTGTAAATGTGGGCCGTGTGGCTGCTGTCCCTTCAGAGCAGCTGGCAGCGTGGCGGTGGGCTCGGGTGCCTGTGCTCCGGGGGAAAGGTTTGTCCATCCGTAGGCACGGGGATGCTCCAGCCCCGCAGAGCAGAGCAGAGCACAGCAGAGCAGAGCAGAACAGAGCAGAGCAGAGCAGAGCAGCCTGTGCCTAGGCGTGTGCCCACACGCACGTGGGCGTGTGAAATGGGGGCGAGCGAGAAGGGAGAGGGCAGAGATCCCCATTTTGTCCCATCAAACGGAGAGGCTGAGACAGGAGGACTTTGTGCTGGCTGCGCTGAACGCTGCTCACATTCCCCGGCCAGACTGTGACAAAGTGCAGCTCCGTGGAGGCAAATGGACCCTCCCCTGTCCCGGGACACTCACATCCATCCCTGTGGCTGTGGGGTGACAGAGAGGGGCTGGTGGACAGCCGGGGATTGGGGTGGGGAGTGGGTCCCTGTGGCGGGGACAGCCCCAGCTGGCGCTGCAGGCGGGGGGATGGGCACCCTCTGGGGAGCTGGTGGCACGGTGCGATGTGGGACCTGCTTTTTCCAGACTTTTCTCAGCTTTTCAGGGCTTTAGGGCTCTGTGGTGGCGGCAGAGGGTGGGCAGGTGGGGCAGCGGCTGCCCCGTGCCTGTGCTGAGGCTGTGGGGCTCTGGCTGGGCTGAGGTGGCTGTGCGGATGTGGAGGGGAGTTCACAGGCCAGGAGTGACGGGAAGGACCAGGAGGGCTCCTGAAGGTATCTGGGCTGCGATGCTTTGCTGGGTGGGTGCTGACCCCAGGCTCAGGGGCTGCCTGCACTGCCGGACACTGTGGGTAAAACCACCTGGACATGTGCATTTGAACAGCGATAAAGGAGCAAAGCTGGCGCAGCAGCTCAGCAGCCCCTGAGAGCATCGCCCCCGAGCCCCCCAGTTCTGGAGTGGTGCAGGGGCAGCAGCCCCAGCTCGGTGCACCCCACAGCTTTTCCATCCGCTCGGGAGAGCAGGTAGAGCAGCAGCACCGAGGTGTTCCCGAGTTAGGGGCTTCGCCAGGTTAGCCAAGGTGCCGTGGAGCTGGTTGGGGATTTTCCACTGGGATGGTTTCCAGCACATCCTGGCACATTCAAAAATCAGCGGTTTCCCATGGGGAAATTTCTGCTTCACGGGCTTAGAGAAGGAAATCAGGACGAAGTGCCGCACCTCTGCTCTGCTGCGGCAGCTGCTCGCGCTGGAAGTGCCGTTCCTCCTCCGGAGAGACGCTCCCGGTGCCAGCCGGGGTGGGTCTGTCCTGGCAGGCTGGGCAGGACGGCTCTCCCCACACCAGACCCTGGCAGGGAGCAGCGTCCTGCAAGGATTCAGAGCGGAGAGGGTCCGTCTCCAGTTTGCTGTCCCCAGGGGACTGGGGCGGGCTGTTGTGGGGGACGCGGTGCCCCCCAGCCCGGCTGGCAGCACGGCAGGTCCGGGTGCCCGGCTGCTGCAGCCGCCCTCCTGCTTCTCTGCCGGCTCTCACCCATCCTGGCGGCCGGGCAGCTGCGGGCTGAGATGCCGCACACCCACGGTAGCACCACGGTGGGGCTTTGGGGGCAGGCAGAGATGGCGAGGGACATCTGCAGATCTGCCCGGCAAGGCACAAGCCCTTGGCACATCCCTGCACCTCCCGAGCACGGGAGGACATCCGTCCCGAGCGGGGGACACGGAGCTGGGGAAAACCCACTCGTGCGGCAGCCCCCGCAAAGCCGAGCGAGCGAAGGGCTGCTCCGATCCCCCGCGCCTGCAGGAGGGAGTCGGGCGGAGGGCGGGGGGCAGCGGGGGGGACAGGGAGAGGATCCTGCCCACGGCCCCCCGGAGTAGGACAAACATGAAGTGCAGCTCCATCGGCGCCTCCAAATCCGCCCCCGCAGCAGGTTCAGGGAGAGGCTGGAGACAATTACCGTGCCGAGCCGTAGGATCAGCCCCTCCGCTCTAGGAGCTGCAGGAGAGGGGGCTTATTAAAAAGGGAAAAAAAATGGAGGAACAAAAAATCCCCAGCCCACACTCTTCTCTCTAGAAAAGAGATAAAATGCCTCGGAGGAGGAGGAGGTGTTGAAGAGAGGGAGGGCAGCAGCAGCACAGCCGGGCGCTGGCAGGGAAGGTGTGAAAAGGGAGAAGCGGAGCAGCCTGGCGGCAGAGCCACTGCTTGAGCTGGTGGGGAAGGCCGTGGCGACAAGGCACGGGGTCACGCCTGGCCTAGGGACCAAGTGACAGAGGCTGCAGGGCTGGGGCTCAGCGGTGCCAGGGCTCGGGCTCAGCGGTGCCAGGGCTCGGGGCTGCAGGGACAGGGCTTGTGCTGGGTCCAACATCACCCGGTGCTGGCAGCCAGCCAGGTGACAAGGACACGTCTGTACCCGTGGTCCTGCAGGTGACGTACCCATCCCCTGCTCAGACTGGGACATGCTGTCTCATCCAAACCAGGAAGAGATTGGGGTTGTCAGCTGCCACCAGGGTTGGGGTGATCCCCATCCAAAGACCCTGGGAGCAAAGGGAACACTGCTGCTGTCCATGGCCAGGGAACAGGACACGATTCCTTCTTTCCAGAGGGGTTCCTTGCAGCTCGGGGGAGCTGAGCTCCCTGCCTGGCACCCCCAGCACGGCCTGCAGTGCTCCCTGAGCCCCTGGTGTGGGATGCTGCCCTTGCCATGAAGATGCTGTATTTAGATGGAGCAAAGGGGGGCTTTTCTCTAGGCTGGAAAAATCCTGCATGGGACTGAGTAGCACGGGAGCAGCCTGGCACAGGGAGTAGAGCCTGGCTGGGGGTCAAATACCCAATGTGGGGGGTTCCTGGCCAGTGCTGACCCAGTGAAAGACCCCCCTAGAACAAGGAGGGCGGTACAGCAAGCACGCGGTACCCCTGGGTGTCCTGCACCTGTGTGCAGTGTCCCATGTTCCACCCACCCGCCAGGCACACGGGGTTTTGCTTATGCTTTACAGACCACAAATAGACATTTGGTTTCTGTTAGGAAGGTCTGGAGGAGCCAAAAGCCGGGAATGCAGCTGGGGGAGTGAAACAGCTCCTTCCCATGGCTCCCCCTATTTCACTGTTCAATTCAAATAAATCGATGAGCAAGTGGCTGTGGACACTGGGACCAGGAGTGACCGTGGGTCCCCAGCCTCCAGTGCATCTGGGACACCCGCACCCTTCCAGCCTCAGGCTGGGTTCTGCAGTGGAACCTCGAGCTGGGGCAGAGGGACATCCCTGCTTGCTGCACTGGAGGCTGCAGACTGTCCTGCCACTGCAGAAACATCACATATGTCTTTAGGAAAAAATTAGAGAAGATGAGTCCCAGGGATCCACGGGAGCCCACAAACCCTTCACAGTGTGGGGTTCCCAGCAGGATGAAGAGAGCAAGACCGCAGGACTGCCAATAGCTCTGGTCTGCCTACCTACAGCAAGCTGGCTACGAAGCATTTCGCCCACCCTTTCCAGCTAATTCTTCCCCAGGATTCAGGGATATTAACAGCTCAGCTCTTTCAGCAGCCAGGATTAAATGGCAGGACGGGGAAGCTGGGAAGCACCAGGATGTTTTTCCCCAACTCCTGCCTGGCACGTGCCGCGAGCGATGCTCTGCGCGGCAGTGCTGGGCGCGTGGGCCGCCAGCTCTGCTGGGGCTCCATCCCCATCCCTCCGCACCCGCTGCTCGCCTGCTCTCCTAAAAATCGCATTCAAACCCAAATTGCCCGTCTCCATCCGCCCCCGCCGCTAAAATCAATTATCCGCCGCTCTCGCCAGCCCGCGGCCTTTTGTTCCTCGGCAGGGAGTTGGTGTGGGGTGAAGGGGAGTGGGGGAAGGTGGGGCAGGAGGTGGGATTGCTTTTGATAGTTGTTATTTTAGCGATTGGAGAGGTTTGGCAGGAAAGGGAACATGGCACAAAGGTTGTGCTCGGCAGGGCTGGAGCGTGCATGAGTGTGTGATGGCAGTGCTGCAGCTCCAGCTCTGCGCCGGCACTGGCAGTGCCACGAGCTGGCAGGACCTGGGGAACGGGGTACCAGGGTGGGCAGGAGTCTTTGGAGTGTCCCAGCACTCTCTGGGACACTGGCTGGGACACTGGCTCCCTCACCTGCCACTCCCCAGGGGAGATTTGCACGCTGGCT
>VXBU01008663.1:1494343-1522096 GCA_013400315.1 Bombycilla garrulus | reverse complement strand
TTTCTCCATCGTCCGGAGATGTGTCAAGGTGTTGGCAGGACAAGAATATGCGGCCAAGATCATCAACACCAAGAAGCTCTCTGCTCGAGGTAAGCACTGAGGGTGCTTTGGGGAAGGCAGGAGGTGAGCAGGGCTCGTGTACTGGGGGATTTGTCCCCTCCGTGTGGTGCTGGGACAATGTCTTTGATGTGTGATGAGCTGGGGGGTCTTTGATTGCGATGGGGATCCCCTCATCCCACCCTGCCCCCTCTGCAGTACACACTGAGCTCCTGGATGGGTGGGTGATCATCCCGGGGAGGTGTCCTGGTGGCTGCCTGCCACATCCCATCTGATCACAGGCATGCATCTGCAGCTGGCTGTGCCAAGGCTCAGGAGAACTCACAGACCCCTGTCTGCCTCAGGAGCCGGAGACCCCATTTTTGTCCCTGAGACCTCCCTCCACCCTGCACACACATTGCAGCGAAATGATGATTACAGCCTTGCAACAAGTCAGACCCCTGCCAGCCTTGGGTGCAGGGCAGCACAGTTATTTTGGGAGCACAGCCTCCTGAGGGGGCCCTGCTCACACCCCATCCCTGCTCTGGGATGTGTACGTTTCCTTACTCATACACCTACATCAATGAAAGGGGAACATCCCTTCAGCTGGAGGTTTGACTTCATTTCTACCTGGAAATGGGCCCTCACTCCTCGCTGCCATCTGCTCTGTGGAGCACGTGTGCCGTTTGCTGCTGGAAGAGGGGCTGGCAGCTCTGTCCTGGTCGGTCTATCCCGGCTGCTCCTCAGAGCGACGCTGGGATGAGCCAGCACAGAAATCATGCACCAGCCCTTGCCCCAAACCAGGGACCCCTCTGCCCCCAGGCACCTGCAGAGGAGCTGGGATGGGGTGGATTGAGAGGAGGAGGCAGCAGATGTGTCCCCGCTCCGGCTCCTCCCTGGCTGTCGGGAGTGCGGGATGTGTGCTGGGAGGAAACGCCCGGCCAGCAGGGTTTAATTAACCTCCCTCGGTGTCTCTCCCAGTTCCACTGCTGACCTCCAAAGGCAGAACTGAAATGCAGAAAAAAGTGACAAGCTCCTTTCTGACCTGGAATCAAACCAGAGTGTCGCAGTGTCTCTCCCACAGTGCTGCCAAAGCACCGGCACTGAGCCCCTCAGATTTGCCAGCACTGACCCCTGCCCCTCCTCAGGGGTGCAGATCAGTTTCTTCCTTCAAAGCCAAAGGCTGGGCTCTGGGCAGGGTGTGCAGTTCTGTGCTCAGCCCTTGGCTCCTGCCCGTACCCCAGCTGGCAAACGCCCCCCAGTTTTCAGGGCTGCCTGGAGCAGCAGATTGAGCCGCCCTCCCTTTGCTCCCTCCTGCCTCCGCTTGCCTCCTCCAGCAGTTTGCCCCTCTCTGTTCTCTCCCGGGGTTTGTGCTGTCCCTGCAGTGCCCACAGTCCCCTGGAGAAGTTTCACCGGGGTTATTTTCCCTGCTCTGCTAGCTGGAATCCCCAGCAACTTTGGCTATGGGTCTGGAGCCCGGCAGGGAGGATGGTACTCCCCCAGATACAAAGAGCAGGAAGGAGAGAAGTAGGGAGAAAGTGAGAGAAGCTGCAAAACATCCCCAGTCATGGTCTGTTTCTGTAGACATCCTCCTGGCTGCCAGCACAGAGGGGCCAGGAGGAGAGAAGGTGGAGATTTTGGAGGAAAAATGGGGTTTGGTCGTGTGCAGGAGCTGGGTTTGTGGGGTAGGAGAGGCTGTAACCCATCTCCCCAGAGAAGTGCTTGCCCCACTGGTCACACTGTCCCTCCACCCCATCCCCATCATCCACCCCACAGTGGATTTTAGTTGTGAGAACAGCCTGAGCTCCAGCCTCTCCTCGTCAACCTGTCCTGCCCTGGGAAGGCTGTCACCCATCAGGGGAAACAATGTGGGGAGCTGAGCGAGGCATCAAGGTTATGTCAGCCTTCAGCTCACAGACTCCAGCGCAGGCTGCAAAACCCACCCCAGGCCCCAGGCGCCTCTGGGACAGGACTCTGGGCCCTGGGGAAGGCTGCAGCCCCACACAGGAGGGGCTGCGTTGCTTTCATGTCTCAGCAGTCGGAGACTCCCAGGTTTGGTTTGATGCAGAGCGAGACTCTGGGGTGTGAACCTGCAAGGTAGCAGTGACAGCGCTGAGAGACAGCAGTCCTAATTATATCCTGGCTTGTCCTGGCTGCTGAGCTCCTGCACAAAATGCCTCCAGTCAGGGTGGCTGGGTCAGGTGTGAGCACGGAGAGAAGGGCAGAGGAAGAAGAAAATGATTTGCAGATTCATTCTGAGCTGTCCCAGGGCGGAGGATTGTTTGGCTCAGCTCAGAGCTTTGCCCAGAGCTCTGCTGTCTAACATCCCCAAGGCTGCTGAAAGCTGGGGAGTGGGACCCGTGCTTCCCGTTTGGAGACAGGCACCAGTTCAGAGACAGGGCTCTGCAGGGTAGGAGAGCAAAGCCCTGGTGTGGAATGGCTGCTGACGGCGAGGGGGAGTGAAGCCCACAGCCTCATTTCATCCTGACACCTCTCACTGGTTCACCCTGCCTTCAACTGCTCAACTCGTACCATGCGGGGCTGGAAATGTCCTGGCTGATTGCCTGCGCCTGGATGAATAGGAGAAAAAGGAACAGTGCTGCCAGCAAGGACAACCCAGACAAATCCAGGGTGTTTGGGAGGCGATCGGAGATTGCTCAGCAAAGAGAAGGGAGAGGGGAGAGCAAGGGATAATTCCAACCCAAGATTGCCCATGGCATCAGTGCCTGAAGGGCTTAGCCAGGGACTGCATCTGTGCTGGGACAGTGCCCGCTGGGCCCTGGTGCTGAACTTACCCCAAAATCCATAACTCTTCAGCAAAAAAAACAACCAAAAAGCTGCTCTGTCCCCCCAGGTTTCCTGTACCAACACCTCCTGTGAGAGCCACTGATTCCCTTCCTCAGATCCTAATTTAGAGCTGTTGCCTCTTGCAGATCACCAGAAGCTGGAACGGGAAGCCCGGATCTGCCGTCTCCTGAAGCACCCCAACATCGGTAAGTGCACCCTGCAGCCCCGTGGCTGGTGCTCCATCCCCGGCTCTGCTGCCCACTCGCCCTCCCGTGTCCCACCAGGGCTGGGGGGCTCTCCATCCATGACCCAGCCCTGTCTGCAGCAGCACGGACTGTTTGTCCCACAGGCTGAGAAGGGCTCGTTGTTGTCCTGCCCGGCCGATCTGCAGAGACATCCCTCCTGTTCCTCAGGGGAAACACCACCTTCAAACGGGGTCATGGGGAAAACGGCCCCACCAGGCACAGGGGGACTGAAGTAGGTCCGGACTAACCCACTTGGCCGTAGCTCCCTCGGGGAGAAGCGCAGCCCCAGGAGGCTGCAAGAGGCTATTTTTACTGCTCGGTGCTGTATTCCTCTGCATGCTCCAAAAAGCGGCTGCAGCTCGGAGCAGCAGCAGCGGCAGCGCGGGGCGTGTAGGAGGAGCGATGGCGGGGGGAAGCGAAGACTTTCCCACCGACCGTCCATCTGAAAGTAGCCTCCTTCGGAAAAGCTGTTTCAGGAAAACTCCTGAGCCCCTGCAAAAGACAAAAATAGGCCAGAAGGAGAGAGAGACAGAGGAAGAGAGAGAGAGGGGAGGGGAAAAAACTGCAGTAAAAAAAAAAAATCCCAAACTCCATCCTGGAAGTGATGCTGATGCAGGCTCTCAATCCCTGTGGACGGTCTGGATGAACCCCCCCGTGCCTCTGCTGCACCCCAGGATGTACCAAACCCAGTGAGATCCTGCAGCTTTTGGGAAAGCATTTGGTGGTTTCTGCAGCCCTCTCAACCCGCAGACAGGAGCTAGGAGGGTTCCCCTGTGGCTGAGCTCCTCCCTGGCCCCCTCACTGCTCCGGTGACCTGGATCCGTCCTTCCCCAGGAGCTGCTGCAGCAGATCCAGGGAGCTAGATCCAGTGCCACAGGGACGAGCCATGTGGCTCCTGCCCCATAAATATTTCAGGTCCAAAAAGGACTGTTGGCTTCCATCTGTCTCGGGCACACGGCTGCATGGCGGGTCTCCCCTTCATTGCCGGGGTGCCGGACCCTGCAGCGCTTCCCAGCCTCTGCTCCGGCAGGACCAGGAGCTGTCCTGCAGGGGTCCCTCCGGGGCGACCAGCCTCCTCTTTGCACCAAAACACATGCGGGGATTGCCGAGACCTGAAGGAAACACGCTGCAAAGTGTTTGAATAGGAAAAAATACTGAACCCGGAGGAACTCACTGCGTGAGACCTGCAGGATGGCACCTGCAGGTTCCCAGGCTCCCCAGGTCCCCAGCTTGGCCACAGCTCTTTCCTGCCGCTGTCTTCCACCCTTCCCTCTCCATCACCTTCCCATGGGGCTGGCAAGGTCTCTGAGGACCAAATCACCTCACCTGTCCCTGTCCTTGTCCCCCATCCCTACACTGCCCCTCGCTGTTTGGCTGTGACCCGCAAGTTCAGAGCAGCACAGACTGGAATGGGTTAACAGCATGAGATGCTAACAAACCCAATCTGCTGCTATTTATACCCAGGAGGCTCTTCTCCACCCCCCACCCCACACCCTCTTTCCTTTCACCCCCCTCCACTGCTCCTGCTGCCTGGAAACTTGGGCTCGCAGCTTCCCTTCCGTGCGGCAAAGGCGGCTCGTTACCCACACAGGAGCTGGAGCGAGCGGTGCCACTGCAGAGCAGCCCGGCATGAGGAAGAGGAGGCGCTGCTGCTCGAGGAGGCAAAACAGCCCTGTCCAGCCCTTCCCGGGGAGAAGTCCCAGCTGCCCCGGGGTTTTGCTGTCCTCTTACTTGCTCCCTGCAGCAAGGTGGGGTCCTTGCATCGCCCACGAGAGAGCTGTGCTGCAGCCCCTGGAGGAACCAACCTGTGCCATGGGAAGCTGTGCACGGGCACTCAAGGCAGGCCCAGGTCCCCAGGACCGCACAGCACATCTGCAGCACTGGGTGATGTTCTAGGGAGAGCTGTTTCCATTCAGGGAAATCTTGCTTTGTTGGGAAAACTTTGGCTGCGCCCAGCCCTGGAGTTTGAACTGCAGGTACTCGTCCTCCGACTCTCATTCCCGGAGCTGTGTCCTGCTCCTGCCTTGGCTCTCAGCTCTGAGCTGGAGTGGTTTGGCGAGCGTGGCTCTCTCTGGCTGTGGTCAGTAATAGAAACTTGTAGATCAGGCTATATTTAGAGCAGCTGCTCGCTCTTATACCTCCTTGGCTGCTGGCAGCCACAGGCTCTGGGACTCCCCCAAGCAGGGAACGCATCTGGACCATGTGCTTATGGTTATGCTGGCCCTATCTGCGCCAAACTCACCTGATCCCCCTAAGAACACTTCGGCTTCTGTGGGATCCCAGGCCTGATACCCCTAAATCCCTCCCAGGCGAGATGAAACGGGAGGAAATATGTTTCTTCCAGCAGAGGAAGGCAGAAAAGCTGGGGTTGTATGTTGGAGAAAAACGGAGCAGATGCAGATGTTGGAGCACAGGGGATGTCTGCAGAGGCCAGCAGGGGGGAAGGATAATTCAGGAATAAGATGAGCAAGTTGTGCCAGTGTCAAGACCACAAGAGAGGCAGACAGCAAAGATGCTGACCGGCCCATCAGACCTCGTTTGCTCTGTGCCCTGGCTGGGTGAGGTGACGCTCTTGGCAGCCGCTGGATTTGCCCACGGAGCTTGGAGACAGGAAAGGGACCGGCAAAGCGGTGTTTGCTGGCCTGGCAGATAAGAGTGACACAGTGCAGTGTCTGCGCTCGGTGCTGGGGTTGTTATCTCCCCTGGCTCACACCGTGGCTGGAGGATGTTCCCATGCAGGGCTCGGCCGATTTAGATGCAGTAAAAGGGGCTAGGAGTAAAACTCCCACAAAATCTCTCACCCAAATGTTCCTTTTTTCCTCCCTGATTCCCAACATTCTCAAATATGTTGAGAGTTGTATCAGGCTGAAACCAGGTGAGAGAGAGGAAGCATTAAATATTCATAGCTTCAAAGGAATCAAGCAAAATATGAAGTGGGGGGACAGAGGATGTTGGACAAGTCTCTGTTTTTCCACCCTACCTGTTTCCGTGCCTGGACCCTGGCTGCACACCTGCCTGCTAAGTGTGAGCAGGGATCTGGGCCTCAATAACCAACATGCAGCTGCAGGGGAACACATTTGTACCTGGCTGTACCTGGTAAGGGGTGTGCCCAAGGGGAGAGGGTGCCAGGATACGGAGAAATTCATCCTGTGGAGATTCCCAAGGAGGAAAGAAAGTCATGAGCAGAAAATAAAAAGGCCCCGTGGGTGCGAGAGTTGTCAGCTCAGCAGGTGCCTCTGCTCGGCACCTCTCCTGGTGGGACTGGGGGCACCCATGCCTGCAGCCCGCCCAGTGCCCAGGATAGCCCAGCAGCTGCCTGGAAGCCTGGCCAGGCACAGCTGGGGGCAGTCCCTGATTTGGATGTGATCTTTGAGCCTTGCACCTCGGCTCCAGGCTGGGGCCACGGCTGGGGTACAGGGACCCCAGCCAGCCAGCAGCAATAGCAAGAGGAACAGCCCTTCTGTGCCCTTCCCCAGCTGCTGCCTGTGCCCAAAGGGGAGCAAAGCCGCTCCCGGGGAGTGGGGTGGGAGCCAGGTGTACCCCATAACCCTTCTGTCTCTGCTGCAGTGAGGCTCCACGACAGCATCTCCGAAGAGGGCCACCACTACCTGATATTTGACCTGTGAGTAAAGGTTCCCTGCATCCCCTAAGCCACCAGCAGCTCCGTGCTTCCCCGGGGGGACGAGACCTTCCCCTCACCCGAGCCCTTCCCAGGGCTGGGTTTGAACCCAGCTCGGGTCCCCCGGGCTGGGCAGAGGGCAGGTCCCCGTGCTGCACCCCCGGCTGTCCCCATGCACGGTGCAGTGACATTTTGGGGGTTTGCCAGGCCGGGTGTGCTGTGGGTCAGTGCAGCTCCCCCGTTCTCTCGCAGGGTCACCGGTGGGGAGCTGTTTGAGGACATTGTGGCCAGGGAGTACTACAGCGAAGCGGATGCCAGGTGAGCCAGGCTGTGGAGGGGACAGCAGGTGTCCCCTTTGTCCCCTTCTCCCACATCTGCTCCCTCCCAGGGTCCTACATGAGTGGCTTTCTGCAGCACCAGCTTCATTCTGCACTGGGAGGTGTTTTACAGCCACTCTGCAACACATACTCATAGACCAGAACTGCGGTGCAAAAAAAAAAAAGATAAAACCACCCAAAATGCTCTTCCTATCTCACTCCACTCCCATGCCAAGAAGTGCATGTGCTGCCACAGAACTGGTTTCCACTTTGAATCAGATGGCTCCCGGCCATTACCCACAGCACCCTCATTCCCCAGGATGTTGGGACAGCCAACATCTGACCTCACTGTGAAAGAGCAGGGTCTTGGGGGCTCCCTGGCGTGGGGGCATCGGGAGTGCCTGGTCTGGGCGCATTGGGGCTCCCCAGGCTGGCAGGGAGGAAACCCTGCACCAGGCTGCCAGCCAGGCAGGGCCATGAGAGCACAGACACCCTGCAGATGTCACTCCTTCCCCTCGGAGCTGCATTCCAGCCGTCTGCAAGTGTTCCTCTGACATTTGCCACTTGAAAGCACTGAGGAGGAGCAGTCAAGACAGGCTGTGCTGGAGCTCTGCTCCCTCCCACACTCCCACTGGCACTTTCCAGGTACCTTCTGCAGAGCCATTTCAGCCACCCTCTGGTCCCTGCAGCTCTTCCAGAGGACAGTATTAGTCTCATTCTTTTGCAGGGATGTGATCTGGCCCTCTCCAGTCTCCAGATATCACTGTGCCTCTTGGCTTTGCCCCCAGGCTAAGCAGAACCTCTATGCATGTCCAAGGGAGTGGTAAACTCCACATTACCTCTCTGCACGGAAATATCCTCTATTTCTAGGCAGAAAACAATCTCATTTAATGGGCTGCCTGCACTGAATCCACTTACAGCCCATCCACTTATTAGTGTCATACAAATAAAATAAAATACATGTAAATAAAGACCTTCTGCCTTGCACACAAGCTGTTTTGGAGCAGAAGCGATCAGTGCCTCTGTCTTTTTCCCTTCCTGTCTCACGCACATAGCAGGGCTGGAATGTAATGAACTAGATAGAAAGCAAGCAGACACGGCAGAGCCACCTGCATTAGGGGAGAGCAGGGAAATGGGAAATGGGGCAAGGCTTGCACAGAGCACATCTGCTCTGCCTGGGTTTGGACACCAAATCCTTGCTGGTACTGTGGTTCCACTGCTGGTCCCCAGCTCCCCCCCTCCAGTGCTCCTCCTGTGGGGTCCCCACGGGCCCAGCTGTGTCCCCATAGCTCCTGCTCACCGTTACCTGCTGTCCAATAGCTCTGTTGGGTTCTTACTGCATTAGAACTGCTCCCCACAGGTGTGTGGGTTTTGGTGGAGGGGGATGCTGAGCTCTGCTGCAGGGCTGCTGATGGGAAGCCTGATGGGGAGAGGGGCAGAGGGGTGAAATGCAGCAGAATAGAAACGTCTGACAAAACTCTGTCTCAGCGGCCACTTGTGAGAGCTTTCTCCTGTCTCCCACAGCCACTGCATCCAGCAGATCCTGGAGGCCGTGCTGCACTGCCACCAGATGGGGGTGGTTCACCGGGATCTGAAGGTAGGAGCTGCAGGGAGAGCGCCTGTGGGAGGACAGGGGACCCCATCTGTGATGCAAAGCACCGTGGAACAATGCCCAGAGTCTTCAGGGCTGCCAAAACAGCGGGGAGGAACACGTGTAGGGCTGCAGGAAACCCACAGAGCAAAGACTAGCTCCGGGGTGAAATGACACCAGGGACATGGGCCAGGGAGGGTCTGCAGTCTGTGATCCCCTGAGGACCCAGGGACACCAGGACAAAGAGTGGGACAGAGCAGTTAGGGAGCACATCCAGAGCTTCCTCTCTGCTTGCTGGGAAGCTCCCCCTGCCAACAGCAGAGCCCCTGAGGGGTTTTCACTCTCTCCACCCCCCATGTCCTTCTGCAGCCCGAGAACCTGCTGTTGGCATCCAAGCTGAAGGGTGCTGCCGTCAAGCTGGCTGATTTCGGCCTCGCCATCGAGGTGGAGGGGGACCAGCAAGCGTGGTTTGGTGAGTAGGACTGGCCTGGGGTGGGGTGTCCTCCAGCCCCCTTGGCGTGTTAGAGCAGGGGGACTCCAGGACTCCGAGCCCAGGGCTATGGGAGAGTGCAGCAGCACCAGCCCAGGAAGCGCTGGATGAGCAGCCTGATGTGGAGCAAACAGCTCCGAAGGGACCCTGACAGACCGATGTGGGGAAAGCCTCTTCCGAGCGCTGAAAGTGCACAGCAGAGCACTCCAGCCTTGGGCACCATCTGGGGTTTGGCAGTGGCAGAACCACAGTTCGCTCAGCCCTCGGGAGTCACAGAGGGCTCTGCAAGGAGGGTGTCTGTGCGGTCAGGGGCTGTCTGACGGTGGGCGTGACGGGCTGTCTGTCCCAGGTTTCGCCGGCACCCCGGGATACCTCTCCCCCGAGGTGCTCCGGAAGGACCCTTATGGCAAAGCCGTGGATCTGTGGGCTTGCGGTAAGTCAGACCGGGGCGGGGCGGGGCTGGGCTGGGCTGGGCGGGCTGTGGCACCCTTCTGTGAAGGATCACCCCCTGTTAAGTACCCAAAGCTCCCAGCCAGGTGAGAGGTGCCTCTTCAGGCAATGCCTCCGTGCAGTTGCAGCCACAGGGGAGCCTTTTTCCATCCATGATAGGGATGAGGCATCACCCACCCCTGCCAGGCCCCCGCTTTGGGCTTTGCACGGTGGCTGCCACAGCCTTGAACCTCCCCAGGTGCTGACCTGGACCCACCAACAGGCATTTTGCTCTTTAAACAGCGAGCAAATCTTCATGTTTCCCTAGTTTCTGTTTCTCTGCTCGAGTTTGCCCAGTTCCCAAGCTGTGTGTGCTCCTGCCCCCAGCAATGAACTCTCTCCCACTGATTCCCTCTCCTCTCCTGGGCAGGTGTCATCCTCTACATCCTGCTGGTTGGGTACCCACCCTTTTGGGATGAAGACCAACACCGGCTCTACCAGCAGATCAAGGCTGGGGCTTATGATGTGAGTGGGTTTGTCTTGCTGCCCCCTTTCACAGTCTCCTCTCTCCCGCTGTCCCTGCCTCCCAGCCTGCTGCTCTAGAAGAGCAACCGAGACAAATTCAGACAGATGGGAACAGGTACTTTCCTCTTCCCTGGTCGCAGAGCGTTGGCCTCATTGCCGTGCCCAGGTGAAACACTTTGACATATTTCAGGGCCACTTTGTAGGAGAGACAGGTCTTGTCCCAAGCCTTCCAAGTTTCTTCTTCTACTCCTGCTCTTCTGGCAGCTCTTCCCAGTGATTACCATTCTCCAACCTGTCCCAGGCTGCAGGAGAACCAACCCAAGTGCAGAGGGGCTCTCTGCCATCTCTCACCCTCATCCCTTTGCTTTGGCAGTTCCCCTCCCCTGAATGGGACACGGTCACTCCTGAAGCTAAAGATCTCATCAACAAGATGCTGACCATAAACCCATCCAAGCGCATCACGGCAGCCGAGGCTCTGAAGCACCCCTGGATATCGGTGAGCTGGGGCTGAAGGCAGAGATGTGAGATGGGGAACATCTCATTGGGGATCACTTGTTATCAAACATGCTGCCAGCTCTCTTCTCCATCCTGGGAAGATGGTTTTCTGGCATGGTTCCTCTCAATGCTCTCACAGCAGCATTTCCCCTGAGGTTTTACGGCAGAAAAAAGCTTGTGGATGCAAACAGCATGTTCCTGGGGGACCTGGATGGGAGGGACACACGTGCTCCCTGCCCTGGTGGGGACAGGCTGATTTCTCAGTGTCACGCTGTGCTGGGGGGTTTTTCTTCAGAGGCAATGGGAGTGTTTATCCATCCATTCACCCCAGCAGCAATCCCTCCACCCTTCACTGCATCCTGCTGTTTCAGTGCTGGTTCTCACTCTGAATCAGATCCTAAAGGCAGGAGGAGTCTGTGGGCTTAACCCACATGTGCAAACCCTGAGCTCATTGCTGAACACAGCTGGTCAGTCAAGGGGTTAACTCAGGGGCAGCCAGTTCTCCACACACCCCCACCACCAGAGCAGATCCTGCTGACTCCAGAGCTTCGATCTCCCACTGCCCATTAAACTTTTATCTGCTGCTGCTGCTGCTGCAGGCGGCTCTGGCCCGTTCCTCGGCCCTGGGAGGTCATACACGTGTGTGGGCACGTGAGAGCTGGGCTGGGGAGCCCCTTCCCCCAGCACTGCTCTGAGCCAGCTCTCTGTCCCCCCAGCACCGTGCCACCGTGGCCTCATGCATGCACAGGCAGGAGACGGTGGACTGTCTGAAGAAGTTCAATGCCCGGAGGAAGCTGAAGGTAACTCTGTCCAAGCTGGCTGCTAAATGCACCATCATGTCATTGGTGGGCTTGTTCCCTGGGTGGGAAACTGTCCGGGGCAGGGGTGTGGGGGTGATGGGCATCTCAGGACCCCCATTGTGCAGAAGGGGAAAGAGACTGAGTGGGGTGACAGCTTCATCTGCCTGGGGCTCCCAACTGCTCAAAGAAAGCCATGGTGAAGGAAAGCACTGAGTCACACTGCACACTGGGGTGAGGAGTCCACTGGAGCCAGTGTCAAGACAGCTTCTCTTTGGGGCTGGACACGGGCCTGAGAAGCACAGTGAGGCCCTTTGCCTGATGGCCAAGACACTTTGCAGCCAAGAAATAAAGTAATCCACAGACCGACCAAAACCAGCCCCACAGCCTTTCCCTTCTTGGATGCTGCCATGTGCCACAGCCTGGACCCCTCTGAAATCACCATCTCCAGCCAGAGCACCTCCCTGAGGCGCCCATCTCCCTGGTGCTGCTCAGCCCCAGCTGGGAATGGGCTCTGGAAATCACAGAGGTGAGGCTGGTCTGTGCCACAGCCAGAGCCATCAGTGCTCCAGGCCCGAACACAGCATGGCACAGAGAGTACAGCTGCAGGCTACTAACAAGATTATCAGGCAAAGAAACTGGCTATAAACTATTATTACTTTTCAGCTAGACAAGTAATCAAATTAGTTCAGGCATACGCTTCAAAATAGTAATCCATTACTGTAAGCAATTAATCCAAAGTAATCTCATTATACACTTAGCAACTAGTTAGTAGACTCAGCTGGAAAAGCGGAAGGATTTTTACAAAGGTTGTTTTGTGGTGGTGATCTTTGCATGGCTCCCATGAGCAATCCCTGCCCTGCTGCTCTGAGCTGGCAAAGCTTTAATCACAATTAAATCCAGTTCCCCTCCCAGTGGGTTCCCCTGTTGCTGGCCCCAGTCAGTGGGGTTGTGCTTCATCTAGGACAGGGTAGTCTGAGACTCAAAAGTGCCCCGCAGATATTTAATATCCCTTTAATTGCGGAGGGAAGGCAGTTTTGGAGAATGCAACCCAATGCCATGGTGCTGGGGATATGGAGTCAGGTATTGAGAGCTGCTTTTGATGGCAGGAGGAGAATATCAGCCTGTGGGCCAGTTTCCTTCCTTCCAGCGGCTGGGAGACAGGTGCTGAGCAGAGCTTTCCTCCCCCAGGGATGGGGGGAGCAGCAGGGTGCAGGGGTCAGGGTCCAGCACACCCTTTCCTTCTGCCTTCCTTGTCTTTCAGGGAGCCATCCTCACCACCATGCTGGCCACCAGGAACTTCTCCGGTATGTGCTGTCTTGGGGACTCCTCTCCTTGTCTTACAGGATACCCAGGGCAAAGCTGTAGGGTCCCTGGAGAGCTGGCTTTGCCTCATGTGTCACAGAGAGGCTGAGGTTGCAGCCTTGTGCCTCTGGGGGTGTGTGGCTTTGGGTGCTCCTCCAGGAAAGGTCACCTGGCACCTCCAGGCTGGCTGCTGGCTTGGGATGCAAGAGAGAAAGTGTGTGGTTGAGTAGTGGAAGGCAGTGCTTTAGGGGTTTGGGGTTTGTGTGCACCCATCTGGCTTGTGCAGGGATGGGGATGTGGGTGCTGGGGGCAGCCAGAGCTCAAGCAGCTGGTTCTGCGTCCTGCTGGAGATGTTTGTGGAGAGCACTCTCTGCACCGGGAGCAGGGAAAGGCCTCTGGTGCCACCGCAGGCAGATGGCAGCGGGATGTCGCGGGTCTCTCCCGGGGCGGGCGGATGTCAGTCCTGCAGGATTCCCCGCTCTCTTCCTGCCTCCCTGCCCCCCGAGGGCTGCCATGGCGACAGGGCCGAGCACGGCAGCCCAGCCTGTGCTCGGAGAGGTCTCGGTGCAGCCAGCAGCCCCTCTGCCCCAGTGCCCTCCCTGGGAGCTGTTCCCTCCGGGGACGCCTCACTGCCTTGGGAGTGCACAGGCGGTTCCCAGGCACGGAACCCAAGGGAGCCGTGTGACCGCACAGCTCCTCCAGCTGCTGTCCCCTGCAGCCCTCCCCAGTGCTGGGGATGGGCCTGCAGCGGGGCCACAGGGCTGGGACACTCCAGCCAAGCCCTATGCGCTGCTGAGCTGGTTGGTGGCAGCTCTTTGGGGTTAGCTGGGTGTTTCGGGGTGCTTTGCTGAGGCTCTCCGAGCGTCAGGTGTAGCAGGTGGGCAGGGGTGCCGGGGCAGAGGGCTGTGGCCAGGGCTGGTATCTGCATTTGTCGTGGGGGGATCGTGCTGATACATTTAGCACTTGTGGCGGGCGCTGGAGGAGTCCAGCAGCTGGGGGGATCCGGTGTCAGGCCCCACGCCGGGAGAGGCGGACGGGAAGCATCAAAAGGCAGGAAGTTCAAAAGCATCTCTGGCAGCGCTGCCCGTCCCACGCACGGCCCAGGGGCTCAGCAGTGTCCCCTGCCCGGGAGCACGGCAGGGCAGCTGGGCCACAGGCACCGGGCTCCACCGCGCTGGGCGTTCAGGGCAACGGGGTGGCCCGAGCAGCCGCGGGGGCTGGGGCGGTGTCGGCAGCGCTGGGTGGGCACAGGGGAAGGCGCCTGCTTCTCATCCTTGTCAAAATGCGGGCTTGCAGCTGTCGGGCCGGCGGGCCGGCAGCACATGATCCCGGCAGCATGGGGCTAAAATTAGAGGGCGGCAGGCGGGCAGCCCATTCCTGCACACTGCACCACGCCGGGTCCCCAGCGCCGCCCGGCCAGAGCCCGCCTCTGCCGGGCAGCTCTGCCGGCCCCCTCCAGCCGCCCCAGGGACTTGGCGTGACGTTAGGACACGGGTCATGCCCCTGGCCAAGAGCCACCGGGGGAGGACAGGACGGTGCTGGCAAGGTCGCCCCTGAGCTCCCACGGGTCGCGCCGGTGATCGCTGGAGAGAAGACGATCCCCGCCAGCCGGGCCCGGGGGTCCTGCCGCTCTGGCACCCGGCACCATGCTGCTGATCCTCGCCCTCCTGGTCTTGGTGCCCTGCCTGGCTCTGCTAATCTCCTTCCTCCTCTCTCCAGGAGGCAAAAGTGGTGGCAACAAGAAGAATGACGGCGTGAAGGTAAGCGCAGCCCCGGTGCCCTGTGCTGCCTGCCCCTGTGCTGCGGGGCGGTGCTGGGGTCTCTGTGCCGTGCCGGCGGTGAGCGTCTCCGTGCCCTGCTGCCCGTGGGGTCTCCGTGCTGTGCCCGTGGTCTCCGCGCCACGCCGGCAGTCCCTGCGACACCCTGCACTTTAAAGGGCAGCTGTTGGCTCGGCTGGCCCGGTGTGTCCCCGTGCCCCCGGCTGGGTTCCTGCCAGGACAGGCAGGGCTCAGGAGCTTGGCAGCGCAGCGGGTGAGGGGAGTGGGCTGGTGCTGGAGGGTGCTCTGCGGGAATTCGCTGCTGTTTCACTGCTCACAATGTGTGCTTGTCCCTCGCTGCCCCCAGGGAGGGGGAGAGGCGGAGGCTGAGACAGGGCAGGGGACAGGAGGAGGCAGCTTTGCAGCCCAGAACCGTGGTTCCAGCAGCAGCTATCTAGCGGGATGGGTGGCCTCATCTCCCGCTTGCTCAGCATGGGGGTCCTGCTGCAGCCTGTGAGACTGGTCCCAGTTCCTGTCCCTGCTGTCCCAAGGGCTGGTGTGCTGCTGGGTGACACACGGGTGCTTTTAACCCTTGGCAGTGCTGCTTGTCCCCTGTGCCCAGTGCAGACAGCAAAGAGACGTGATGATGCTTTGACAGGGTAAATGGCTTGGTGATGCTCTAATAACAAGTTGGTGCTTGGTGGATCTTGTTTGTTGGGCTGCAGAGCCTGCAGGTTCATCAGCCCCTCCGAGGTGGGGCCGCAGCTCTGCTCCAGGACAAGGTGGCTCCAGGAGGCAGCAAAATCCTGCTATTTCTGGTGACACGGCAATGTGGAGGATAGCAGTGGTTATTGAGCTCTGTCACACTCCTCCTGCAGGAAGGAATGGTCCGTGCAAGGGTCTTTCTCTCCCTACCTGTTCCCTTCATGAATACAATGGATCACTCAGCAAGGGAGAGCTGGCGTGGTGACATCCTCCATCGTGGTGACATCCTCCATTGTCACGCAGAGCTTTGGGAGCTCAACTGCCGTGTGGCCACTCTCCTTCCTCCATGGGGGCCCTTTGTAGGGAGAACGTACAGAACCTTCTGCCGCCCTTTTGCAGGGACCCATCTGTTGGGCTGTGACGGGTGCAGGGTTTTGGAAGAGCAGAGCCCTCAGCTCCTTCCTTCTTCAGCACGAATGGCTGGTGAAGCCAGAGGTCTAGGGATGGCATCTGTTCCTCTCGCTCTGCCCCGACCCAGCAGCTGGGACAGGAGAAACCTGCAAGGACTGAGACCCTCTGAACCTGGGCTCAGCTCCACAAGAGCTGGCCTTGCAGTGTTATTCTGCAGCATGAAGCTGATGGCCTGGATGGCTGTCAGAGGACATTACTTTGGGCTGTCAGGATATCATGAGAGTCCCAGGACAGAACTAATAAGGCTGGTGCTGGCAGATCCCATGGTAATCACAACACCCCATGTGCCAGCCACCGCTGGCCTGTCCTCTGCTGCTCTGAGGTCCCAGTTGCTTCTGGGAGTCACCTAAGATGTGACACCACAGGTAGAGCTGACTTGGTGCAAGTTGCTGGAGCGCAGGTGAGACCAAACAGAAGATGCATTTTTAAGCTACTAAAGGAGAGATTGCTGGATGAAGAGGCTTCATCAGGCACGGTTCTGAATCTAATTTTCCAGCAGAAAGGGACAGCTTTGAATTTCTGTGTTATGGTAGACAACCATTTGCCAGCTCAACTTGCTAATGATGCTCCTTGGTGGACTTCAAAGGAGCTTTGAGGACAGATGTTATCCTGGGAAAAGAGGCAATCCCTATTGCAGCAAAATAGCTTGTTTGGGTGAACAGTCTTGTGGCTCTTCACTGAAACTCAGTGAGGAGAGCCTGGTTTCAGAGAGGAGTCAGAGGGGGTGGTTTGAATCCCCAGCCCTCAGCCCCCGCTGGCGAGAAGGGAGCAGATCATGAGGCTTCATTCCAAGCACAAGCTATCCCAGCAGCACTCATCTGAAGAGTGCGGACATGCTCTGAGAATGAATTTGCTTTTTTATTGCTCCCTTTTCAACAAGTAAAGGGGAGGCAGCTTGGCTAGACGGCCAGGAAGGTGCAGGAGAAGAAGACAAGGTAGAGACAAGCTCACTCTCAACAGCTTCCTTGCATTATCTGCCTTCAGCATAACCATCCCCACCTCTCATTGCCATGCTCAGCTGGGGGACCTGCAGCATAACTCATTCAGAGGGGCACGGGGGAGGCTGGGTGCTGTGGGTGAGCACTCATGGCCCACTGGGCAACCAGCAGATGTCAGGACACTGCCGAGCAGTGTTAACTTCTTTAACTGGCTGGAAAAGCAAGGTAGGAATCTGGAAGCCTGCCTTGAGTGGTTGGCACGGTGGGAAGGGAATGGTCCTGCCCGCTCAGAGCGGGGCCACGTGGTCACTGTCAAAAGAGTGTGTCCCCACTTGGAGTAACGTGCTGGACTGGCCATTGCCACGAGAGCAGGCAGGTCCCAGGCAGCCACCCCAGCCACCCAAAGCTGCGCTGCTGGGCAGCAGGCAGCTGGAGCTGCCCCCTGGCCTGTCTGCACAGCCCTCCAACACCAGCACAGTGCCAGCCCAGGCTCAGAGGGCTCGAAACTCACCCTCCTGAGGAGGCTCCTCCCCTACTAAAAGCATTCCTGGGACCAGAAACCCCCCTTGAGCCCTGCTCCGGGATCCGTGGGAGGCCCTCTGGTCCCAGCAGCTATGATACTTTCACTGCCCTGTGTAGTGTCACATCTCGTCCCATTGTAAACTGATGGAATCACTGCCCCGTGTCACATCCTGTCCCGTCCTGAACCGATGAGCTCGCTGCCCCGTGTTGCATCCTGTTCCTGTATGTCAGACTCGACGCGGTCACTGCTTTGTGTTGCATCTGTTGCGTCTGAAATTTCTGCAGTTTGCTGCCCCGTCTCATGTCCTTGGGTAGCAGAAGCTGTCAGTCCTTCCTGCAACAGCCCAGCTCCAGTGGCTCCCTTTCTCCCTGAGGTTCCTGACGAAATACCACAGCTCACTCTGCCCTCTAGGACAATTGTTTTTTTGGTGAAGGAAGGGCAAGAGTTGACAGATGGCCCAGTGCCCAAAGGGATTACAAGAGTGCTGGAGAGGGACTTTGGACAACGGCATGGGCTGATGAGGGGAGAATGGCTTCACGAAGATAGAGGGCAGGTTTAGATTGGATATAAGGAAGAAATTATTTGTTGTGAGAGTGTTGAGGCACTGGAACAGATTGCTCAAAGAAGTTGTGGGTGCCCCCATTGCTGGAAGTGTTCAAGGCCAGGTTAGATGGGGCTCTGAGCAACTTGGTCTAGGAACTGGATGATCTTCAAGGTCCCTTCCAATCCAAACTATTTTGTGATTCCATGATTCTATGACCTAGCAAGGAAGGGGAGAGCAGCAGTAGTAGAGGGGGAAACTCACTGAGAACGCTGCTGGGAGACAGGACGTGAAAGGAGCAATGAGGGGGAATGGATATCAGTTTTTATGCTGTAGCCCACCCACGCACCCTAATGGGTCACTCCATGGACTTTTCCAAGAGATTTGCACAGTGTGTGCTGCTTTTCCCTCTGCAGGGCAGGCACAGCTGGTGCCTTGTTAAATGTGCTGGTACAGCACTTTGTTATTTGGCACTGCAGATTCTGATTTGTGCACGTTGGTATTCCCTGACGCACACTGTGATTCATTCCCTGGGAGCCAGAGGTGCAGAAGGGGTATGAGGTCAGCATGCATGTCCCCCTGTCTCCTGGCTAAATTGAGGATGGAGATGGGGAGCAGAGCACAGTAAGGAAGGAGAGTCCAGAAGCAGTTTGGGATTGCTAAAGAGTGCATATGGGGTCATCCAACCCAAAAAACTTAAAGCCTAGTGGTAGTCGTCAAGGGTGGAGATAAATGTGCAGGCCTTCTCTTTGGAGTCCTGATTTAAAGCACTGGAGCTGTGCTCAGGGCTGCTTCCCACACTGTGAGCCTGCCTCGAGGCTTTAATGCCTTGCTGGCCTTAAACCAGCCAGCACTGGTCTAGTTTAAAGCTGAAGGAGTGTCCCCGCACCAGCCAGTGCCATCAGCAGATGCACCCAGAGCAGATCTAGAGAGTCCAGTACAGCATTCACACTGGGCACAGGGCTGCGGTAAAGCTTCCTTAGCTTTTCAGTATCCCGCTTCAGTTCCTGTGAGCCTGTCAGCCTGGTCACAGGCCACCAGAGTGGTCCTAGGCTCCTAGGGGATTCCCTTTCAAACTAGCCAGGTCCTTGGGATGAGCAACCCCAGAGATTGTGGCAGGTCAGGAGAGAAAAGTGCTGGCAGGAATGCGGGGAGGGAGCTGGCAAGTGACCGCCAACGCTGCAGCCAGCGGCACATCCCCATCAGGAGCAACGAGTCCCTCTGCGCCTTTCGTTTGCCCGTGAGGACCAAGAAGGGTGGCTCAGGAGCTGCTGCCTTTCATGTGCTGCTCTCAGCCTTTCTCACTCTGTGTCTCTTCCTGTTCCATCTCTTCTCCTTGTTTTTCCAGAAAAGAAAGTCCAGTTCCAGCGTTCAGTTAATGGTGAGTGTCCTTCGTCTTCCTAAATGCTGATATTGCTGGGCCTCTCCACATGTTCCAGCTTCCCCCGTTTTTGGAAGTTACCTCGGGGTAGGGAAGAAGGGACAGCGGGGTTGGAGGGAACATCCTCAAAGCCGTATCACCCACAAACCCCATTAACAGGGTTGGTGCAGGCACTTGCTGGCCACCAGCTGGTGGGACGCCAGCCCTGGTTCTTGCTGATGGGTTCTCATGCCGTTTCTCCCAGTTCTCCTGACTCAGGTCTGCAGGCTGCATCGGTCCAAGGAGCCTTGGAGAAACACCTTCCATGCCTCTGCGGGGACTGTATGGTCATGGGACACCTTGCCAACCTACATCGGGGTCTTCTGGGTAATACACAAGCAAGGCTCTGCTGGGAAGAGCTAGCAGAGCCATTGCTCTAGCTCCGCTAGCAGAGTTGCCTTGATGAGGCTCCTGGAGAGAGACGGGGGGTCAGCACCCCTCTCCCCCCAAATCTGTCTAGTGTTCAGCTGTTTCTTGAAAGAGCTGTGTCTCAGCCTTCAGTGGTCCATGTGGGTCTTGGAAGCACTGTTTTATTGTACATTTCTCTCCCTACTCTGCGGTCAGTGTGGTCTCTCTCACTCCTGCACAGTCCCCTCTTTCTCATCCCAGCTCCTCCTCGCTGTTAATTTGTACATCTCTCTCTTTATTGTACAGTCAACATGGTGTCTTCCACCCCTGCACAGCCCCTCTCCCTGCCCCTCCGGCAACGCTCCTAGGAACCCACCACATGGCCCCTGGACCTGCCCCCATCTCTGTCCCCACAGGTGTCGGTAGGAAAGGCAGCGCCGTTCCTACGAGACCCTCCACAGCCCACCTCTTGTGCCCTTGGCGACAAGGAGTGGAGGTCAGGGAGGGCTCTGCCAGTGCTGCCCTAGAGCTGTGGTTGAGGACAGGTTGGACCTGCTGGCGTTTTCCTTGGTTTCTGTCTGTTGGCACAGTTGAGCGCTGTGGGGTCAGACTCGGGGGGCTGTCGAACACACGAGCACCATCCGTGACAGGGAGAAGATTCTGCTCACCACCCCATGTCTCCTTTATGTTCTTTGCTCAGGAATCATCGGAGAGCACCAACACCACCATTGAGGACGAGGACACCAAAGGTACCAGTGGGGCCAGGTGGGAAGGTGGGCAGGTTGTTTTGGAGGGGCGCCCGTGGGTCTGGCCACCCCTCATGAGATATTTGCCACAGCAGAACCCGCCAGCACCAAGCTGCCTCAGGGCCCGTCAGAAGCTGCTTTAACTCCTCAGGTGGTTTCACTGCTAGAGCAGATGGGGCACTGCTGGTGAGGAGCGAGGTGCTCCCGTGAACAGGGATGTTCCATGAAGGCAGGTGTGGAAGTGGCAGAAATCTGCAGGGACAGCAGCCTGGCTGCTCTTTTAAAATAGGCATCCCTTTGGGAAAAGCCTCCAGGGGAAATCCCTGTCTGCCGCCCGCCTGCCTGCCAGAGGCAGCTTTCTAAGAATAACCCAGGGAATAATTTATCGGTGTTAATTTGTAAAGTCTCTCGATGAAGAGATCTCGGCGCAAAGCAAGATGGACATTGGCCTGACATGAGAGCTAATGGGAAAACTTCTCCTCCTGGAGAGAGGCTCCTCGAGCCTGGATTGGAGGCAGGTGGTGCTCAGGAAGTGATGGGATTCCCTCACCTTTCTGAACACGCTCCCTCTCCTTTCATTAGTCACAATGTAAAGGAAAAAACAGTCAAGTACAATGCCAATTTGCATTTGAAGCAGAGCCTTGTTAATAAGCTCGGGGTTACCTCTGAGATCTGCTCCTGCATCCCTGGGAGCCCCAAAGCTGCTCTTGCAGCCCATCCCTTCCCAGATGAACTGGCAGTGCCTGGAATCTCTGGCAGCAGCTGCACAGTTCTGTGCCCTTTGCAGGATCCCTTCCTATATCTCCTCGGGTGGCAGCACGTGTCACTCACCTGTTCTCCCTTCTGGGACTCTCTCCTCCCATCTGAGAGGGAGGTGAGAGCATCCTTGGTCCAGCTGGCCTCTGCTGTGAGTTCATGGGGTAGAAGATCCCAGCTTAGCAAGGCTTTTCAGCCTAAACCAACCTGTCCCAACTTTTGGACCGAGGGTAGCTTCCCACTTGGTGATTAACCTTTTGGCTCTTTAGGAAATTGCAAGCATTTTCAGTTTTGCTCTGACTTTGAAAATCAGGAAATGAAGAGCCCTTCTCCACCTCTCTTTCCCCAGTCCTGCTTTTTCCCTGTACAGTTTCCAAAGTCCCCCCACACCCTGTGGTCTGTTTCTGATGAGATAAAGATCTCTCACCGACATGGTAACACCAGCACCTACTTCTGGTTTGTTTTATCCTTTTATTTCCCTTTTTTCTTTAAACCAACAGTACGGAAGCAAGAAATCATTAAAGTCACAGAGCAGCTGATTGAAGCAATAAGCAATGGCGACTTCGAGTCCTACACGTGAGTATGCCCAGTGCAGGTTTGGGCTGGGTGAGGGCTCAGCCTCCCAGAGCAGGGTCTCTCACTCTTACACTGCTGCCCAGGGCAGGGTGACCAGGTGGATGTAGTGGGGGAGAGTGGAGACCATCCAAGAGGAGGAGACATCAGTTGCCAAGGCTGATGCTACTCTTGTGCTCAGCTGACCGCAGTTCTCTGGTCTCACTGTCAAGGATGTGCCCAATTTTTGATTTGCAGAAAGAGGAATAACTGTAAACATGACTTATGGTGAAAGAAGTGTTTGTATCCATGGAATTCATTATATTCAGATTGCCACAGGCTGCTCTGAAGCGTAGATGATTTCTGCTTGCTGAGCTGATGCTGTTCAGAGTACACCTCTTCTGTATCCAAGGCTGATTTAATTAGTGATGTCTGAGTGAGTGCAGGTCATCATCCCTGCCTCAGAGGATCGCAGCAGGAATATTTGGACACAGAGCAGATAACATGAGATTTTTCCCTAATGTCTTCCTTTCATGCAGAGAACATCACAATGTTTGAGGAGGTTTAATTGCAGAGGGTGACTGATGGGGAAGGCACCCCGCTTTGGTGGGGTCTTGGCTACAGTGAGTGGGCAGGAGGGGAGGTGGGTTGGGCAGAATGCAGGGGTGAGGTCAGATTTTTGCAATCATTCACTGGTGCAGACACTCCTCAGCCTCAGGCTGAGGGAGCCATCCCAAGCAGGAGGCGTTTGGGTTCTTCAGCGTCTCATGCCAGAAGTGGTGAGATAACCTCTCCCTTTTCTCTCTCCTTCCTGGCTCCCCAGGAAGATGTGTGACCCTGGAATGACTGCTTTTGAGCCTGAGGCTCTGGGAAACCTTGTGGAAGGCCTGGATTTCCACCGATTCTACTTTGAAAACCGTAAGCAGCTTACTTGCTTTCTGAGGGACCCCTCCCATGTGCCTGTCTTGACCTCCATCAGTTTGCTGGAGGGAGCAGGGTTGTGGTTGCTGTGGGAGCATCTCTGGCTGATCTGGAAGATCCCAGCAGGAGCTGTTCGGTCAGCTGGGGCCAGGTGTCTGCAGAGGAGTGTTGGGTTAGCTGGTTTCTAGATGGACCCATCCTGAATCCACCTGTGGACCATTTACTCAGCCCCATCAAGCAGAGAGCTCAACACAAGTGTCTCACCTTCCCACATTGCTGCCACCCTGACCGAGAGCCACCCAAACTCCTTCCCCTGCCTAAATCCGGTTGTGTTTGTCCCCTCCCCAGTGTGGTCCCGGAACAGCAAGCCCGTGCACACGACGATCCTGAACCCCCACATCCACCTGATGGGAGACGAGTCTGCGTGCATTGCCTACATCCGCATCACGCAGTACGTGGACTCTGGAGGGATCCCCCGCACTGCCCAGTCCGAGGAGACTCGCATCTGGCACCGCCGGGATGGCAAATGGCAGATCGTTCACTTCCACAGATCTGGCGCGCCCTCGGTGCTACCGCAGTAATGCTGTGAGCATCTGGGGCTGGCACAGGGAATGGGGAGGGCTGGGTTGGAGGTGCTGGGATAGGGAGTGCTGGGTGTGGGCTCTTGAACCTTGAGGCTCTCAGGACGTGGGACCCTGTCCTGAGAATCTGTGGTGGGGACATGGTTGATTGCTGAGAGGTAGCAATGGGGAGAGGGGCGCTCTGCCAAAGGGTGGTCAAAGCAAATTCCGGCTCTTGCCGGTTTGTGTTTTGCAGCTGAAGCGTGGCCCTGCCCGTGTTGGGTTTGTCACTGACTGACCACCAAGGGGAGACCCCCTCCGATGTGTTCACCTACGGGACTTTGGCTGTTGGCTCTGCTGCTTGGTTCCCGCTGGAATAACCCCTTGCTTCTCACCGCACACACACGACAGCCCTGCCAGTGCAGCACAAGCATCCCATCAAACCCCCACCCTGCCGGGGTCATGGCGCTGGGCCCCCTTCCTCTGCATGAACCAGACAAACAGAAACCATGAACTCAAACCCAAGCTTCTGGCCAGTGTACAGGCCCCCTTCATTGGCTGCACAGCGCCGGTGGGCCTCCTCGCTACCCAGCACATCTCCTAAACTGGGCTCAGACTCATCATCCGCCTCCATCCCACCTCTGCTGGAAGCCCTCCCAGGAAGAGGGGGGCAGTTCTGAGCCGCTCTGTGCTGCATCCTCCCTGCGTGCTGGTGGATTTTGCTTTGCTGCTATCAAGGTCCCCATCTGCTGCCATGACTCCCGCCTGCTCCCAGCCCGAGTTCCTGCCTCATCTGGGGAACTGCAGTTCAGTCCATTTGCTGCGTCCATTTTTCATACGTACCTGCGCAAGGAGGGCTGTGTTTGGATGGGTGAGTAAAGACTCTGTTCATTTTCCCTTCCCGGCGCAGGCTGGCTCCTTCCAGGAGAGAAAGCAGGTTTGCACCCTGGCTCCAGGCAACTGCTGTGCCAAGAAGGATGCTCTCCCTCCTTCCTCCCTTCTCCCTTTGGAGCAGAGACTGGCGATGCTGGGAGAAGAGAGGAGGAGAATGGCGGCTGCTCCCCAGCACCACCTCAGCACAGACGGGAGCTGGGGCTCTCCCATCCACGTCTGGGTGGTGGCATCGCCCCTGCGCCCTCCTCCTCACCCAGCACTCAGCCCGGATCCTTCACCCCAGCACCCACCCCTTTCCCCACGCACAGCGCTGGCGTTCCCTTGCTCTCAACTCCCAGGATGGGATGAGGGCAGCCAGGCTGGCTGCCGGCTCGGGGCACAAACCTCCATGGCCCCCGTGACTCCTTCCAGCGACAACAAGGAATGCAAGCTTTAGTGACAAACTGCAGAATCTGATTGTGCTTCAACAAAAACAAACAAGCCTTTCGCTGTCTTCTCCTTTGAGCGCATGCCTTTTTATAGGGAAAAGAAACCGACCTACCGTGTATTTCGTAACTTGATTTTGAGTATTTGCTGAAATGGATCTTTATGTAATAACTAGAAACATTCAACTGTTTAAGTGGGGAGGGAGGGGGGATTTTCAGGGGTTGCTGTTTTTCATTGCGTTTACATTTGAAGTGGGGTTGTTCTGCCACGATGCTCCTGCCAGGGGTCCCACGGCTGCCAGCCCCCTCCTCACACCGTGGTGGCTTGTCCTGTTCTGTCCTGCAGCGTTGGGTGGCAAAGGCACCCACCTCCAGGGGCACCCAACTCCAGGGCCACCCACATCGCCTTCCTGCACCCCACGGGTCTTCCTGCAGGGCAAACCACAGCGCTGGCTCTGGGAGTGCCACCAGCTTGTGGCTTTCAGGACAGAAGACGTGGCCGGGAAGGGGAGCGTTGGTCTCACCTCTTTGCCATCAGGTGGAGGTCCAAGGGTGGGTGTTTTTCCGGCAATTCTTCCATTTCACATTCTCTTTTTTCCGACTGGAGCCTCTTCGCTCAGTGATGTGAGGCTTCTGCAGCACTGCTGCCCCGGGGTACTTTCTAGCTCCACTCTCTTCGTCTGCATGGTGTTTAACTTTCTAGACGGTGCGTGTGTTGAAAAACAAAGAAATGAACAAAAACTGCTTGTTTTGGACCTAAAAAAAAAAAAAAAGAAAAAGGACAAAAAAAAAAGGAAAAAAAAAAAGGAGGAGATGTTTCCTCCATGTAAATTCTGAGCGTGTATTTTGCCTTTTCTGTGGTTTTGAGTGCTTTGCTCTCTGTTGAGGCAGGGACGGCCACCATGCCAAACGCAGCTGCATCCTGGCAGGCTGCAAAAATATTTTCCCACTGGATGGAGGGGAAAAAATCTAAACTGCTGGGGCATGGACAGGCCCTGAGAAGTGTTTTGGTGTGTTCCTCCGTGCCAGCAGTGCGATCGCTGATGGTGATGTGTGTAGGAGATGCCGTTTTGGGGCAAATCCCAGAGCTGATCCATGGGTGCCCATGGGGTTCCCCATGCCTTTGGTGGACCTGTGCACCACAGGCTTGCAAGAGTTCCCCAAAGCAGGGAAATCCATGCAGGGAAAGGATTAGCTTTTAAGGTAGAGTTTGGGTGATTTTACAGATCTGTTTTTCTTCCTGTAGTCATGTAGTGCTGAAGTTTTTTTTTAATTTTTAAAGGAAGGATTCAGCTCTTTCACAGTTCTCTCTCTCCCTCTCCAGAGCTGGCTCTGAAGCCAGCTGTGGTCAGTGTCATCCATCTCATGTCCAAGCTCTCCAGGTGTCAAGAGGATTTTTGGGAACTGGTATAAGGTGGATGATGATGGAGGACATCGTATCAGGGCTCTGCATGGGGGCTGAAGGCCAGATGCCCTCTCAGCCTGGTTTTGAAGCTGCTGAAAGCTGTGGACCTTGGATGGGCTGTGAGGGTGAAACTGCTCCAGCAGCTGCTACTGGAGAAAGGGCTGGGACTGGTGGGATTTGCTGGGAATAACAGATGAGATGTTGGGGTAGATACAATCTCCTTTCACTGAGAACCCACAGTCACTTCTAGGGAGTAGAATCTTGGCTCCCAGGAAGGCTTTGAGGTGTCTTCTTGGAGGGAGTTTCTCCTCCTTGAGGTTTCCCTAAGGTCAGGAGGCAGCTGGATGTCCTTGCAACACCTTTCCAAGGGAAGCAGAGTCTGAAGTTTAAACTCATTCTAGTCTTCCAGTCAAGCTGCAGCCTGACCAAGGAAGATCCAGCTTCCCAAATGCCCACGCTGGCAGCATTAAGCACCTGCACTTTAGGGGTCTCTCCTGCCTGGTGTCTCTGCCCCACCTTGCCCTGCTTCTCCAGAGCAGGTTCTGTGTCATCTCCAGACCCTCCCAGCAAGCACTGATGGATCACCGCCTTTTCTTTTTTTATCCATGGAAATCATCTGTTTCTGTCTTCCTTTGCTGATTTCTCCTAAACTTGCAGGAAAGCTGTATAAATAAGCTTCCTCCATCCTTCTTTGGCTGGAAGAGCCAGGGATGCTGCTGTTACATCTCTGCTTTTAAGCTGTTGACACTGTCCCTGACTCGTGCAAACGGGCATTGCCCCAACAATCCCACCATGGTTCTGGGAACGACAATGTCCGGGGGTGTTCCTGATAAGCAGCAAGGACAAGGCCACCTTGTTGGGATAGAGTTTAGCACCAAGGACCTCCTGTCCCATCGGCCTCAAGGCCGGAGATCAGGCTATGGCACATTTAATTTTCTGGCACAGACAGAACTCCTCTCCTCTGGTCTCCTGGTGCCTGGGTCAGACCAAACTTGGAAGTTCTCCAAACTCATCCTCTCTTCCAGCTCTCCCAGACCACAGGAGATGTCTGACTGGAAGCACTTGCTGTAGTGATGTCAGTACCTGTTTTTCCTCTCCTGGCTGCCAAGGTCCAACATGATAATTTCTCACATCTTGCTGATCATCCCTTCTGGAAGACCAAGAGGGCACTCCTGGGCCTCTGCTCTTTGCTGGAGGAGCAGGCACCCTCCTCCTCACCACAACCAGGCACAGCTGGGAGAGATGTCTTTCCCCCCAAAACCCCCATGAAATGCCTTTTCTGCCAGGCACCAAATCCTTGTCTGACCCCAAAGCTGCCTCTCCTCCCGTGCGTGCCCCCATGGATCCCCCGAGGCTGGAGCTGGCAGCAATCATCTGCTCCCCCCTTGGAGCTCTGTGCCAGTGGTGGGATGGCAGTGCCATGGATGAGAGGGCAGTGCCATGGGTGAGATGGCAGTGCCATGGGTGAGATGGCAGTGCCATGGGTGAGAGGGCAGTGCCATGGGTGAGAGGGCAGTGCCATGGGTGAGAGGGCAGTGCCGTGTGAGAGATGGAGTGCCGTGTGCAAGAGGGCAGTGCCATGGATGAGAGGGCAGTGCCATGGGTGAGATGGCAGTGCCGTGGATGAGAGGGCAGTGCCGTGGATGAGAGGGCAGTGCCATGGGTGAGAGGGCAGCCATGCAGCCCCACGGACCAAGAGGTGTCAGCCAGAAGGAGATCACACAACCTCCTCTGAGCACCCCAGGAGACAGACTGACCCTTCTTCCCACCACAGGACAGGTTATGGTGTACCCCATGTTCTCGATGCTGCACAGATCCTCCAGCCAGCAGAGACCTTGCCCGTGCCCGTGTCCCAAGGTGCAGGTCCCGTCCATGTCAGACAGGGAAAGCCAGACGTGAGCAGGCTGTGGGGATACCAGAGCAGGGGCTGGTGGCCACTCTGCCACCAGATTCATCTGAGTCCCCTTCCCTCCTGCAGGTCATCAACAGGGAGTGGGAGAGAGGAATCAGTGGAGGGGACTGTGTCAAGTGGCTCCTTCCTTCTTTGGATTGTTGTCCCTTTTTTCTAACTGTTGCACAATTTTAGGGCTTTTGTAACATTTTTTGGACAAGCAGGGAAAATATGTTAACAGTGGTTTAAGGAAAAAAAAATGAG
>VXBU01008663.1:1377115-1494202 GCA_013400315.1 Bombycilla garrulus | reverse complement strand
GTGTGGGGGGGAGGGCGAGTGTCAGTTTTATTCTTGGTGTTCAAGTGCAATAAATAGCTACCAACTTCTGAGCATGGAAACGGATGATTCTCCGTCACTGCAGTGACTCAGACTGTCTGCCACCCCCCTGTCCCTCCATCACCGCGCTCCTGTCCTCGAAAGCAGCACGGCTGGGACCAGGCCTTGGGCAGGCAGGAGCTGCAGGCTTCCTGCTGCCTGCAGGGTGCTGGTGCTCTGGACACTGCCCACCCCTGGTCTCCAGCATCTCTGGGGTTTCAGGGAGCTCCGTGTCATGCCCAGCTCCAGCTCATTGCAATCCAGCCCTTTTCCCAGGGACAAGGCTCTGGGGGCTGCAGGTGTTCAAGCTTGATGGGGGTGGGGGTGCCCTCTGGACAGTTTGGGGAGTTTAGAGGAAGCTGGGGCTACAGGGTGAGGGGCACAGGACCTGCAGCCAAGCCCAGGGAGGGTCTGGGGGGCTCCCAGGGGAGCCTGCTGGGCTTTGCTCGTGCAGGTGGGCTGGTACCTCAGGGGAACTGGAGTCAGGCTGCCACGTTCCCTGTTCCTGCTCCACCCCAGGCCCTGGGTGCCCCTTTGACCCCCTCTCCCTGCCATCTGCCCCAGCCCCGGCAGGTGTCAGCACTGGAATGTTCCCGCTGCTCGTCCCCCCCCCAGCCCTGGGCAGCCACGGGTGGCGCAGGACACGTGTCCTCCGGATGTGCCACTGCCCCACTGCCTTTTGCCCCTGCTGTCCTCCATCCGTGCCAGCTTTGCCTCCCAGCCACCTCCTGGCCCAGCCTCGGCTCCATCCTCCCATCGCTCCGCAGCACCGTGCTGGCCGAGGGCAGCTGCCAAAGGAGAGCCCTGGGGTCTCAGGATGGCAGTGGGGGTTTGGGGAATGTGCTAGGACCCCGTGCAGGTGGGAAACGCTGAGAATCACGCAGAGGCTGGAACATATTGGCCATCCCAGAGCAGCTTCAGCTCCCTGCTGTGGGAAGGCATCAGGCTCTCCTGGTTCTTCTGCTGCTTTGTGGCTGGCAGCAACATCACAAAAGACAGGAGGGCATCGCCCCACACAGAGCCCTGTGTGTGCCCCTCCCGGGCCAGCCCAGCCCAGCTCCCTGGGCAGCACCCACAGCCATGGCTGGGCAGCACCGTGACCTCCTGAGGCCTCCTGCTCGGTAAATAGTGTCAAGGTTAGAGCGAGGGATTCATTGGGGCCATAAATGTTTATGGCAGGCCCTCCCCGCTCCCCAGCCGCCATGGCCTGAACTTTCCATCAGCCGCTCTTTTATGGCCGGACTCTAATGATTAACCCGGGGCCAGCAGCCGAAGGCGCCTCACGGCTCTGGTGCCGCAGCCCCACACACACAGGAGCTGGAGCTGGGGGACCCCCAGGGGCTGCAGCCACGGTGGGCTCTGGTGAGGAGGATGGGGAAAGCCATCAGTGGTCCTGCAGGAGAAAGGAAGGGCACAGCCATCTGGAAATGAGCTCAGCATCCTGGACAAGAGGAGGTGAGCAGGCAGGAGGACAAGGTGTAGGAGCCAATCCTACACCCTTGGGCAAAGGGGCAATAATTACATCTCCAATGCTGTAGAGAAAGAGGAGGATGCAGTCTTGTGCTAGAATTCACCCTGGAGGCTCAGGCTACAGTGCTAGACCCAGTGCACCAGGAGCACATCCACAATCCAGACATAGACTCTAATTTTCCTGTGTGTCCTACAGTTTTGTCTTTTACCAGGACACAATTCGCAGATAAAAAAGACCAGGAGGAGCTGCGCTGCTCTAGATGTGCATGGGAAGTCCTGGAAGCTCCTCTAGGTGTGCCTTTCTTCCATGCTGAAGGCCCCCAGATAACCCAGGCAGGGGCTGTGTCACAGAGCCCTGTTCTGGTGAGCTGATGGCACATGGCAGAAGGCACACGTGACACAGGGCTGACTGGGACTGGCAGCATCAGGTCCAAACAGCCCCATCCAGAAGGCCACCAAGACCCTCAGACCAGCTGTGTTGGCAGGAGGCAGGACAGGGGCTGATCTACCCCCAAGTCACACACAGACACTGAAACCAGCCCTTCTTTCACTGGGAAAAGCAGCACCCAGGGCTGGGGCCACACCTTGGATGTCCCTTGGCAATAGACACAGGTCCTCCTTGGACACTGGCTCCAGCTGAAACTTGTCCCTGACCTCCTGCACACATGAGGGACAGGTGACACCATCCCTTCCCTTCCTTCAAATCACCCCAACCCTGCCAGGCACCACAGGGGAAAGCAAGCTGCTTGGGGGAGCTACAGCCTGGTTTGTTTATAAAGCCTTTTATTCTTCTACTTGTTTTTAACTGCTCATTTATTAGGTCAAATTGCTTTAGGAGGACACTGATTTGTGCTGGTTTTGCTGGAATACCTCCGAGGGATCAGAGCACAGCTGTCCTCAGAGCACGGAGGCTGTTACAGATTCTCTCACACGTGTTTATGGGTTATTGGAGTCAAACACAGACAAACAGAGAACAGATCAACAACACAGGAGCTCCTTCTCCTCCTCCCCACCTCCTGCAGCCTGGACCTCCCTGAGAGGGGTCAGCAGGGCTGGGGCTGTGGGTGGGAGATGGACAGCCCTGACACTTTAACCAGACACTGTCACACAACCACACGGACTCAGCACAAAGTTTGTCACACTGAACAGAAACATATTGCAGGGGCAGAGCGGTGATGAGGAACCTGGCAGGGTCAGCAGCTCCCGACTACTCCTTGAGAGACCCCCCAAGCTGTCCTGAAGTGCTGCAGTGCGACCTGTGCAAAATGGGAGGTGAGCTCCCACCCAGCCTGTGGGACACAGGGTCCCCTCATATCATGGACTCCTCCTCGTCCTCCTCCTCCATCTCCCGGTCCACCTCGATGGCCGTGTTCTCGTAGCTGGTGATGCCCCCGTATTTCCTCATGTGCACCATCAGGGGTTTGGGGGACTGGCTGCCAGCCAGGCTGGCCACGTACACGCCGGTGCGGTTCTCCTCCAGGGACGGGCCCCAGTCCATGGCCGGCCGGCTGGCTTGCTGCACTCGCTGTGAGGGGACAGGCACAGGGAGCACGGGCACCCCGCACCCTCCCCTCCCCGGGCAGCACCCCACCCCGCAGCTCACCCCCTGCTCCCAGCACCCTGCTGGCCCCCAGGGACTGAAAGAGCCCCCAGTGAGGATGGGGTGGGGTCAAAAGCTCATCCTGAAGGTGGTTCTAAGTGTCTTGCTGTGGGCTGGGGAGGTGTCACGGGCTGTGGGTGCTGAGGGTGAGGGCTTGCGGGAGCGAGGGGCTATTGTAGGGCTACAGCCCTGTGCTGTGGGGTTAGAGCCACTCAGACAAGGGGTTAGCCCTGGCCAAGGTGGCTCCTGGCCGTGCCACAGTGCCCACGGCTGTGCCAAGCCAGGTTACAGCCAGCAGGTGCTCCAGCAGGGAATTGCTGCATGGGGAGGGCATCAAGCTCTGCTCCTCTGCTGTCAACAGCCTGGCGAGAGCAGCGAAGGGCTGGGAAAGCTGTGAGCAGCCAGCAGCCCTGTAACCTGCTCCTGGGAGAAGCCTTTCAGTGCAGGGATCCCATCTGGGCTGCCTGCACAGTCTGCCAGCCGCCTGCTTTGCTGTGTCACTGCTCTTGCAAATGGGTGCAAAGTCCCAGGTGCCCATGGCCGCCCCACGCTGGGGACAACGTGCTTCCTCACAGGACACAGCAGGCTTGTTTTGGAGTGGGAAGGCACCCTGGGCAGCAGTTTTACTGAGTACCTGCCTGGCATCCCAGGAAGCAGCGCTGCTGGAAATGCTTTGGGATGGGCCATCCCTTACACGCCATGGGGGCAGGGGGGTGTGGGGAACACGCTCCCAGGAGACAGGGTACAGAAACATCCAGAGGATACTGGCAGGGCAGGGCTTGTGCTCACTGCTGCGTGTTTCTGGGGTGCTCCCCAGCAGTGTCTGCCCCAGTGCCTCCTACCTCCCACAGTGTCCCTTCTTCCTGGAGCACAGCCACCACCATGCCCATGGGAATCATCAGGCAGGAGAGGACCCCCATGAGGATGCCCAGGACCTCTGCCCAGGTGGGGAAGCGGTAGTTGCCATACTCAGAAGGCTGGTACTTGACAATGTTATACACCAGCAGAGCCTGTGGGATGGGAAGAAAGCGAGGTCATCCCAGAGCTCTCATGCTCTGGAGATGACAGACACCTCCCAGCAGAAGGACGGTCCCCGGGGCAGGAGATGCCAGCGGAGTAACTTATCACACTGGGAGGTCACCCAGGGCTCCTGGCATCACCATGGTTTTCCAGCACCATCCAGCAGCTCAAGGTGAGCGTTTACCATCATTGTTGCCGGGGATAAGATCATCCAGCAAGCTCTGAAGTAGGGCCCTGGTTTGAATCCCAGCATCATGTGGATATCTCGGCAGAACCTCTTCATGCCTGCAGGAGGGAGAGAGACTCAGAAGCTTTGATCCCTCCCCCAGAGCCTCGTGTCTGTACCAGGCTGCCCTGCACTGATCTCAACCAGCAGTTTGTATCCTCTAGAGCAGCCTCCTCCCACCCCACAGGGAGATGCAGGAGGGGGTCCAGCTGGTGCTGCCTGAAGGACCAGGCTCAGCACCACACGGATCTTGGGAGAGGTGAATCCAGTGATAGCCAAGAGGAAACAGGCTGTGGAAGTGGAGTCTCATGCTCCACTGAGAGGCTGTTGGTTTCCCTGCTGCTCCCCTAAATCCCTCTCTTCGTACAGACAGCACATCCCTCCCTTACCATAGACACGTGTCACCACAAGGCAGGTGGTGATCACCACCACCATGAGCCCAAAGCCCGCGCTGTAGTCATCCAGCAGGACCAGCCAGTACATCCCACCCTGTGGAGACAAAGCACAGAGGCCAGCATCTCCAGGACCATCGTCCCAATAAACCTCCACCCACACCCTCTGACTCTTGGGGACCCTGAGCAGGACAGCAGTCGGCAGCCTCGCGAGACACCAGTGTCCTTATGGGGTTGGTGTAGGGATGGGAATAACACTGTGCCCCTTGACCTCACACCTTCTGGAAGCCCAGACTCATCTCTCTTGCACCTGGTTATCTGACCACACATCTGAAATCTTGGCTCCTGACCTAAAACGAGTCCCTGCTTGGTGCCCAGAACAGATCCATCCCCACAGCCATACCTCTGTAGTGAGGATGAGCCCCATCAGGAAGAGGGCGATGCAGATGGCAGCTGAGAAGGAAGCTTTCTTTGGCCGCAGGTAGTAGGGGAACTCATCTGTCACTGCCGTAACGATGGTCTCCATAAACGCAAACTGCAGGCACAGCAGGAGAGGCTCCCTGAGCCCTCAGGCTGCCTGGGGTCCACGGCTGTGTCCATGGGCTCTGTCCTCACCTGGCTGTCCAGGCCCAAGGTTAACAGCATGAAGAAGAACAGGAAGGACCAGAACGGAGAAAGAGGGAGCATTGTCATGGCCTGGGGGTACACCACAAACGCCAGACCAGGACCTAGGGGAGGCAAAGGACAGCAGGGTGAAAAGGGGGTGACACGGGGAGGGATGGAGGAGAGCTCAGCAGAGCAGCACCATGGCAGGACCCTGGCAAGATGGGCAGGAAGGGTCCTGTGGCAGAGGGTGTAGAAACAGCCTGCTCATTGCTCAGACCTTCATTAGACATCATTTGTTACTCAATATTTACACCACAGGAACTTGTCTGCTCCCTCCCCTCTCCCTGGCCAGCTGAGCATCCACCTTTACCCTTCATGCTGTCACCCTCAGGTCCTTCCATCCTGGAAGGTGCTCCTCAGCACACCCAGACAGAGGGGGAAGGGGAAAACACCTTTGTTTGGCCTCACCTGCTTTTGCCACCTGGTTCACAGGGACCCCAAACTCCTGGGACATGTATCCCAGAACGGAGAAGATGGCAAACCCTGCCAGGATGCTGGTGATGGCATTGCCCAGGGTCACTATGAAGGTGTCCCTACAGAGAAAGAGGATGCTCTGAACGTGTTAACTCCTTCCCACCCCACAGCCGTGCACGGTGGCATTGCCAGCCCCAGGTGCTGCAGTAAGGTGACCCAGTGACCGTCCTTCAGGGCCTCTCATGGCTTTCCAGGGTCAAAAGATCCAAAGGAGGATATATTTCAGGGATAATACTGTGGGGTTCCTCCAAAGCTTTCTGTCCCCTGTGGGTGGGATCAGACCAAACATCCAACACCCATCTCCTTCAGTGAACTACACTAAATGCTGGGGACAGGGCACCCTGCAGGACTCCAGCCCCAAATATCTTCAGCTTTCAGCATCTATAGCCCAAAACTTCTGAGCTGGGTGCTCTGCCCTGGTGCTTAGGAGAATTTTTTCCCATGGATCTTTCTGTTCCTCTCAAGCCTGTACAAGCTGCAAGGTGTGCCCTCAGTGCAAGGAGCAGAGCAAGGTGACACCACATGCTTCTGCTGGCTCTGAACCCACCGGCTCAGGTTTTCACAGCTCCCCCCAACCCATAATTTTTACAAGACAGCAGCTGACTCCCACCTGTAGATATTCTGATGGAAGGTGTTGTACGAGGCGAAGGTGAGGAGGCCCCCAAAGCCCACCCCAAGGGAGTAGAAAATCTGCAGGGCTGCCTCGATCCACACCTGGGGGAAGGAAGCAGTTCTGAGGAGAGCAGGGGCTTGGAGGCCTCCACATGAGGAAGATGGCACCAGAAACCTGCATCTCCAGAGCCCTGGGCACATCTTCGCCAGCAATCCAAGCATGCACAGCCTATCAGATATTTGTTTTTCCATTAACACTCACCACTCACAGTGGACCAGGTGACGAATGGAAGGGCTAATAATGTTTTAGGGCCAGCCCAGTGTGGCATTAAATGCCCTTGTAAAACTGGGTGGTCTCTTGATGATCAGCACTGCTGACCCCTGCTCCACATGCTGGGATTTCTTGAGAACAGCGAGGAGTCAAATCTACCACAGGCAGCCATCAGACCCTCACAGGGGCTGGGATGATCCTGGTACTCAAGGGAGTCTTGGTTCTATCCCATCCATGCAGAGCCATAAACACACCCATAGGGTGGGGACACATGGGAATAGCGGCTCAGACAAGGTGTGGGACAAAGATTTTTGGTCTAGGAGTAACCAAGAGAGCTTTGGGTTAGGGTGTGACCAGAAAAGACACCTGAGTAAGGGAACTGCCTCTGTTGCATTCAGGAGGTGGCAGGAGAAGGTTCTTTTTTGTGTCTTGAACAAATTGCACAGCACCCTACTCACCTTGGAAGACAGCAAGTGATCAAACTGAGGTGTGAGGTAAAACTGGATCCCCTTCCAGGCCCCCTCCAGGGTCACGCCACGAATGAGCAGCATCACCAGGATGAGGTACGGGAAGGTGGCAGTGAAGTACACAACCTGTGGGAAAGCAGAGCCAGCTGGGAGAGTTGGGAACCAGAGCATGGTGTGAGTGCTGCCCCGTGCCCTGTCCCGAGGGTGGGACACATCACCCTGGGGCTCTTGGGCTGCAGCACGGCTGGTGTGCCAGCCCCGCTGGTCTGGGTGTGCAAGGCAGCCCCAAAATACCTTGTACCCAGCGCGTGCTGTGCGTGGGTCTCACTTTCCCAGAGGTGCAGAGCTGCACACGCTGCTGAGCATCCCCATCCCCCAGAGGAGACCAGCCAGCCTTACCTTGCCCGAGGATTTGACTCCCTTAAGGATGCACAGATAAACAATAGTCCAAGAAAGAAGCAGGCACAGACACAAGTTCCAGCGGATCCTCCCCGGATCCCCAATCCCCGAGCTTCCTTGGATGTGCAGGACATACCGGCTAGGGAGGAAGGAGAGCTGCTAGTGAGCAAACATGGGCTGCCTTCTTCCAGAGGCCCTCTGACCCTAGAAATGCCTCTGCTGCAAAATACCCTTGCCAACAACCGTAGGCACTGGCAGCTCCTTGCCAAGCAAACAGGAATAGTTGGAGTGATTTCTCCACCACGTATTAAAGAGCCCAGAAGGGATGCTTGGCATCTTGAGAGCAAACTCCCAGCCATTCCACACGTGGGATGCATTTTAGTCTAGCATATCTCCAGGCCAACAAAGCAGTGCTGGAACACGGACACCTCCCACATCCCAGTGGCTAAACTGAGTTGTCACCACAGCTGAGCACACGCACCCATCGCTGCACCCACACCACCAACCCTGAGTGAGACCTGCAGCATCTGCGCTGTGAGACGTGCAGATCCTTCACCCCTGTCCCATCTCATCCTCTCTCTGACGACACCAACCACGTCCCCAGCCCGGCTGAGCTCGTTACCTCCAGTACTCCTCGCTGGGGCTGACGGTGTTGCTGATGTTGACGGGGAGGGTGTTGTTCCCCGCCTTGATGACGTGGTGGTCCAGGCACAGGTCAGTGTTCCACCAGTTGCCGCAGTGCTGCCAGGGCAAGTCGCTTGTGAGGGATGCAAAGAGGTAGAAGAGAACGTAAGCAATGATCATATTGTAGTAAATGGCCACCAAGGAGACGATGAGGATCGTGCCCATGCCAACGCCTGAAGGAAGGAGAGGGTAAAGAAGGAGTGAGCTGGAGCAGAGCAAAGCACGTCCAAAAGCAGGGTCAGACACTGCACCTCAGCAGCCAAGTGATCAACCAGTCCAAGGTTCACCTGCTGGGGGAGCCTCTTATTGCCATTGTAACATCTGGCCATGCCTTCTCTGTATTGATGATCTATTGCCTCACACGAAAAACTTTACACCAGCTTAAGGTTGAGAATAAAAGTATTTGATTTGAACTTCTTTTTCAAATGCTTTATTCTTACCTTTGTTTTTAACAGGCATTGCTTAGTTTTCATGCTCTAATTGTACAATAGCTGGCTGAATAATCTTCATATCATTTCTAGAGCTGGTCATGCCATTCAGAGACTGACAAATTGCATGCATATCTTGCAACTGCTAAAACAGCTAACTCGAAATTCCAGCCTGCCACACCTTCCCCCAGGTTCTTTTGATTCTGACAAGAGCTTGGAGGACCATGGGATGCTGTTGCTGGTGCATGCCCCCATCAAAGAGCTCTTGCAGAGGTCCCTCAGAGGCTCTGGACTTCACTCACGCACCTTTAAAGAGAGGGCTTATCTTCCAGACTGCAAGCGGCCCTAGGCTGGAGAACTGGCCGAGTGACAGCTCCATGAAGAAGATGGGGATCCCACAGATGGCCAGCATGATGAAGTAAGGAACCAAGAAAGCTCCTGCAAGAAGCAAAATTAAAAAAAATCCTGTAAGTAATACAGAACAAACACCTAAAGCCCAACTGTGACAGGGAATAACTCTCATTCAATATGTGTGGCTCTGAGGGATCTACATCAAAATCAGGAAGACAGGGAGGAGCAAGAGCTCACTGTTAGTGTAGGAGAAAGGGGCTGTGATTCACCTGGTGCTATGCTTCCCCTCTGCTCCCAACTCTTTTCCCTTTGAATCTTTCAAAAACCATCAAATTCTCCAGTTATTATTCCTCTGGGAGGAGTTGAACCAACAATTCTCACCATTCCCGGGGCTCCTGCACTGCAAAAGGTTCACTCCTTCCTTTCATAGCTGGGAAGTGTTTGCTGACCCTGCTGAGCCCTGGAAGCAGGAACCAAGAAGCTCCTGGACTCCAGGAGAGCTGGTGTTTGGTTCAGCATGGAGACAGGGGCCTGCCCACACCTGGATACAGGTGGTTAAAGCCCTGAAGAAGCACGGGGAGAGCAGGAGGAGGCTTCACCCTGCTGCAAGTGCTACTTTCCAGCCCCAGGAAGGGGGAGAGGTGTTTCTTCAGGGATATTCTAGCAGCCCAGGTCAGTGGGTGAGAGACTGACCGCTCCAAAGGATGCCAGGTACCTCCTCCATTGGTGTAGGCCCTGTAGGGAAACCTCCAGACGTTTCCAAGGCCCACGCAGTACCCGATGCAGGAGAGGAGGAAATCCAGCCGCCCTGTCCAGTTCCCTCTGTCTTCCGGGCACTCGGAGCCCAGGTCCCCATCCTGGCTGCTGGGGCTCACCAGGAGATCTGGTGTCACTGGCTGAGTCAGGGATCAGGGTATGGGAGAGGGCAGACAGGGGTCGAGCAAGGAACAAAAACAGAGAATGAAGAATGGAGAGAGGGAAGAAGTGCCAAGAACTCGCGAGTGAATTTGTCACCCCAAGGCACAGCACTGACACTTGTCCCTTGGGAACACCCTGTCCCAGCAGCTCTGTTCCCCCCCTCAGCCAATGCCTTGCTCCACCACTGAGCGAACAAAAGGGATAAATGTGATCCCACACGGCCAGAGCTCCCGTGGGAAAGGTAGGATTGTCCCAGTTCAGTCTGGAAAGGTTCACCAGGACCCAGCTCGCCACCCCAGGTTTCCAAAGACATCCTTTCAGGGGGCCACAATGAACTTTCTGCTTCTCGTGCAGAATACGGGCATGAGGGCAGCAGGAGAAGCACTGTGGCGTGCCAGGGAGCGTGACACCAGCCCCATGTGTGCTGCCATGCCAGGCACTCGGCTGGCAATCCATTCATTGCTCTGTGCATCTTTCACACTTTTCCAACTGCCAAAAGCCTGCGCTGTGGGAATTTACTGATATTCCCAGTTGTCCCTGCTGAGGGATGAGAGACCTCCCTCCAGAATTCCTAATGTGCTCTGGATCAGTGCAGCACAGGCAGGGCATTAACCCATCACCTTCCTCCTCACTGCCTCAGCTCTGCAAGTGGAGGTGCAAGTCCTGCAATCCATTTGAGCTGGGTGATGCACCAGGAGGGCACCTCGGTGTTTGTGTGGGTGTACATCGGGTTTGCAGCATCAAGAGGTGCTCAGTCTGAGCTCCCCCAATTTCCTGACCTCAGGAGGGCAGGGAAAGCATCCCCGCTGACCCCAGAGCTGAAAGCCTGAGCCAGCAGCTGCCAGATGAGATCCTGTCACAGATACACCCACAGCAAAAACAGGGAGCACAAAGGGGTGGAATGAGGATCTGTCCCTGTGCCACCATGTGTTGCTGTGCCCTGGCAGGGGAGTTTATCCTGTCTGTATTGAGGCACAGGAGGATTCTGGTGTCGAGGTACCAGGAAAAGGGCAGGAGAAGCCTGTTTGGGAACCTCCTCTTCTTGGGCTTTCTGAAGAGAAAAAGCAGCCATCTCCCTGTCCTTGCTCATAATCACAGGGAACAAATGCACGGGATGTGGTTGAGGGACCTGGGTTTGGAGGGATCAGCCAGAAGGAGTCACAGGTCTCCTGTTCCAGTGAGCACTGGTGCTCAGAGCCTGCAGCAGACCCCAGGATGCCAGAGCTGCTGGTGGTCAGAGCTCAGTGCTGCCCTTTCACGGCCTCAGGGAAGGTGGCAGCCACCTCCTCTCCTCTCCTCTCCTCCTCCCCAGCTGGACTGGACTGGAGGATGCTCCTGCTGCTGGTTCCCATGGAGACACAGAGCCACGATGCCGAAGGAGAGGGCTGCCAGCTCCCACCCTGCGCAGGGTACCCCCCAAACCCCAGCTGCTGGCACTGCAGACGTGCTGCTTGCAGCACAAAGGCACCAAACACAGAGGCAAACTCCTCCCCATCCCCACCTGGCACACAAACACCTCGAGGGACAGGACAAGGGCAAACTCTTCCCAGAGCCAACCTGAAATGTACAGCTCCAGCAAAGCTATTACACCAAAACCCTCTGTAAAAATCCCATCCCTGCTGGATGCCACCATCACAAGTCAAGGGCCAGAACAAAAAGTTGCAAAAGCACAGGCTGGAAAGTCAAAATATGACCCAAATGTAACACTATTGCTATAAAACCATCACTGCCTGGCAGCCCTCCTGCAGCTGTTCTGCACAGCTCTGTGGTTTAGCAACACCTCCAAGCCATGGCCCTGCCTGCCCACAGCTGTCTGTGCTCACAGGGGATGGGACCTGAGCTCCCTCCCAAAGATTTCAGCAGCTAAAACCTGTACTCACAAACATCCCTGCCAGGCAGGGGCCACCACAGTTGCGTCTTCCCCCTGCAAAATAACGCCTCCCACTCCCCAGTGCCGGGGAGCTCTTGTTTTCCGGGTTTGAATTGCAGAAAATCAGCCAGCAGGGATGCTGGGAGATCATTAAATCCTGTTGCCTAATTCCTGCATCTCTGTCTGAATCCTAAACACCTGCAGGAGGGCACAGGTAGAGCTGCAAGATCTCATTATGTGCGGGGGCCTGTCCATGAGATGTAGCACAGAAATCAATGCAGAAGCACCAATAGGAAATGAACCAATGGGGCCTTTTCCAAACTGTGAATGGCCTGGCTCCCATCTCAGTCACCATTTCAAGGGCCATGGGATGCAGTTTGTCACTTCTGTCTCAATAATGACTTGTTAACATCTTTATCTGGAGCTCTACAGCTCAAATTTAGGACCCCAGAGCAGAAAGCAGAGACCACTCAAGTGTCAGATAAACCCAAAGGACAATGACAGTTGTCCCCATTGGGCAAGCTGAGGCGACACAGGGATGCTGCTGGAAAACACACACAAAGGCAGCTCCCTGACTGCAGTGCTCAAAATTCCCCAAATCCCAGCCTTTCCACAGAAAGCACAGAAATTTTCCTATTGGCCTATTTTCCTGACTTGAAATGAATTACAAAGTGTAATATTTAAGGCCTCCAGCCCATCTTTGTCCCAAATCACAGAGGGAAGCACACCTCCCTTCTTCTGTCTGCTGGAAGTCTCACACACCAGTTTGATTCTAGAGCTTCATTTTTAAGGATTAGTGCTCTCTTTCAGGCTCTGTCATAACAAGAATTCTCCTTTTCAGCAGCAGCTGAAGTGTTCCAGTATTGCTCTAGTGCTTTCCACCATCAGCTGCCATCCTTCAGGCTGGGCTCCCGTCTCGCAGTTATAAACAGACGGGGACTAACAGCTCCCTTGGCAACCACGGCCTCTTTGAACACAGCATCACTTTCCATTATTCACCAAAAGATGCTCCCAAAGAAGTCAGCAAAGCAAAGGTCACCGAGAAGAAAAAGCACTTTAGTCTCTGCCAAGATAAGAGCTCAGGTCTGTAAGGAAATGGCTCTGTGCTAATTATTTTCTCTAAACCAATTTACTTAAACCGAAACTCAGCTGTATCTGAGTGAAAAAACTCCAGCCAGATCAAAGGTATGTTTTCATCCTATTTTGTCTCCCTTCAAGCTGGCATTGTGGGGTTATTTTGTCAGTGTTTTGTGCGTGGATCACAGCCTTTGAGCAAGAGAAATGCCACCCAGCACCAGATTTCTCCCCTGCAGATCTGAGCACAGCGAGTCTCTAAAGTGTGAGTCACTTCAGATTAGTTTGAATTGCTTGTTAATCTCTGAGCAAAAAAAAAAAAATCTTAAAAAGGCATAAAAATTAATTCAGATGTAATATCACTTGGAAAGTGAAGTAGATAAAGCACTGCTGTGGTGAGGAAGAGCCCCTCAAAGGGCTGCTCTGACCCTGGGAGACCCCAGCCCGGGATCACAGCCGTAGGAGGGAGCCAGTGATGGTGGAGCCAGCACAGGGAGGCTGGAGGGGCTGAGGCTGAAGAAAACTCATTACAGCAATGCCCAAAGTGTTTGGAGTAGGCACAGATACAAATGTTTGTGGTTTTCCATCTGAAAACCCCGGGGAGGTGTTGAGGCAGTTGGGGGCAGGCCGAGCAGGGCAGCGGCTCAGGTGGGAGGGTGCTGCTCAGCAGCCTGGCCAGGAATGGGAAGGGGCAGCAGGAACCATGACTCCCACCACTGGATCCAGAGGGATTTAGTCCATTTCTACCAAAAAAAACCAAAAAAAAACCCAAAAAATCAAATAAATGAAAACAATCACTCAGCTCTTCTGGAAATACTATTATGCAAAAAACAACTGGAAATCCTTAGAGCCTGAGAAAGGTTTTCTCTAATCAAGAGGTATTTCCATATGTCTAAAATATGTCTGGTAAGAAGGTTTAAAGCTCCAGCTCAATGCATGGATCACAGTGGGAGGAAGAGGAGGCTGTCAGGGTCCTGGGTGGGTGCTGCAGTGAGGAATGGGCACATCTCTTCATCAGCCAGACAAGCCCAATGTCAGCACTGGACGCAGTGGTCCCAAGGTGCTGTGAGCACCCGGCCCTCCATCTGGAGCTCAGCAACAGCATTTATGGGTAATGAAGGACGGAGGGCTCTGAGCAGCACTGGGAATGGGGAAAATAACCCCAGGGACATCTGCTTTCCATCCCAACCGATCACCACAGGACTAAATGAATTCCTGAATAAATGCTAAAGAGGGTCACCAGCATCAAGTGACTCAGAAAGGCATTGGAAGGGGCAAAGACCACTTCTAATGGATCTCGCAGTCACAAAAACATCTGGAAAAGCAATTTGTAGAAAAGAGGAAGAAAGAGAAGAGCCAAATGATGCCTCCAAACAAGAGTGGAGAAATAGGTTGTTAGGGCCTGCTGACTGTCACCAGGATACTGCTGAGTTCTTTACGTCATTTCCCAATATCCTAGGAATTTCCTGGCAGGGATGAAACTCTCCTGGGTTTTCATTCATCTCAACAGAGTCAACCTGCCCTGGTTCAATGGGCAGGTTTTGCACAGGGTTTAGCACAGGGTGTAGCTGAAGAGGCTCCCAGTCCTGGGTCACTGCCCAGGATGCTCCAGGAGGGGCTGTCCCATTCCACAGCAGCACATCCCCACAACAGAGTTGTGGCTGTCACCATCTCTGCCACCCGACTCCACCGTGTCCCCAGAGAAAGGACTCAGTCCCCAGTGTGGGGGGAAATGGGACCTCAGACCGGTAAGAGCAAAGCATCAATGGACGGGAGCCCAGGATGGGAAAGCCTGACAATTGGCTGACAATCCCAGCAGGATGTAAAGTCTGACAATTCCAGCAGGATGTAAAAGGGGTTTGTAGCTCTGCCAGCGCTGCCCTGAACCCAGAGTTCAGCGTTCAGCTGGGCCCACATCACCCACACCCCGTTAAATCCTGCGGAGGAGGATGAGGAGGCGACGCGAGCTGCAGGTGGGAAAGGCTCTGCCCAGCCCCTGTGCTCATCCCGCGGGAGGCACTCCGAGCCCGGGCAGCCCCGGGGCTGCTGGGTGCGGCGTCCCCGGGCTGCCAGGCTGCGGGGAGCCAGCTCTGCCCCCGGTGCCACCCACGGCGCCCGGCCAGACACAACATGAGTCACCCACCGCCGGCAGCACCTGCTGGCAGGGCAGGGGAGGGCAGGGGTGGAGGCGCAGCGGTGCCTCCCGCTCAGGAGGGGCGGCGGGCACGAAATGCCCCGTCCCGCTGCCCACGATCTCGCTCTGGCCCCGCGCACGAACACTATCCCCAAATATCCCACTAATCCCTGCCGGCTGACCACGAAGGCTCCCGAGGACGGGATGCGGGGCCATGGGCACGACTCCCCCGCTCCCCGCTCCCAGCGCGGTTATCCTCGCCGCCTCTCCCAGCCCTGGGGCTGTCACCTGCCGGGGTAGCCCTGGTCCCTGCTCCTAGCCCCGGGGCATCCCCGCTCCCGGCTCTCACCTTCCGGAGATGCTGCTGCCGAACCTGCTGCATCCCAGACCCTGTTGCTATGCGCTCCCCGCTCCGACACTTTTCGTCTCGCACTCTCCGGCGCTGGGGAGGGCGAAGGGGGAGCGGGGAAGCGATGGCCGGCACGGAGGGGTGGGCACCCACCTGCTGCCGGGGAGAGCTGGGGACGTGAGGAGCGAGGCTGAAGGAAAGGTTTGCCTTGAGTGGAGGATGGCTGCGTGCGGAGCAGGGAGGGAGGAGGGAGGTCTGTCTGTCAAAAGCACTCCTGACGGGGAAACGGGGGCTCCGGGACCTCAGCCCCTCACCCGGGCAGTGAGGGGGAACGGCCGCTGCCTCACTAACGCCACGAAGGCATCGGGTGTCCCTAGAGAGGGACCTGCCTTTGGGGCCACTCTGCCGCTGAGCACCCCATGCAGTGATGGCAGCAGATGCCAGAAGCTCACAGCACCTTCCCGCCTGGCTCTGAGATGGTTTTCCCGTGTCAGGACACAGCTGGAGCTTGGGCAGGTCAGAAGGGATTGTTCCCCATGCTGCCTGAGCCCAGCCCTCAGTCCAGGGGAGGGGGACGCTCCACAGCCCTTTGGGCAGGACCAACACATCCCACCACACTGAGGGCAAGAGCAACCCTTGGGCAGCCCCCAGGTGAGCACCTGAGCCCAGCCCAGCTCCAGTGCTGGAGCACAGGTCACTTCTCCAAGGTCCAGATGTCCCTCTTTGAGTCAGCAGTGGGACACTGGAGCCCCAATGCCCAGGGAGAGGTCAGCTTTTCACCCTCGTACTTAGTAAATTCCCAGTGCGGTGGCAGAGCTGGTCTGTGCCTTCTCCCACTTTCATGGTGGAAATGTCTCCCCTGTGTCCGGGAGAAAGGACAACCCCAGATGCTCCAGGGCCAGTGGGGCACCAGGACAGCTCCAGACTCACAGTGGCACCTCTTTCCCATGAAAACAAACTCACAGCAGTACCTCTTTCCCATGAAAACATCCCCTTGTCCATCACTGCATCCCAGTGCTCTGACCCTCAGTGTGTCCCTTTTCCTTCCAAACCCTAAAGGCTCCAGCCTGAGCCAGACCTCTGCCCAGCGCTTCTCTGAGGTTTAAGGTGAGTGGGCAGCACTGGGCATGAGGAGGGCAATGGCAGATCGGGAACAGAGAGGACTCAGCCTGCCTGATGTAAAAGCAAATCTCCAGGACATCTAATGGCAGTTGTGCTCCTACAGCCCTCTAAGCACTTCTGAAAATTTTCCCTGGAATGGAAGTTATCCTCAGCATAAAGACACATTTCTGCAGGAGTCCAAAATGATGAAGTGGCTCAGCATTTCCACAATGGGTCTTTCAGAGCTAATATTTACCTGGATTTCCCAGGGAAAGGAGGAAAGAGCAAAACTACATAACCCAAAAATCATCTCTTTTCACACACTCACAGCTTCCTCAAAAATAAAGGTATCTTTAGGAATTCACTCAGGCTGGTTTTACCTTTTTACCTGCCTTGGACTTGCCCACTACTTCTCCCTCTCCCAGATGCTGGCTGGGAATGCTGAGCCTGGAGCTGGCCAGGCTGGTGGCCAGGGACTGCATCAAGCACTGCTCCTGCCTCAGCCTTCATGCAGGGCAGGGATGCTTTGTTTGCCTTTCATGCCAGTGCAATCTGAAACAGCCCTTTTAGACTTTTTCCCAGGGGATCCACCTAAACAGAGATGGCCCGTGGCCACCTCCATGTCATGGGAGGGGAGAGGCTTCGTGCCACCTTATCACAGCTGTCCCAGCCCCACATCACCAGCACAGACTGATCTCCACACAAACCGTTCAGCATTCCTGGGCAGACTTCATGGCCTCATCTTCTTGTGTATTTTTCATTGCAGACACCCAGGTGCCCTGAAATGCCCACGCTGACACCACTTTTTCTGGGATGCTCTGTACCTGGAACTTGCTTTTCTGTTTTGTCTGGTGCTGCTGTGGTAGCACCAGCAGCTCTTCATTGCCTGGAATCACCAGGGAGGAGATGTCCCACCCCAGGCACCTGGGATATTCCAGCTTAGCACTGCAGGGCTGGACTGAGTCTTGCATTGCCCTGGAGCCGGCAAGAAATGCCCTTCATGGAACAGCACACACCAGCGGCAGTCATAACCAGGAGGAGCAGTGCAATCTAGGGACCCCAAACACCCCAGGAGAGGACAGGGGTGTGCACAACTGTCCCCGTGCCCCAATCCCAAAGGGATGGCACTAGGCAGCACACACAGGGTTTGCAAGCATTTTCTAGCAAGTTTTGTTTTCTCCCACTCCACCTCTGGGACACCAAGCAAACCTTTCCCTTCTCATGAGCCGAAGCACAGCACAGATCCTCCACCCCAGTGCGACCAACAGACACGGCACTGCCTGCTCTTTGTGACACTGGAGGGCAAGGAGAGGGCAGAGCACAGGCTGGGGAAACACCCTTGCCCACGCTGCCTGGGCAGCCCACACACATCCGGCTGGCAGCCGCCCGGGGAGGGGTGAGAAGGATGGGACCGTGCCCAGATCTGCGCTGCAGACACGAGGAAGGCGACAAGGCAGCAGCGCTCTGGTTAGTCACTGCTGGGAATCGAGCCATGCTGGAGGCTGCTGGCAGGACGGGTGTGCTCGGCCACCTGCTGTGCGTGGCCTTGTTTTGATGATGGCTTCAAGATTTCTCCAAGGAGGGGTAAAGCTGGGCAGTGGGAGCTGATGGAAAGGGCAGAGGGAGGAGCAGGGAGAAACTGTGGGAACTTTTAGCCCCTAGGGTCCCCTGGCTATGAGGGCAGGCTGTCCCACAGGGGCCAGGTTCCATGTGGGACATGTCATGCAGGAAGCAGCTGCTGCAGGTGCTGAACCAGGTGTTCATCACCTGCCCGGGGTGAAACCGTCGAGGTGACACGTGTCCAGGAGGTTGGAACCAAAGGTTCCAGAGCTGGTGGGGACATGGTGTCCACCAGCCCCTTTCCTGGCACAGGGAGGGCCCTGCATGCTTCACCCATCCCTGCCCGATCGGCAGATGCAGGGCGCAGGGGAGGACATGGGAGGGGGAGCTGAGCAGATGCATTTCGTCAGCCGGTCGAGGGGCGTGTGTGTGTGTAGGGGGAAGGGGTGGCTGGGTGTGTGGGTGCATTTATTGCCTCTTCCCGCCAGCGCCGGCTCCCTGTGCACACACGGGTGGCAGGGACCCAAGGGCACAGCCCACAGCTCCCTGGACTTTTACCCTGCTGTGCAAACAGGCAGGCGCCAGATTAGGGTATCAGTTGGAATTTCATCCTGTCAACAGCACCCGCAGCCTCTCTGGGCGGGCAGCGGAGCATCTTCCCTGTGTCCCAGCCCCTCGTGTCCCTGCAGGCCACCCAGCACCGCAGGTGAATTTGGGAGATGCTCATTTCACCCCCACCAGGACTCTGTTCATCCCCTCACAGACAACAGCGATGCCATCACCCCATCCCTGCTGGGGCAGGATCCCAACACTGGTCTCCACGTGGCCGTGACAAAATTGGACACTGAAGGCAGCCAAAGCCCAGTGAGGGAGGATGAATGTGGGGGAGGATGAACGTGGGGGAGGGTGAATGTGGGGGAGCAGCCCCCACCATGGGACCGTGCTGGAGTCTGCACGCGGAAGCAGCTCCAGTTTCCCCAGTCCAGCCCAGCTCCTTGGGCAGGTGGCTGACTCAGTCTCATCCCTTTCCTACACAGCACCAGCTCCACTGCATTTGCAGTTTCAGTTCCTGATTCCCCAGTTTCCTTGCAGGGGTGCACGAGGTGGCTCTCCTGTGCCATGGGCAGCCTGGCACCGTGCCGGTGACTGCAGGGTCACCAGGGTGCAGCAGTAGGTGCAGCCTCTGTTGCAATTGCAGGAACACTTTGCTCTGTCCCTCTCTCAGCGATGCCACCTCCTCCTGTTCCCACTCCTCCACGAGGACTTTATCCTGCCTCAGGTGTCCCTCCACAGCCAGCTGCCGTGCCCTGGTACCTCAACACACCCCACACAGCGCTGGGCACTGGGAAGAGCTTTGGGGCTGGAGGAGCCATTTGGGGCAGGGATTTGAGGGCAGCCCCTTGCTCAGTGCTCTGCTAGACGAGGGCAACACTGATGGGATGGAGAGGGGAGAGTGTCAGGCACCGATGCCAGCTGTCCCAGGCACTATCTCACATCCTCATTCTCTGTTTATTCATCTTGGACAAGGAGTATATTCAGCCCATCGACAGCCATAAAATGAGATTAGAGACCAGGAGGCGCCAATGGGAGGCGGCCACATCAGTGGGCAGCTGGCCTTGTTCTTTGGCCTCTGCCAGCCCAACAGTGGCCTCACCCTCTCCCCTCTGCAGCCATCGTGTCACCCAGCACTGCCATCCCTCTTGGTGCCAAAGGAATGAGACGTGGCAGTGCCATGCCATGATATGAGCCATGCTACTGCCATCAGTGTCCCCAGGGACAGGTACACCCTGTGCTGCAGGGACAAGGCTGCTGCCTCACGACACCCTTCCCAACCCGGCTGTGCCCAGGAGCATCGGCACCAGCATCCTCCCCTGCCACAGCACCACGGGCCAGGAATGACGGCAACAAACCTGTGCCACACAGGATCCCTGCTTCTTTTTATTTTCACTGATGCCTAAAAAATAAAAAGGAAAACCAATTCTGCCTTATATACACAAAAAACTGAGCTGCAGTCCTGAGTCGATGCAAACATTTGTCCTCATCACCGAGCGCACCTGGTAACAGTGGCCGTGGGAAGTGTCACTGGCAGGAGGGAGACCCAAAGCCTTTGAGGGCTGGAGCAGAGTAGTGGACACAGTGGGACTATAGGGACCTGCCTGTGAAAGCCACAGCACATCTGGGGACTTTGTGTTCTGGGGGCTGGGAGCGGTGGGGGCTGGCAGGGGACAGCGTGGCCAAGGGATGTGAGGCACAAGCAGTGTCAGGTGGGATGTGAGGGTGGCTTCAGGCAGCAGGGACATGTGTGTTCCCAGAGCTTGGATAGAAAATGCTGAGAAATGTCACACAAGCCACCATGCCAGGCTCACGCTCCCTCATCTCTGCCTTGGTCTTCGGAACTGCAGCTGAGGAGCACGTGGGGCAGCCCTGAGAAGGAGCCACAGACCCTCCTGTCCCCCAGCTGTGTCCCAGCTGTGCCCCAGCTGTACCCCACTGGCATTTGGGGTTGCTGAAACTGGGCTACACATTAACCTGTACAATGGTTAAGACTCAGCAGGATAAAGGAACTTCTCAGCTGCAGTTTGCCAGTAGGAGTGGATGGGGTTTGGCTAACTGGCCTAGGGAACACGGTGGGTGAGAGGGAGTGCAGTGCATGGAGGAGCAGGGAGACAGGGAGGACAAAATCTGTAGTCCTGTCATCTGCAGTTCTACAGAAAATAGGGAAAGAAATGCTTCTCTGTCTTTCTGAAAACCACCTCCTGCTCACCTAACACCAGCGCACAGGCCAGTCATTTCTTGCATGCCTGAGAAGGCCCCTGCCCACCTGGCAGCAGCTCCTGGTGCCTGCAGTTACCGTGCTCCCTTGGACCAGCACCCAAAACTCTCTCAGTACTGATCCTTCTGGGCGGCCTGGGGCTGGTTCTTGGGCCCTGTCCCAATGGAAACCTTCTGTTGTCCTTCTCTTCCCCGTGGAAGGGCCCAGCAGGGTGGCCTGCCCCAAATGTGCGTGTGCCAGGCTCCCTTCTGTCCTCTGCCTGTGCTCCAGGTGGAGGATGGCTACAGTGCCACCCTGCCATGGCACAGCCAGGGGAACCAGGGCTGCTGGAGGTGCCTCCCCATGGCTCTGTGTGGCTGCAGGGGCAGGGCTGGGCACGCAGGGCTGGGCACTGCCAGGGTCACTGGGGACAAGGGAGGGGACGTTCAGGTGCTCTTGTCAAGGATGTGCTCCAGCTGCCGCCATCACTGCGGTTTGAAGGGCTCCCACGCCACGTCCTACAGCCGAGGGTCTTGCCTGGTTCCCCAAACCAAATTTGCTCAGCCCTCCTCACCTCAGTTCCCAGGAGACCAACTCAGCAGAAATTCATTTTGCCTTGAGTCCAGCCAGGCCTTTTTTTCTATTTCAGTCTTGTTCGAACTGCCCAAAAGCACCAGGCAGCTGGATTGCCAGGAACACCAGAGGAAGCCCCTGGAGCACCACAGGAGAGCCCTCCTCCACTATCGCCCCTTCCTTCTGCCAACAGCAGCACCTTGCCACGGGCTACAAAGAGCAGAGACCAAACCAGTGTGTGGTTCCCATGGGAGAGCAGTACCTAACCCATGTTTTTTACACAGGGGAGAGCCCAGCCGTCCCTCGGGAAGGCCCCAGCGCCACCTGGCCCAGCCTCGCTGTCTGCACCATCAGTTCAGCCGGGGACAGTCATGTCTTTGGGAAGGGGCTGTCACCCTTCCGAGCACGTGGGCTGGCAGGGCTCTGCTGCATAGTGCTTTTCTCTCGGGGTCTGTAGCTGGTGGAGAGGGTTAAGGCATGAATTCTTCCTTGATCGTCAGCGGAGATGAGGAGACGAGGTTGGGGGCATTGCTGCTGCAGAGGCCCCCGATGGGTCCCAGGGTGCTGACAGCGGGTGGGGTCGGCGTGGTGGTGCTGGTGGGCTGGCTCTGCTGCTGCAGCTTCTTTTTGTTCACCTTCCTCTCCTTCGCCCTCCGATTCTGGAACCAGATTTTCACCTGCAGGAAGGAAAAGGTGGCAATGAAGAGATGAGGATGGACGCAGGCAAGGATGACAACCCCCAGCCTCCATGGGGCAGGGAGGGCGTCCCAAAGGTTGGAAAGGAAGGGATGTCTGTGGAGCAAGGTGGGGCCTCCTCTAACTGCTTGGGCTAAAGCCCCCGCCCTTCCCCATCCTGTCTCCACGTGGGCCGTGGTTTCCCCGGGATGCTGCAGCACTGACCTGCCGTTCAGTCAGCCCCAGCGCCGCGGCCAGCTCGGCCTTGCGGCGGATGGTGATGTAGCGGCTGTAGTGGAACTCCTTCTCCAGCTCCAGGCGCTGGTGGTCCGTGTACACCACCCGGTACTTGTCTTTTGTCCTGGTCTTGCCTGGCAGAGAGAGCAGAGCAGGGGGTGAGCCAGCGGGGGGAGAAGGGGAGCAGTGGAACGGAAGGAGCACCCCCAAGGGCAGGGAGGAGATGCACGGCTACCTGTGGAGAGCTCAGGAGAAACCTGGCAATGCCCTGGGGACCGGCAGGAAAGAGAGTCAGGAGGCTCCTACTGGCTTTAACATCCTTCCTGTTTCAGACCAGAGTGTTCCTCCTTGTTGGGAAGTACCTGGGTTTTGGTGGAATTGCTCGGTGGAAAGAGCAAGAGGGATTCTGAGGCTCCCCAGGAAACCACAAACCCCCCGTGTCGTGACACACAGACCCTGAGAGGAGCAGAGCTGCAGGCTCTGTGGTGGGCTGAGGAGAGGCTTCCTGGCAGGGCTAAGGAGAGCCCAGCTCTTTTTCTAGAAAGCCCCAAACCAAGGTTCCATCACTTGAATGGATCAGAACAGGGGAAGGGCAGGAAACCCTGGAATGACCATATTTCTCTGCCGCCCAGAGGGTTGCTCTCTTCTCCCTGCACCGAGCTAAGGCAGAGGGCAGTGCTTTAGGTGCCATCTTTAAAGATGCACTGCAAAAAGCCCAAAGGATGCCTAAGCACTCCTGGGCACTGGCTCCATGGGCTGGGATGTTTGAACAAAGCCAGCCTGAATCTCTCCTTGGTCCCCCCAGACATGGACAAAGCTCGGAGCCATCGGGATCCACATTTGTGTGCACACAGACGCACATCCCACGGGGCTGCAAACAGCACCTGCTGCTTTCTACCAGAAAAACACAGCCCAAGGTTTGGCTGTCTCTTCCTAAGTTCCTTTGTTACTCCACAGGCACACAGGGTGAGCTGTGGAACTCTGCCTGGGCTGAGGGGGCAGGTGGCACTCCGAGGGAGGACACCCATGCCTGGCAGTTTGCTGACAAGTTCCTGGTGTTTTCCTCAGCAGAAGAGCCCATAGGCAGGGAATAAACACAGCTGTGAATATTTGCTTCTCCACCCAAAATGACAAAATCCTGTTCCAGGGAGCTGGGAGGGATGATGCCTGGCTGTTTGTTTGCCTGGCAGACGTGTTTGCCCGTCTTCTCCTGAATTTCTGATGCTGAGAGCGGTGCTGCTGTGGGAAGGAGTGGGAGCAAGCTCAGAACAGCTCCACGGATTTCCCTGGGGCTGCCCTGGGTTTATCAGCATGGATGAGATACTGCAGACCACTGCTGCAGACAGGCAGAAAGGGATTTCTAGGGACCCAGAATCGATATAACCATGCTTGCAGCCCAGTCCTGCCAGGAAAGGGGATCTGTGTGCCTGCCATCCTGTTCATCTGCTCTCCCTAACGAGTCCTTTGCACATCCACCCATTTGGGCCAAAGCAGTTGGACACTGAGCAGTCTCAGCAATACAATTGAATTCTGACACCATCTGAGTGGAAGCAGCAGTTTAGGTAGTGCAGAGGAAAACTGGGCTCTAGATGCCCTAATAAGACATCAGAGAACATCCACAGAGCAAAACCCCAACCTCCAGGCTGCAAATCTGTTTGTCAGCTAGCTCAGTTTTACTTTTGACAGTGTCTCTCTCCTGCTCTCCATTGCAAGGAGATGGAGACACTCCTAAACCACTTATTGTGCTGAAACTTAAATGTAAAAGAGTTCAAGACAGGACAACCCACGGCCACAGTGTACTGCAGGTGGGAGAGGGGCTCCCTTGCAGCACCACATGGGATGGAAGAAAGCAGCTGGTTTTCTACTGAAAAAGCAGGAGCCACAAGGATCCAGCTCAAGGCATCGACCACTGAGCAAACCAACTGTGGAAGCACGAGTGGGAGCAAGCAGGACCTGGGATGGGCATGGAAGGCATCTCACCCTGCTGGGACTTGATGCTGGCACTCCCAGGCACACACAGCAGTCACTCAATTCGAGTTAGCACCCAGTCTCCATGGCTGTGCCACTGTCTGTGTCCTCCTGCCATTGCTGCTGGTGGCGCTGGCACAGGCTCAGCACAGCGTGAGCAGGGGGTGGCTGAGGGCTCCAGCACAGTGCCCAAGATGCACTGAAGCTCCCCAGTGATCCACGGAGAGGGAAGGAGCCCAGCAAGGAATGACCAGGAATAGAACCAGTGCTCCAGCACCAGGGCAGGACTTCAGCCACTAACTCGTATTTGAGGGACGTGATGAATTCAGTGAATGTTTCAGAGCGGGGAGCCCAGCCCATCCCAGGGCTGGTCAGAAGCAAACACCTAATCCCTCCTCAGCACCATCAGGTCAAACCTGTGCACACCACACAGGGTGACTCTGTGGGTTAAAAAAGGGTAAAAAAGGTTAATTTGATTGAGCAAGGTGTTCATGGAATGTCTGCAGAGACGGGGCTCAAACGCAGAGATTCCAAGTGCAAGGGGTGTGTGGCAGCTCTGCCAGCACCTGTCTCCTCTCTGGCGCACATCAGCAGTGACAGCTCCAAACAAAACTGCCACGGGAGGCTTTGCTGGGCTGCAGGGATGCTGGGGGCACCCAGCCCACACAGGATCTGCGCTAGCCCATGCAGAATCTGCACCAGCCCATGCAGGACCTGCACCAGCCCTGCAGGATCTGCACCAGCCCTTGCAGGACCTGCACCAGCCCTGCAGGATCTGCACCAGCCCTTGCAGGACCTGCACCAGCCCTGCAGGATCTGCACCAGCCCATGCAGGATCTGCCCCAGCCCTCGCAGGATCTGCACCCTGCCCTCGCAGGATCTGCACCAGCCCTTGCAGGACCTGCACCAGCCCTCGCAGGATCTGCACCAGCCCACTCAGGACCTGCACCAGCCCTTGCAGGACCTGCACCCAGCCCCGCAGGACCTGCACCAGCCCACTCAGGACCTGCACCCAGCCCCGCAGGACCTGCACCAGCCCACTCAGGATCTGCACCAGCCCACTCAGGACCTGCACCAGCTCTCACANAGCCCAGGCAGGACCTGCCCCAGCCCACTCAGGACCTGCCCCAGCTCTCACAGGACCTGCACCAGCCCACGCAGGATCTGCACCAGCCCCGCAGGACCTGCACCAGCCCTCGCCCTCCCAGGGCCCCGTCCATCCCGGGGGTCACTGGTGCCTCTCACTACCCTGCAGGGGAAGGGTTCACCGGCATCCAAAGAACTTCTGCACCCCAGCCCAGGAGGGACCCGTGCTGAATCTGCAAACACAGCAATTCTCAACAAGTTACAGAATAAACCAGATGCTCTGGTGGAGATTTATGTGAGGTTTAGCAGCTCCATGAGAAACTGGGCTCAGGGGCTCCTGCAAGAATTTTCTTTCTCATAAATTTATCTTTTTTTTTTTTTTTTCATTTGAAAGCAAAAGCCTCTCTAAACAGATAATGACTTTAAAATGGTGTTACTTGCAATGTTTTTATTTGAATAACACTGTTTGGGAAAAAGGAACACCTGGAAAGTGAAGGAGTTGACAGATAGAGTAAAAAAAAATTAAAGAGTAAAGAAATAAGGCGGTTTGTGAATATCACATATGCCATGAATTTCAGTAGGAATTATTATTTCCTGCTGCAGCTGTAAATAGATCCATCACAGCCTGTTCTTTGTTATTCCTTCTTTATCCCTCATCCTGGATGGAGGCTGGGCTTTGCCTCAGGGTTGGCAGAGCCATCCCGGGGTGAGCTGAGCACCAGGCTCAATATCAGTATCAATATCATCACTGGCTGCTCAATATCAGGCAGAAAAGACCCGAAACAGGGGGCTGACGACCAAGCCAGAGATGGAAAGTTATTCACCTCCACTAATTGCTGGTTTCGGATGTTTGCTGAATTCAGGGATGTACCGTGGGTGATTCACAAGGAAAAGAAAAGGATTTGCAAGAAATACTATTGACAATGAATAATTCAACTACCTTGAATATGAATGCTGGGTTACACTTAACTCTCTCCTGGAGACTTTTTATGGCTCTGTGAAAAGAGAGAGGAAATTCGGAACAAGCCAATCCCATTCCTTATGGGGAGCCCTCATGCCTACGGCCAAAGGGATGGAGCTGCTCCTGCATCTCCAGCCGAGCCTGGCAAAGCTGAAGCAGGGATAACCTGGAGCTGGGAGCGCTGCCCAGGAGGGATCGGGGATGGGTGCAGAGGGGCTGCCACGATGTCTCTCAGCACAGTTTCCAACCTTTCAGCCCTTTCCAGCCCTGCTGTGCATTTGCAGCCCCTCCCGCCTGTCCCCGAAGGACCAGGCAAAGGAGCTGCTTGGACAGGCAAATGCAACCATGTGGGAATGGTTTCGGCTTTGGGATCAAGGCAGGGCCAATGACAGCGTGGGGAGAGGGTATCGTTACCACTGTTAATGTGTAACCCTAATAGCACTCACCTGAGCCACAATTAGATAAGGGAATAGCTTTAATGTGCTGTGCAAACCCCGGGGGACGCGCTCCTGAGTGTGCACGCACACACACGGGGGGATGGAGTCCTGACCCCGGCCTGGATTCACTCCCCACAGCAGCCCTGCCCCAAGACAGGGATACCTGCCCCAGGCTGCACCAGGAGCCTGGCAGGGTTCAGAGAGGATCCTGTGCCACCATCCCGAGCTCTCCCCCCTCAGAGCCACAGAGGAGGCTGCCAGGAACGGGATATTTCACCATCCCAGTCCTGGCCTGCCTGAAGGATGGCTTTAAGTAAAATCTGTCCCCAAATCCCTAACAGACTGAGAATATGGACATTGTGAGAGCGGTGCTGGGTAGCTCTAGGAACAGCTGGGAAGGGGCTGGTTCAAACCAGGGGGAAAGGGACTGTGGGGTGGCACTGGCACCCTGGACGGAGGTGGAGCAAAAGCTGGCATGGTATGAGGGGATCAGCCCAGCCCCAAACAGAGGGTCCCCATGGGAGGGACACATTTCTGCCAGCCACAGCAGCAGCAGCAGAGCTTCCAGCAGCATAAACTGCAGTGCTTTTCTAAAAGTCTCTATTTCACAGGTCAAAGCAGCTCAAAGATACCNCAGCAGCATAAACTGCAGTGCTTTCCTAAAAGTCTCAAAGATGCTACAACCACAAATTCTGGCTCTGTGGGAAGCTGCTGTGCAGCCATCAGGGCTCTGGTCAGGGAAGCTGGGTATAGCTGGAGCCACTGAGATGAGAGCCCACGGTAGTGACAGCTGTTACACCCCCCAGCAGAGGTCCCCAAGGCCTGGGGACACTTTGGATGTTGCTTTGTAGAGGAAATGCTGGCAGGGGGGATGGAGGCATTGCTGCCAGGCTGCTCTCATGCCCTGCTCTGTGCTGGCTCCTTGTGCTCCCAGAGCCGTCCTGCCTGATCCCATCTTCCTGGCTGTGCTCTGGCCCCACGCTGGCTCCATCTGAGCAGCCTTGTTCACCCGTCTGTCCGTGCTGGGGGCCTGGCCCCACACCACCTGATGGCATGACAACGTTACAATGCTGAAAGACATCAGGTGTACAAGTGCTGTCACCACGGAGCACCTGGGAAAGAACTGCTCCACCCTGGAGGTGAAGTGCAGTGAGACAGGGCACAAGGGCGTCCCCTCCGTGTGGGGGCTTCCTCTCCGTGGTAAAGCTGCTCCATTCTGAATGAGCAGCATCTGCTCGCAAAGAGGATAAAATCCTCCCATCCCAGAGGAATCAGTGCTCGATTAGGATCTGGCATTTCTCCCCAGGGAAAGGACCGAGGAAAACTTCCCTGACCCCTGACGGAGCTTAGGCAATGCAACAGCTGGAGAAACTGAGGCACACCGTCCCAGTGTCAGAGCCATGAGTTTCCCTGGACTGCTTAATCCCCAGTCATCTGCAGCTCCGTGGGGGAAAATCCCCCTCACAACCCCACAAAACTGAGGACAGCCAGCAGAGAAATGTGCCGTGACAGAGACCCCAGGCCCAGGAAAGGGCTGAGGTCAGCTCCTAAAGCTCAGGAGCCTCCAGGCTGGCTGGAGCCACCCTCATCTGGCAGCCAGATGTGCTCCAGCTGCCTGTGTGCAGAGGGGCCGATGCTCCCTCTGCCGAGCAGTGTTGCTGGGAGCCGCGCTGACAGAGCTGATGCTGAGGCTCGGGACAGACAGCCCAGCTCATTTCACCGTCCCTGAATCACCCGGAAATGGGAACCCCAAAGGCTGCACTGGTGGTGGCAAGGGCTGAGCCCCTGCTGCCCTCCCTGTTCACCCCCTCCTCACACTCATTTTTCCCCCTCCAGCTCCAGCAGCCACTCCAAAACACCCACGCTTCTCTGTGGCCAGGGAGGGGGGGTAAACCCAAGCCCCTCACACTCCCTGAGCGCTGGGAACCAGCGGCTCACGGTTTTCACAAGCCTTCCCCTTCCCCTGCATACTTCAACATCCTCAGCTATTTTTCCTGTGCCGCAGGAAGCAGTGATGGATGGGACGACCAACACAGGGCGAAGGACCGGAGCCATGTGGCTTGTTTCATCACAGCCAGTGAGAAACGACCCCCTCCGTGGGCAATCCTTCCCGAGATCCCTGCCTGACATCATTCCTCCGCCAGAACGCATCGCATTTAGACAACGGCTGGGTGTCCAAAACTGGGTGAGAGGAGCCTCACATCCTCTCTGTACATATTTAATGTCTCAGGGCTGTGCAGGGAGGGTATGCTGGATGAATCTTCACTGGATAGACTCCACCAAAGCTCCCCTATCTCTGCTCTGAGTTGGAAAAATGGGCACTTGAGACATCGGGGTCGAGGCAGGACTCATCTTGGAGTCTGAGGGCCCTGCAAGGAGCCCTGCAATGCTCCTGCTCCCAGGTTAGCTCTCTCCATGGCAGTTCACCTCACACAACCTGAATAGTTCTTCCTGGTGCCAAAGGCTTCAGAGCAAACTTCAACTCTCCCATGTGCACCAGGCAGCAATAAAACCTGGTTCAGCACTGGAAACATTTCACTCGCCAAACTGCACCGCTTTAGCCAATGGCTTTCTGCTCTCCCACTCGCTGAGGGTCAGGCTCTGTGCTCCTAAAAAGCTTTGCTCTAAGTGCGAGTGTGTGGCTGGGGAATGCATGCCCACGGGTTGTGGCCCTGGCACAGTCAGGCAGGGCAGCCCTGCTGCCAGGAAAGGGCAGGAGCACCTGGGCAAAGAGCTGGATTTGGAGAGAGCAGACCGGTGCTCAGGAGCACAGGCCAGCCCTGGCTGGGTTTTGCACAGCCAGCGCAGTGGCACAAGGACAGAGCTGCACCCACATCCACACCCCTGGGGAGGACACCCCTTCTGCAAGCCTCATCCTCCTCCCAGGAGGTGCAAACCCCAGGGGATGAAGAGCAGATGCCCGGTGTTCGCAGCAAGCTGGAGATTCCCCATCACAACCCCAAGCTCTTGGACATGGGCAGCACAACCAGAGGCCCTTCACCCCCAGGGGCAGCAGCCTGCAGCTGGGTGCTGAGGCAAGTCTTTGCCAGCCCTGCAGTGAGTCAATCCTTTATTTTGGCAACTGGCAGATTCCTGCAGTTGTTCCCATGTTTTATGAGCGTTGAGCTGAGCGCAGCCAGCCTGGCTCCTGTGCTGGGTCAAAGACCGCAGCAGCGCGGGAGGCCGGGAGTGCCGGTGACACACGGGCTGCTGGCACATGTGGGGTGGGCACAGCCCCACTCAGAAGCTCACCTCGCTCCAGCCCTGATCCAGCTCATCCCAACCTGGCTGCATGCGGCTCATCTGCAGCGGGAGGAAGAGGACAGTGGCGGTCCCATACGGACACCAGGGCTCCTCTCCCCCTTTGCAGCCCCATGGGATTTGGCCCATCCTTGCCATGGGGCAGTGTGGGGGAAGGATCCAGCCCCTTATCCAAGCAATCACAAAGCTAACAGGACTGGAGCCGGTGTCCTTGAAAGGTCCCTATAGGAAACATCTGTCATTGGCCAGAGGTTTAAAGTGTCCCTCTGCTAATCCCGGGGTATTAGCCAGCCAAGCCCAGCACGTAGGTACTGCCCGTACTCCAGGGAAGCCCTTTTTGTTCAAGAAAAGTCAATTCTAGGAAAGTTTGAGAGGCTGTACCTTGGTCAGCAGGCTAAGCAGTCAACAAACCCCAGCTGGGGCCAGAAGCAGGTTGTGGGTTAATAATTCAAGGGGAGAAGACTGATGAGGCCCGACACGCACCCCCGAGTGTCCCAGTGAAGGAAAGGGTCGCACATTCCCTTCACACAAGGGAATGAGCATGCCCTAAAGAGAGGCTCCCCACTCAGGGACTGGCCAGGGAAATGCACTGTCCTCAGCCAGAACCATCATCCCAAAACATACCAAGCATGGCATGAATCCCAGCAGTCCAGGGGAAATGTTTCTGTCTCGTTATTGGGACTTTTACTCTTTCCCCCAGTGTTCACAGGCCCCGCTAGGAAAATAAACAGAGCTGGAAAAATGACCTAGAAATAATAAAACTGAGATGGAAAACTGCACAGCCAGCAAATCACCACACGCTCAGAGCATCACTGCTTGCTCTCCATCACCCCAAAACCTGCGTGGGCACTGTGGACATTGGTGCCACACCAAGCCCTGAGCACATTCTCCTCTGCAAGGGGTGCTCCAATTGCACTTTCACTTGCAATATTTAACATTGCAGCCCCTGTTCAATTAGTGACCTAAAAGCCAGACCCGAGGCAGTATCTGAGGATTTGCATGACTAACAAGCAGAGGGTGAATTTCAAAGTTCAGCCAGCCTCACTTCCAGCCATCTTCCTGAGCTTTTTATAAACCCTGGGTGCAATTCACAGGGAAGTTTGCAAATAATTGTGAATAAGGAGGAAGCGTGAGGCTCTGACATGCTGCTAGTGAAGATTTTATAAGCAGAAAAGGAGGTGACATTGGAGAGAGAAATGAGGCCTGGGGACATCTTCCAGCTCAGCTCCCTGTAACTCCGGATTCCCGGTTCTGCTGCTGGGTTATCTCAGCTCATCCAGGTGAAGCACGCGCGAATGTAGCAACAGGTACAGAAAATCATCCCCCTGGAAAGTCTGACTCTGCAGTGAGTCACTAGGAGATTTCTCATTGATTTTTCTCAAGCTCTGGATCACGTTGTGCAGAAGTGCCCAACACGCTTATATTCCCTGCACAACATTTTATTTTACTACCATGCAGCTCTTCCCCAAAAGCTTTCAAACCATGGCCAGGAGCTGTTCGTATGAGCTAAGACAGAAAGGGAACATTAATTTACAACCCTCTGAAGTATTATGATTTATAGCATCCAGAATGAGACTGTTGATATTTATAGCAAAAAACTCCATGTATTCATTTCCTATTCCCACTGCACTGAGATGAGGAGTTTATCAATCCAGACTGATTAAAGTCCAGTTCATGTATTTCAATAAAATGATTCATCTAAGAACTTCACCCTTATCTATGTCAAACTCTCTTTCAAGCTTAATAAAGACTTTTATTTAAAGGGCAGCACTGGAAAACACCAACATCTCCCAGCTCATGGTGCCACCACGGCCAAATCCTGCAGTTGCTTGGCAGCAGCAGCTTTGGGCTTGGGCCCAGCAGAGGTGTGAGGACAGGTTTTAAATCTGTGGGTGCCTTAGAAGAGGAGCTTACTGGTCATCCAACCTAAGGAAACCACCCCAAGAAAGGGCCTTGCACCCCTGCATGGCTGTGCTGGGGCTGGGGCAGCTCCTCTGTGTGTGAGAGGAACAAGGCTGGTTTATTTGTTCCTTTGTATGTATTTGATCTAAGAGATACAAACTAAGCAACTAATGATATTTTTCCAGAATTCAATCAACTCAATTGTCGTCTAACTCAATCAGAGGCGCTTTCAAGCTCCTGTTTTATCTTGGCCCTGCTGCTGGGTGTAAACCCATGGCCTTGATCCAGAGGAGAGGTGTGCTGATGGCTTTCCTTCCCCATTCATTTTCCCTCCCACCTCTGTTCTCAGAAGAAACCAAGATGTTCAGACCTACAAAACCTGCAGAAGTGGCAGGGTCCCTGCTGCAGGTCACATTTCCCTTTCCACCCTGGGCAGAGGGAAGCCTTCAGCCCTGGCACTCCTGTGGGTCTCCATCACTGCATCTGGGGGGAAGCATTTTTCCTAAATAGTTACATTCAGTGCTTAAAATGGGACAGGAAATACCAGCCTGCCTCTCCCTCCTTTTTCCAGACTGGGGCTGGGTTTTTTTCCATTTATCGGGATGTTCTGCCTGCTCCATTGCAGACACTGGTCCCCATTCCCACCATGCAGATTCTGGGAATATGAGCAGGTATTTTCCATGCTGGAAGACCCCAGGCACCTCTGCAGAAGATCCCTGGCCACTGGGAATAGTGCAGGGCCAAAAACAAGTCAAAAACTGGAGGCTCTTTGCAAAAAGGGAGCCCAGGCCCTGATTCCAGAGATATGGGGCAGCAGTAACTCAAAGCAAACTGGCATCTGAAAGATGCCCACAGCCACTCCTGCAGTGAGTTTGGCCCCAGCTGTGCTCTGAGGAGCTCATGGCCAGCACAGACAGGGAGAGGGGTGGCAGGTTCAGGCAAGCCCCATGGGTCCCGCTGGAAAGGGTCCGGGCTGGGAAGATGAAAGGCTGAGGGTAGGTCAGGACAAAGGGCCCGCACCTCACCTCGCTGCCAAAGGAGCCGGCCGCCATCTCCATGACAAAGAGGAGTCCTTGTCAATTTGGGCTGGCCCCAAGGGGGTTCTGCCCACCGCCTTTGATGTGGGCAGCAGGGCGGGCAGGGGCTGGGGTCACCCTGACGCTTCCCCCAGGTCAGGAGTTCAGTGGGGACAGGACCCTGGGGACAGCACGACCACTCGGTGGCCAGAGGTAGTCACAGGAGCCAGGGCCCCTTCCCTGCAGAGCTGGGCACCCACTGGCCGTGCACCTGCAGCCACAGCCACCCTCCACGTGGCACTGTCCCCAAAACACACACAGTGCCCCTCAGACTCACACCATGCACGACACCATCCTCACAGCACCCTGCACACACACACCACACAGAACACCATCCTCACAGCACCCTGCACACACCCTGAGCACAGCACCATCCTCACAGCACCCTGCACACACCCTGAGCACAACACCATCCTCACAGCACCCTGCACACACACCCTGGGCACAGCACCATCCTCACAGCACCCTGCACACACACCCTGGGCACGACACCATCCTCACAGCACCCTGCACACACACACCACACAGAACACCATCCTCACAGCACCCTGCACACACACCCTGGGCACGGCAGCATCCTCACAGCACCCTGCACACACCCTGGGCACAGCACCATCCTCACAGCACCCTGCACACACACCTTGAGCACAGCACCATCCTCACAGCACCCTGCACACACACCTTGAGCATGACACCATCCTCACAGCACCCTGCACACACACCCTGGGCACGGCAGCTCCCCCAGACACACCTGGTGGCACTGCCCGCACACACACACTCCTTGTGGTGCCCTGCACACTCACACAGAGCCTGCAGCTCTCACTGAATTGAGCACAGGCACACACAGAGCACGGATATACACACAGCTCCTTCCCTGCACACACACACAGCTTTGAGCACCTTGCACACATGCACACACACACACACACACACATGTGCACACTCACCATACACAGGCTCTCACACAGCCTGATCACACTCCCGTGTACAGGCACAGCCCCACAGTCTCACCCTTGTGCTTTTCAGAGCCCCCATCCAACATCCCCCAGGGTCCGGGGAGTCTCTGGCTCTGCCCATCCTACCCTGTGGCCACAGGCAATGGCACCAGTTGGGGAAAAGGACTTTCCAGCCATATAATCCCAGCTGCCAGAGTGGAAGGACAGCACCCTCCCTGCCCATGCTCAGCCCCTGCCACCTCAGAGCTCCCCAGCTCTCTGAGGACTCGTCATGCCAAGGGCAGGCCAAGCTCGCTGTCCCTCTGGCAGTGCTCACGCAGGGAGAGCCACAGAGCAGGATCCGGCCCTGCAGAACTCCAAGCCCAGGGATCCTCTGCTCTGGGGACGCTGCAGGGGCGCAGGACTGGGGCTTTCCTTACCGTTGTTGCTGGTGCTGGGAATGCTGCGCCTCATCCACTCATATGGGGTGCGTCTCTGGGCATTGGGGGAGAGCTGGGGCACCGAGCTGCTGATGGGTGGAGGCAGGAGTCCAGAGCCCGGAGGCTGAATGGGGTTAAAATCTGGGGGGCTGAATCCAAACTGCCCCGGGCTGGCGGTGGAAGGCGTCGCAGCGGTGCCGTAGGAATGCCAGTCCTCCTTGGCAGGGGTGTAGGGAGAGCCCCAGGCCGCTGCCGGCTGCCCGTGGTGCAGGTCGTTGTTAATCCCCGGCACATGGTGGTAGCTGGCGAAGTCCGAGTACTGCGGTGGCCCCGGCACGTAGTTCTGGGGGTTGAGGTTGAGGCTGGGGTGCCGGACCGGGCTGGGATACATGTTGGTGTCCTTATCCACAAGACACCCCACGTACATCTTCCCGGGCCGGCCCCGCGCTCATGCTGCGCTGCCGAGCCGCGGCCGCGGCCGGTTGGGTTTGGCGGGGAGGCGGCCGCCCCTCCTTCGCCACCACTCACCTGGGCGCCTTGGGGAGCCTCTCCTGGGGCCAGGCACCTCCCTGCCCACAGGCTTTTATTGGGCCCAACCTCTCGCAGCATTTGCATTGAAAGGCAGGTTTGCATTTCAAAGTGCAGAAACCCCAGCGGGTGAGGGGGACGAGTTCAAGCTTCCCACCCTGACTGCAAGGAGGATGAGGTAGCGGGTGACCCCAGGGAGCACCGAGGAGCCCCCAGCCCCTCTGTCGCTACCCCACAACTGTGCCCGTGCTGCCGGACGCTGTGTAGCAGCTGGCTTTGGGGACATCAGGGTGCCGCAGGATCCCATGAGGATGGGACCCCACCACCATCCGTACCCCAGGATCAGGGTGCCTGCGGATGAACCTCTGTATTGAAAGCCAGCTGCACGCAGGGGACAAGCTGGCCTGTGTGTGCCTGTCACTTGCCCTGTCCTCACGTTGGGGGACACCCAGCTCTTGCTCTGAATGGCGTTTTCCTGTGCCCAGCAGCAGCATCTGCCTCTTTGGAGAAGAGGGGCTGGTGGGGGCTCTGGGTCAGCATTTCCTTCATCCCGGGGCAAACCCACCCCTCCAATCCTGACAGCAAAGCTCAGCCCACCTCAGAGAGCAGCGTCGGTGTGCAGGGGGGATGCCCCCACCATGGACACTGCTGGGAGCACCCGGGCTGACACATCCCCAAGGGGCCCACGGCCCTGAGCAAGAGGAGTTTCTCACCTGCTTTCTCTCTCAAGAAAGCAAAGCCATCCCCATATGCTGGTGATAGGGAAAATCAAGCGGAAAGGGGACCCTTGTGAAGCCCTGTCTGCCTGCAAGGTGGGAGGTGCCAGCCACAAACACCGCAGCAGAGATCACCCACTCATCACCTGTCAGGTCAGGCACTCCTGCACTCCACAGGGGGACAAGGGACCGAGTGACACTGCCCAGAAACCCCCACCACTGGCAGCCCACAACCTCGGCCCCACTGACCTCCCCCTCCCCACCAGCGTCACACTCCAGCTGCACTGCAGCCACAGCTGTCATTTGCAGGCTGGCTTTTTCTCCTCAGTCAGAAGCAGAGTCCACAGAGGCTCCAGGAGGGTGTTTTGACACTTCCTTAAGGCCTCTTCTGTCCTTTTCCCTGCACCGCCCCTTCCCCTCCTAGAAATGTGAGCAGGGCAAGGACAATCCTCACCCTCCTGGGACCGTAACAGCCTGGAATTTGACAGAGGAGAGGATAAACCTCTGTCATGGAGCTCTGGACCCTCAGTGGTCTGTGTCAGTCCCAAGAACCTCATCCCATTGATCTAGCCCCAGTTCTGCCTGAAACTGGGTGCACATATTCCCCTGTGCTACATCCACTTCCTGCAAGGAGCAGGGTGCCAGGAGGAGATGGAGGGGAGATGGGTACAAGGTTTATGAGTCTGGTTTATGAGGTCAGAGAAGGAAAAAACCCCAGCAATGGGAAATGACCCCCAGAGCTGACATCACTTGAATTCTGCCTCCCCAAACCTGGCATGGCTGGAGGCAGCTGGAGAGCTGAGCACTTTGCAGAATCTGGGCCCCCAGGGTCCCCAACCCCTTTCTCAGCCTTGTCCCAGGTCTCTGTGACAGTTACTTTGTCCCCTGTGACAAAGGTGGCTGTCGTGACCGTCCCACCCAGTGATGATCTCAGCTCAGATTGCTCGATGTGCCATATAACCCCATCTCTCATGGATTTTTCCCAAGATCTCAGTACAGCCATGTCTTTCTGTAATCTAGAGAGTCAAGGCCACCCTACTCCTCCTCTTCTTTCCATCAGCNAAAAAAAAACTCCCCCTGAGCAGATGATGGGAGATACAGAGAAACACAAGTGGCTGCTGGGACTGGGGTTATTCCTGCCACTGGCTGCCTGTTACAGGCCCCTTTACCCTTTCCCAGTCTGGAGCCAGTGCCAAGGGCTCAGGCNGGGTCTGGGGCAGCAACCCACACCTGCACCCTCGCCAGGGGAGCAGGTGACAGGCTTGGCAGGGCACAGCACGGCCGGGTGCCCACTGACAGCAGAGCATGATCTCCCTCAGTGTGGGCGAATCGGGCCACAGAGATCCACCAGCAATAACCTCCCTCTTCTCCTTTCCTTTGGCCGGTTTGTTACTGGTGGTGAAGTTTGTGCTGGGGCGGAGCAGAGCAGGAGCTGCTCATGGGCTCCCCAAGGAGCATCTCAGCTGCTCAGCTGGAGCGGAGGGGGACCCTCGGTGGCCCAGGATGCCACCCACACTGGGGTCCCATGGGTGAGCAGATCAGGGACTGACAGAGCCCCTGGGGGTCCCCAGCTGGGTGAGAGCAGGGGGCAGCACTCCCTCCATCCATCCTAGAGACCCCAGAAATGCACCCAGCCTGTGTGCCACTCCTAATCCTTCAGACCTGGTATTCCCGGAGAGCAGTCAGGGCTCCCTTGGTGCTCCCTGGGGCTCTGAGCTGCTATCCGTGATCGAGTGATGCCATCTCCTGGAAGGAGGAGCGCTGGGAGGTCCCCAGGGCCAGGCTGCATGCAGCTATCACGGGTGGAGCAAGGTCACCGTCCCAGCAGCTCCTGCTCTCATGAAGGAGGCACTCAATACAGGAAACCAAGTCCTTCCTTGTCCCCTGGCTTGCTCTGAATCCCACCTGGTTTCATGAAGAGGGAGATGCCCACAGAGAGTCAAGTAGCTGTCTCCTCTTGCTCCTTTTTTCCCTCACAGCCTCCTGCCCAACCACCTCTCCACTCCCTGCAGCTCCTGTTGCTCCCAAAGGCAAATCTGTGGCTTCAGACCAGGATATCCCAGAGCTGCACGGCCCCACTCACATCCCAGCCCAGCCAGGACCTTTCAGTCATTCCCCAGCTCCTGAATGCCCCATGAGTAACCCCTTCTCTCTGACAATGGAGACATCAGTGCGACCCTCTTGCAGAGGACAGCCCCCTGCCTCATCTCCCTCAGTCCCACTGCAGACTCTGTGGGCCTTTGGCTGTCCCCAGGTGCCTGAACCAGCCCTGTGCTGTCACTTGTGTCCCCCTGCTGAGGAGGGTCTGCAGAGCTGGTCCCCTGTGAGGTGGGTCCGGACTGGACAGCCTGGACGGATGTGCTGCCACACAGCTGCCCTCTCCCCATCCAGGGCTCACTGATCCTCTTTGGGATCTGGATCAGCTTTCTTGGCAAATGCAAGCCCCACAAATATTGTGACTATCCTCAAGAGGTCACCGGGGACAGGGACACAAGCTGGCAGCCCTCGCCGCTTCCCAGCACGTGCCGGCCCTGCTCCCAGGGGGCTGGGGATGTGAATCCCCCTGCACTGCTGGGAAGCACCCTGGTTTCACTCCCTCGCTGTGTTTCAGGCACGGTGCAAGCAGAGGGTTAACGATTCCCACATTAAGTGGCTGCAGATGTGTGGGAAAGTCTGGGGCGAGCGGCCGGCATCGTTATTAGTATTCACCCAGGAGCCTGTCGCTGCCTCCCGGGGCTCTGCCGAGCGCATTTCATACCAAGGCTCGTGGTGGGGGTTAGGAAGAATGCGTGGGACGGGGTCGGGAAGGCCCCGAGGTGGGGAAAGGCAGCAGGATAACATCGACTGCTGGCTGCTGCCTCCTCCAAGGGCCCAGCCCAGGGGATGCAGGGAGCGGGCCAGCATCCATCAGGACACAGCACCGCACGTGCGTATGGCCAGTGCTACCTCCTGGCACCGCTGCCACCCTGTGGTGTCCGTGGCCAGCACCCCCAGTGCTGCAGGAGTGTTCCCAGTGCTGGGGAATGCTGCAGGATTCTCCTCAGGATGTCCCCATCATGTTATGCTTGGGCATGCACTCACTTTGGAAGCACTTTCTGCCTCCTCTTCCTCCCTGGGCACTGGTGCCACCCACCCTGGCAAAGCAGGACCTCAGAACACCTGGGGTACAAGCTCCTCTGGACACCAGGGCAGAGCTCTAGAGATGCTGGATGAAGCCTCAGTGCAGCTCCAGGAGCTGGATCCAGCCAGGAGTGAGTGCTGGCAGCTGCCACACCAGCTGGGCTGCCCAGATGTGGTGCTGTGCTCCCTGGCACCCGCCACTCCTCTCTTGTGGTCTGCAGCTTGACACCGCTTCAGAGCGATGCTGGAATTCCTGGGCTCACTTGGAGCTGATAGAGGCTCTGAAAAACTGAAGCTGGAGCAAATCTGGCGCTCATCAAACCTTCAGAGAAGTGGGGTAGGCCAACATCGGCTGCTTCTCTTGTGCCTGCCTGCCTGTCACCTGCTGGCACATGGTACCTGCTGCTGACCCCAGCATGGCTGTTGCCACCTTCTCTTGGATCACCTGGCTCTGGTCTCTCTCCTCTATGCCAGGCATGGGATATGGGCTTTACTCTGTGGTCCCAGCTCTGCTGGGATGGGGCAGGAGTTCAGGGAGCTGCATTGTTCCACGTGATGCCAGAGCAGACAAATACCCTGGAATGTCCTGTGTCAGTGGCTGATTTCCCCACCAGAGATGCTGCACTACATGACCCCAAGCCCCCATTAGCACTTAAGGATGCTTACTGAGGCTGAAAATCTCAGATGAGAGGGGTCTGGCATCCCACACTGCAGCTGTCCCTGCCCCAGGGGGACCACAGGGTCCTGCAGCACCACAAAGCGCCAAAAATAGAGGTGAGCAATGAAGGGCTGATGGGGCCAATGCAGCAGAGGTGCTGCCCTCCACCCACACACTTGCACAGGCGAGTTCCTCTGGCTTTGGTGCTTCCTCTGAGCTGGCCTTTCCCAGGAGCTGCCGTAACCCCAACGTGCTGTTCCTAAACAAAGTGTGCAGCTCTGGATGCTCCCCGGGGATGCACAGAGTGGGCTGACGTGTGCTTGCCGGGATGCTCCGGGCTCCCCAGGGCTCTCTCAACATCCCCAAACAATGAATCCTGGCCTTTGCAGACTGGGAGGTTTTGTTTGCCAGGTTCCTCCTGGTCCCAGCCTGGAGTGGGCATTGGTGCCATCTGTTTGCCAAGGACAGAGGGGCAAATATTGTCCCACTTCAGGCTTAGGACCCCCTGCCCTCCAGCATGGTCTGTGCCACTTTTCCACCTCCTGCTCACCCCAGACAGCCCATCCCCAGTGCAAGTGGCCCAGCAGGATTGCACCAGTGGGTTTTTCCCTCTCCCACTCTGTCTGGAGCAGTCATGCCCTCGGAGCGGGGACACTGCCGGGAAATCGCTCTGCTGGGCAATTCCCAGCAGCCCTTAGGTCCCCACACACGGACACACCAGACACATCCCTGTCCCTTGGGAAAAGCATTGGGAAGAGCCATGAGTGCAGCACGTCCCCTCTGCCGCCTGCTCCCCACACGAGCTGCTCTCACGCTCGCTGGCTCCACTTCTGCACAGCAGCCTGTCTCAGCCTGGGGGGTGACAGGGCCCCTGGCACAGGGCCACCACAGGGTCTGGAGCTGGGGAATCCATCCCAGCCAGGGCTGCATCCCTCCTGGAGCTGTGCTGGTGCCAGGCACAGAGCTGGCACAGCAGCCCTGTGCCATGGGTGGCACGCAGGAATAACCTGGGCGCTGCAGCCCGGCTCTCCTCACCCTCCACAGCTGCACAGAATAGTCAGCTCCCCTTTGGTTTTCCACAGATACAAAGAAAACACGGAGATAATGCGAGATAAGCAGCAAATCTCTTGGGCTGGTCCAGCCAGGGAAGCATTCCCTGTGGCCAATGTGCAGGCATTTACTGGCTTGGCAGGAGGGGATGACTTTTTTCTGCAAAAAGGCAGGAACACAGATTTCAGCAGCATTGTCATTATGGGGAGGGCTTTCTAATTCTTAGAAAGGAAAATTAATGGAAGATGGACAGGTATCTTTTCAGGATAGCCAGGGCAGTCTTGCACTTTTTCTGGTTTGGATCAGCGAGAAACACAGAACGGTTAAGGTTAAAAAAGACCTCTAAGACCATCGAGTCCAACCCACCACTGCCATCTTCACCACTAAACCATGTCCCCAAGTGCCACATCTAGACATTTTTGAACAGTTCCAGCGAGGGTGATTGCACCACTTCCCTTTGCAGACTGTTCCAGTGCCTGACCATCTTTAAGCATCCCCAAGATGAAAACAGTGGCATGAACTGATGGGTCAAAAGTCAGTCAAAAGGGGCCAGGAGCTGCAGTCCCGGCACAGCACAGCACAGGGAGGCATCTGGGGGGAATACACGGAGTCAGTTCAGTACAGGCCTTCTTTAATAAAAACATGAGTCAGCTGCTGGCGTGGGCAGTGGATTTTCTAAACATCCCCTCATATCCTGAGAAAGGGGAAAAAAAAAGAAAACAAGAAAACGGGAAGGGGGGCTTGAGGGGAAAAAAGAGAAAGAAAATAAAAGAAAAAGAAAACAGGGAAAAAGGCCAGAATTGAAAGCAGACACAGGGAGAGAGCAGCTCCTTCCCTCCTGTTTAAGGAGGCGATAGTCGGGCTGGTCCGGGCTCCTTTTGTTCCCTGTTTGCCGGGCCCTCATCGCTTGCCCCATCGCAGCCCGCAGCAGAACTCCCCCCTCCTTGCAGCCACTTTGGCTTCTCCTCCTTTTAAATTTTTTTTTTCACCCATCACACTCGTCCGCCGGGCGTTAATCGCAAGTTCTGCTCTGCAAAGGGTCCCCACAGAGGGTGGAGGGAGGAAGTCGGAGGAGCTCCGCTCCTCATTGGCGAAACAGCCTCCCCCCTTCTCCTCCTCCCGAGGTCCCTTTATTTATACACGCACACACACACGCGTGCACATCCCTCGGCCCCGGGATTTGCTCCACGCCGGGGTCCGAGGAGCTGAACCCCCTCCCAGCAGGGCTGGGGGCTGCACAGGGCACTGCTGAGATGCACTAGAGGAGCAGAGCAGCGGCTTGGCTGCAGCCCAGCCCTGGCACAGCCTTGCCTCTCCTTTTGATTTTATTTTATTTTTTTTTCCCCTCCTCCCTTCCACTTCATTTCTTTCTCTCCTACTCTTTCGCTTTTAAGTGGAAAAGCCTTGCCAGCTGGGGAAGGCTGGGAGGGCAGGGAGAGCCTCAGCAGGCAGCAGATAGAGAGTGCAGAGGAGGAGGAGGAGGAGAGGAAGGAATTCCGGGCCTTCACCGGTGGGACGTGCGGCGCAGGCACTCGGGCGCTGGGACCCTGCCCAAGGTAAGCTCTCGTGTCGCCCACCCCGGGGCTGACTCGCCCTCTGCTCAGCTCTGGCTCTCCAGATGGGAAATGCCCTACTGGAGCTGGTACGGTCCCTCGGGACCCTGCTCCTGAGCCAGCCCGTTCCTCTGACAGGGGCTTTGCTCCCCTCCTGTGGGTTGACAGCTCAAAATGCCCCACCAAGCTCTGGGGAGATGGTGTTTGGTGGAAGGCAGCTGAATTCTGTGGCATCCCGTGGGAAAATGCGTGCCATCGGCTCTCACCAGGTCCTGGATCGGGACGGCTGAAAGGAGTTGAGAGGAGCCAAGGGGATGCTGCGGCTGTAGGACAGGAGGGGGGACCCACTGCAGCAGGAGCAGGGCCCAGGTGATCTCTGCTTCTCCCTGGGTCAGGGGCTCGCCCTGGGTCTGCAGGCTGGTGGCTGTGGGACGGCTGGAGCGTGCATGGGGAAGGGGCTGCTCGCCATGCCCAGCGAAACATCCTTCAGAGGCGTGGGTGTGCCCCAGTGCAGAGCAGTGCCACCCCACTGCAGAGCAGTGCCGCCCTGCTGTCAGCCTGGCCAAACACATCCCTGGCCATCCCTAAATGCAGCTTTCTCCAAGGTCCGTGTCACCTCTGTCTGTGGCCATGGCAGAGCCCCTGGAGATGGACAGGGTCTGTGCCTGCGAGTGCTGGGTACTGGAGAGGGCAGAGCTTGGTAAAACCCTGCTGGGCATGGATGTGGGCAACCACTCTGCTGTGCCGAAAGCACAAGAGCTGAGGGCCTCCAAAAGGACAGAGCTGGTCTGGAGTGCAGATCTGACAGCCCAGGGACAGGGGTTAGAGTGACCTGTGGGGCTTTGGTGCTCACAGTGGCGCCACTGTGAGCTCAGAGCACTCAACTCCTGCACTCACCTGCCAGCTGGGAGTCATCCAAAACAGGACTTGTGCTGGAAAAGGATGTTGTGCTCCTCTGTCCTGGTGCCAGAGCAAGTGGGATTTATGCTGAAGCATGGCGCAAATAGCTTAAAGTAGTCGGTCTGGTGTGCAAAGCCTGTGTTGCAGAGGGCTGGCATTCCCAAATCTTCTCAGAGGGTCTCCCACTGATGACAAGGATTAGCAATGCTGAGACCCAGTGCTCCCAGGGGCCACCGAGGGGTGGGGGAAGGATCCTTTCCCCTCAGCACCCTGCAGGACAAGGTGCCCGTGCTTCCCATGCTCCTGGGAAAGGAGCGAGTTCCATGTGGTGACTTGAGCCAGTGCTGAGGACATGGCTCTGCCTGGCACAGGACACAGGCCAGGCTGGCTTGGAGGGGGAGCTGCCAGGCTCCAGGGAGCTGCCCTGGTTGGCAGCCCTGGCCAGGGTGTGACACGAGGCTTGGAGTCACTCCTTGACAGGGATGTCACCCAAGCCTGGGTGTGCTCTGGCTGTTGTGGCAGCCACCAGCCCTGGGCAATGTCGCTGAGCCCAGGAAACACCCCTCAATCAGCCGGTGCTTTGGGAGGGGTCGGTGCTTTGGACAAGCACCAAGTCACAGCGACCCAGCCGCAGCAGGCGCCGGGCTTTTCTCTCTTCCTGGAGCCCGCAGTCCCCTCCTCCAGCTCAAGAGCGTGGAGGGTCCTCATGGAAGGAGCAGGTGAGGAGAGAATGGCCACCCAGTGCCCTGTCCCTGGATCACCCCCTGCATCCCTGCACAGGACTGGGAGCCCGGGGTGCCCGTGGTCAGTGTGAACACAAGCATGGCCACTGCAGTACCACAGTCAGGGAGAAGTTAGGCTTCCTGTCCACAGCCCTGGGCATATCTCATGGTGTCCTGGAGGGCTCTGGGCTGGGCTTGGACCTCTGCAATCCCTACATGAACCACCTGGGAGGTGGCTGAGCACACATCCTACACCCCAGGATGGCACCAAGCTGGGTGTGTGTGCATGAGAGTGTGGGAGGAGCCCAAGAGCTCCAGCACAGTCCAGAACCAACCAGAGTGGCTACAGTGGATGCAAACCAGATTGCAGAATGGTGCCAGGAAACCCAGGCTCTTCCTGAGGGGTGTGCTGAAAGATGCACGGCTGGAGGCAGCTCAGAGAGGCAGGGTGGAGGGAATGGGTCCTCCCCAGAAAGCGACACTGAGTGCTTCAGCAGGGGTAGACATGGACTGGAGAGGCTCAGGGACAGCAGTGAGGTTGATGAGAAGTCCAGAAGAATCTGCAAGGGACTGGAAGAGGAGTTGATGTGACTCGTTGGTCACTGGGTGTTGTGGGAAGGTGACACACAGTCTTCACGCACAGGAAAAGTCATCACAGAGAGAAAATAAATTCTCTTATGGGAAAAAGAATTTCTTTTAGGGGAAATGTCTGTAGGCTTAAAGACAGAAGGCTGAATTCCTTCAGCCTCACACGTCTCAAAGCACATGTCAGGGAAAGCTCTGGCTGGGAAGACACGAGCACAGCAATGGGACAAGGACACCATCATATCTTTCAGCCTCATTTTTGATGGGTCTGTGACAGGACCTCCAAGGCATTCAGAACAACACTGAGGGAGAGGAGAGCACTGGGCCTGTCTGCAGGAGCAGAGCAGGACAGGATTGTCTCAGTGAACACCAGACGAAAGCTGAGGTTTAGAAATGTTCTCTAGCTGTGGGAGTGATGCCATGCAGAAAGAGACCATGTTGGCTGGACGTGGCTTTGGTCAAATGTCCTGCTGCTGCCAGAGGCTCCAGGCAGGGACTTATCTACCTGGTTCTCAAGGTTCCTTTGGCCTCGGTGTGTGGGATGGGATTGCAATGCTGTCCTTAGTGTCAAGCTCCAGCAAACATCTCCCTGGGACGGAGGCAAAGGGCAGGAGCAGAGGGGCCGTGCGGTGGCTGAACCCCGTGGGAGCACAGCCGCCAGCGCTGGCAACTGGGGCTGCCTTTGACCCAGAGCTGGAAGGAGCTGGGGACCATGCGGGCTTGGCTGGATGTATCCTATCCCTGCAAGGGAGGATTGTAGCTGAACACTTCGTGGAGTTTGTTTGTTTGTACTTTAACCAAGGGAAAGAAATCCCCTGGAGAGGAGGTGCAGGGGGAGGGTATAGGCTGGGTATTGTTTCCTGAGGGGCTGGAGCAGCTCCAGGAGGCTCCTTCCGCTCCGCCAGGCAAATTGGACATAACGAGGCTTGTTTTAGGGGTGGTTGTTCCCCCTCCTCCTCTCCCCCATTGCCTAATTAGGGTTCCCAAGCTTAGCTTACCTCTGTCCTGTTCTGCTGCCACTGAGACACCCCCTCCTGCAAGGGCAGCACGTTCCAGCACCATGGGGAACACAGAGCAGACCCAGCTGTGACAGGGACACGTGCTGGGATGGGTCGTGTGCTGAGCAAAGGGGTCCCATGGGCCCGTTGTCCCCCAGTCTGGTAACAGGAGCTGTGCAGTGATGCACTGCCCCTCACACTTTGCTTTTCCAGGATCCCTGGGTGCGCACCCTGGGCCGTTTGTGTAACCTTCCCTTGCAACCACCAACCTGAGAACCAGAGGACCACGGCGTGCAGAGCCTGTGCAGGGAGCAGGGAAACTCCCACAGACGGGCTGGTGCCTGGAGAGCCAGGGTGGTGTTTGTCCTGCACCCCTGGATGGACTCATCCTCTCCAGGCCATGCCTGCAAACAGCAAACACGCTTATCCACCCAGGAATTCACTAACAGCCATCCTACGCTCTTCCCTGGGCTCAGTGGGAGCAGTGTGTGATGGAGCTGGTGGGAAGCTGAGGGGCGCAGGAGCTGGAGCAGGGAAGGGTTGGAGAATGCAGGGATGTATCAGGGCACTGCGCTGATTGCTAAACCCTGGAAACCCACCAGGAAACAGATGGAGCACCTTCTCCCTGCTGTGGACAGGACTGTTGGCAGGTCTGCATGGGCAGCACAGGGTGATGCTCCTGAAGCAGCAGGAGATGGGCAATCCTTCTCCTCAGCCCCGTCCTGCCAGCCCCTCTGCCTTCCCTCTTCCGGCCCAGCTACCATGCAAAGGAGTCTGTGACTGAAATCTTAATGCTACCAAGACCCAGCAATTGGCACCAATTAAATTGCTACATTCATGTTTGAATTGCTTTAACTGGCGAGACACACTGTCTTATTTATACAAAAAATATGTTTGCTTGTGGGTTTGTCTGAACCCGTGCCAGCAGAAAATACACCATTTCAAGCCCTGCGCTCTGCAAGCTCATTCTCCTCTTGCAAACTGGAAGTCACCTTGGTTCCAGCCTTTGCCAAGCAATGGTGGCAGAACAGAAACACTGCTTTCCTCAGGGCCGGGCGCTGCAGGCACCACGGGAGGGGTCCCCTCCTCTCTCCTCACAGGCAGCTGCCAAGTTTCCTTCTCCAGCCTGGGAGCTGTTTGGGAGAATATGGTCTGAATCAGGAGCAGGACTCGGTGCCCATTTAAAAGCTGCACTCTGGGGGAGGCAGGAGGTGCTGGCAGCTGCCGGTGCCAAGTCCTGCCCCAGCTTCTCCTCTGGAGGTTCTGTCAGGTTTTGGGGGTTTGCAGAGCATGGGTGCAGAGGGGAGCTGATTTCTGATTTGTGACCGAGAGGAGAAGTTGGAAAGCACCTTGCATGCAGGTTGGCAAGAATGGCTTATGCTGCCTGGGCAGAGCATGCAGGAGGAGATAATTATCCATCTCTGCAGTCCTGGTGAGAAAATAATCCATCTCTGCAGTCCTGGTGCCAAGTGCCACCATCCTGGTCTCCTGCCCCACACATGAGCCTGTGCAGGAGGCAGCAGAATCAGCCCACAGCACCAAGAGCTGCACTAGAAGTTGCATTTTGCTCCTTTTCAGAAATCCAGATGTAACAGGGACAAACAAAAAGCCCCTCTGAAAGCAGCCCCTGCCCTTTGCACCCAGCACAGGCTGGCTCCATCCCTTCCCACCCTGGCACTGTGGTGCCAGGCTCCTCCCCAGGTCCTGCAGACAGGCGAAGGGTGCCCTGACCACGAGGTGGTGAGTGCCTAATCCCAGCCACGAGAGCCTAAACCCCCAGAACAAAGCAATTTAGCTTGGGTCCCTCAGAGGCAGCTGAGACGAGCTGATGTGTCCACGGAGATTATCTCCTCCTCCGCAGATCCCAGGGAAATGCTCACAGGAGGATCAGGTTGCTCAGCCTTCGCTGGGATGTTGGACTGGTAAAACCACAACATTCTGCCTCCTCCTTTGCAAAGCCCCTGCATCCTACTGGGACTTAGGATGGGGTTTTTTTCTCATCCTGCCTCCATTGCCCTCCCCTCGCAGCTTATTAGTGGTTAATTAGAGCCAGCTGGGACCTTTGGCTCCAGGCCTGGCCCCACCAGAGCAGCCACCCTGGATGAGGGGCTGTGAGCAGGTGATGGAGGTGCTGACTGGCTGGGGATTGTTCTCCTCCCTGTGCAGACCTCAGCAGAGAGCTTCCCTTGAATCACCAGGAAGGCAGACATGGCTGTCTGGCAGCTGTGGAACAAGAGTGAGGAAAGCCCCGGGGATGCCAGGACAAGGGATGAGAAGCCAGGATAGTCCCTGATCTTGGTTCCACGTCCCCTGCTTCCCTCAGTCTCTGCTCTGATGGGAAAAAGCAGCAGGTAAGCAGATGGATTCTGGCTCCCATCCAGTCCGACATGCCCAGGAGCTGGGACCCCTAAATGTGCCAGTTTGGAGGTGGAAGGATAGGAAAGGTCTGAGTCACTCAGCCAGCCCCAAGGCTTTGCGATACCAAGGCTTTGCCAGTGATATGCAGGGAGATGTGTGGGTCCTGGTTTGGGTCCCTGCAGCTGAGTTCATAATTGACATTGCTCGCATGCTTGTGAAACTGCATGGTATGTTCTCCCAAAAATGTCTTTGCTGTCAGGGGTAATGGAGAAATTATGAGACAGTCATGGACGGCCCTGGCCGGGCTGTGTTGGATATTTTAGTGAATCCTATTGGAAAAGAGCCCTGGGAAGGGCTGGAATGCTCCCAAGGGGCACATTTGCACCTCCCTGGGGGGGTCACTGCACTACGAGGGGTGAGCCCTGATCTGCACAGGGCTGCTCCCCAGCAGCAAGAGCATCCGCAGACGTGCACAGTGCCAGACTTAGGGCTGTGCTCCAAAACACTGCCCGGCCTCCAGGAGCACCCCAGACCATTCCCAGCAGCACCACGGCCCTGGCACACACTGCCTGCCCCAGGGAGACCGAGGCGGGCAGGATTTGACCAGGGCGAGGAGCAGGGGATGCAGCCAGGGACAGCTGGGCATTGCCCGGCACGTGGCAGCCGTGGATTCCAACAGCCCCTCCCTCCTCCCCCAGACCCAGGTGAACCCTGGTCCTCACCCAGGGTTTTCCCACAGTCCAGGCCAAGCTCGCAGGCTCCGGGGAGCCGCCCGCGGGGTCTGGCCTTTCCTCCGAAAGCGGAAGCAGGGGAGCATGCGCAGCCACAGGGCCATGAATACCATCACTCGGGGCTGGGGGATTATTTATAACACTGGCACCTCTCCAAACAGATGTTTCTTTTTATTTCGAACTTGCACTAAATGGGTCACTCGTTTCCTCTATCTCCCATGGGCTTAAAACAGAGGAGGAAAGAGGAGGGGATGTGGGTGAGAGTGCAGGGCTCGCCCTGGTCCCACGTCCCTCTGTGCTGGCTCCTCACAGTGACGTGCTGTGGAGAGCCCGTAGCTGGAGATTTGCTGGATTCTGTGTGTGGACATTGCGGTCCCCCCTGGCTCCGAGGGGGAGGATGGCCGTGGTCAGACAGGGCTGCGTGGGGCTCGCCTCCACACCCCATTCCTCACGTGGCTGACCCCAGGGCAGCTGAATCACACTGCTGGGGCTCAGTGTGGACTTGTCATCCTCACCAGCAGTCTCCCTCCCCTGCTTCAGGGTCACAGTCCTCATTTTCAGCGTTCTGTTGGATGCTGTCAAAGGCTGTGGCAGGCCAGCCTGGAGGAGGCTGGGGGTGCCACCTCGTGTGCTGACATCCACTGCAGGACCCTCATGACCACACAGCCACATTCTCCAGGTGCCACTGAGGCTGGGGACCAGAATCTGGGGTCCTGGGCAGGGCCTTTGGTCATGTCAGATCTGCTCCAAATCTGATGCAAAGGTCAGCAGGAGAGCCGTCCCCTCCTGTGGCATGGTGTCCCTGGGCTTGTCCCCAGAGGTGGCATCTGCCCCATGCTCCTCGAGAGCTCAGTGGCTTTAGTCACATCTTCACAGCCAAGAAGCTCTCACAAAACCACTCAGAGGGTTTTGGCATTTTGCCTGTGCTTGCAAAACTTCACCTCTCCCAGAAACGCCCCCAGATCCAGCACACTGCCAGCAGGTACCCAGCTCTCAGCATCCCCCGGTCTCACAGTGTCTGGGTAAAGCTCTGGGGCTCCCTTGGAGCTGGCAGGTGGCCAGGTGAGGAGGGTTCTGCTCCCAGGTGTTCATCCCGGGGCAGGGATGGTCTGTGGGACGCAGGGACTGCCCAGCCCTGCTGCTCCTCAGCCTGGTTTCAGATTTCCTACCTCTGTGTTTTATCAGCAGCCGTTTATGGGCCTTGGGATGACAAGCTCCCCATGTGTGTGCCCTGCCTAATTCCAGCCTTTTGCTGGGAAAAAGAAAAAGGGCTCTGTGATGATAATCTGGCCTGTGAGTAAACACGGTGTCATGGGAGCCGAGGGACCCCAGAGGAGAGATGTTGCAACTCCGGACAATTCCAGCCAAGGGAAAAAAAAAACCCAAAAAAAACCAAAAAACAAACACTCAGTTTTATTTAGATTAAAGGGTGGGAAAGAAGCAGTTGCAGAAGCCAGAGGGAGAGTGGCAGAGGAAAACAGGACAAGCCAAAGAGTTCCACTGCTGGACAAGCAAGGTTTGGGTTTCAGGGGTCACCAGCCTTTCCTCGGGGAGCCTTTTGCCTTCAAAAGGGGGGATGGTGTCCCCCTCCCCCTGCCAGGAATGCCTTTGCTCCCTGGCTGTGAGCAGTATTGATCATGGCATCCATACCGGGAATTTTTTATTGCAGATGGGCACCCATGATCTCACTTAATGACTCAGATTCGCTTAGACAAAGAAGAAATAAAGTATCTTTGACTTCCCGCTAATTTGCACCAGATGTCCCTTGCCTGCTTGGCAGGGGCCATCAAGCATTGTGGGAGCGCCTGGAAGCACAGCCCTGCAAGAAAAGGGACTAGAAATAGAAATCCAGAGGAAGGGAAAGGATTGGCAGCTGCGTGAGAGCCGATCAGACGAGATCCATCACCTCTGCCAGCACCACAGGGGCAGCGGGGAGGGCAAGGAGAGCGTGGCCAGAGAGAAAAGTAACATGTGTAATGGATGCAGGAATTGCCCCTGGAAACACAAACCAGAATTTGCCGAGGGGGGCTGTGCATCCTGATTTCCAGGGAACAGTGCATTCCCTTACTGGTGACTAATGGTCTGTAGGGACCAGAGCTCCTGCCAAGGTGGCTGTGGCTGCTCTCCCACTGCCCAGCATGCCCCCCTTTCCCTGTGCACAGCTCTGCAGGGGTTCCCAGCTCCCACAGCCCTGGGGGTGCTTGTGGGACCCCACACACACACGGGTTCTGCACAGGGCACTGGGTGTGGAGAGGCAAGAAACATGGTGGAGGCGGGCTGAGAGAGGGCAGTGGGCTGGGAGGACATCCTTGGTGTTCCTAACCCTTCCTCTCCCATGGTTTATGGTGTTTATGGGAAATGGCCTTGTCCCACATGCTTGGGGATGGGCAGTGCCACGCAGTGTCCACGCCGTGTGCCGTGTGCCCTGTGCCCTGTGCCGTGTGTGTTCTGCCAGGATGCTGGGAGACACTCAGGGAGCAAGTGCAGAGGGAAGGGGGCTCAGAGCATGGCCAGGCACACAGAGCAAAGTCAGAGGAAATTCTTGTCTTGTTACCCAAGAATAGTGAAGACTGAACCCACACAGCATATTTTGGGCATTAGCAAAGGTATCTTAGGCTTACTGGCATTCTTAAACAAGAGAGAGGTCTGGAGTGGGGGAGCATTAATGAATCAGTAAGGTTTGGCGATGCTTGAGCTGCTTGGCAAGGCACCCTGAGGTGCCAGGAGTGGTAGAGGTGTCTCCCTGAATTAAGGTGGTACCATCCCCAGCAGAGGCTGGATACAGCTCTTCCTTGTATGCAGACTCCTGGGCGTTGCCCTGCTCCTGCTGCAGAAATTCCTGTCCGAGTTCATCAGCTGCAGAGGCATCAGCCCCCGGCCGCTCGAGCGAGGGAGTGGGAGAGGAGGCGGAGGAGAAAGCTCAGCTGTCATCAGATTTGGGATGCAGGAGAAATGGGAGCGGGCTGCTCTGGAAAAGCTGTGCAGTCATGAGACGGGGAATCATGAGACTTGAATCACGGTGCTGGCGCAGCCGTGGCCCTGGCCGTGCTGTTTGACCTCTGCTCTGGCCCTTTCGCCTGTGTCCTGTCTGTGGGATCACAGCCCACCAGGATCCTGTGCTCAGCGCTGCAGCTGCTCTGGGATGTTGGGGTGGCCTCTTTTATTCCATCCCCCAGAAACTCCCTGTAAGAGCACAGGGTTAGAGATGCTCAAACAGGATTCCAGCAGTGCCTGACCTCAGCCAGCCCTGGGACACTCCTCTGCCAGCAGAGAAAGCCAGCAGCCCCAGAGCTGGCTCAGCTCTCCTCATCTCTGCTGCAGACTCCACTCTCTGCTCTGCCAGGCTGGTGTGATTACAGAGGGGAGATAAGGACAGGCAGCGTCTGTGTCACCAGTCAGGGACAGTTGCCTGTATCTGTATCTCGTTTGGACTCCAGACACTCTCAGTCCAGCAGTGCCCAGCTCTGGCCTCGCTGGGCGTAGCGTGGGGACGAGCGGGGACGTGCCAACTGTCGGTGGCCAGCCTCCCCCAGGGCACTTGGCCAAGCCCCAGCGTGGCCCCCGGGACCTGAACCCTGCCAGGACCTGAGCTCTGATGAGCACAGCCACCCCACAGGCATGTGGGGCTGAATGTGGTGTGGGGCTGTGTCACCCGGCCAGCACTGCTGCCCTGCGAGCCAGCCGACCTCCTGTCTCCTCTCCCAGCCAAATTCCTCCTTTAGAATAATAAACAGTGTGGCTCAAGAGAAAAGCTCCTTTCCCTGCCTGGCTGGGACTGGTTTGCCTTCACATCGAGCAGCTGGAGAGGGGCAGAGGGAAGGTCTGTACCAGTGCTGGCGGGGAGGGAAGGATGGTGAGGGGTGTGACGTGGGAATGGAGAGCTGGGACAGAACCTTGGTGGCTTCAAGGTGAGGCTGCCACGGAGCTGCAGGGCTGAGTGAAGGGGGCTGGACGTGGCATTGCTGCAGGAGCTCCCTGGCCTCCATGATTGTGCCTGGTTGGGGGAAGGCAGAGGATCCCATGGCTTGAAAATACTCAGGTCCTGGCTTGTGGGAAGGATGTAGGAGACCGAGGGGTCTGTGGCACCCTGCTAACCCATAGGGGTGAGAGGAGATCCGCCAAGGCAGCTGAACATCGTGTAGGTGCCTGTGTTTGGGTCCCTGGGTGCCTGCTATTGTATCACTGAGTGGGATCGCTCCTCCTCGTCTGGCACTCTTAGCGGCACTCACAGTTCCTGCTAAGAACAAAAGCTGGGATTGAGGAGAGAAGCGAGTGCTCTCAGGGCTGGCAGTGAGCTGGGAGCATTTGCATCCCCTGTGAAATGCCTGTGCTCACCCACATGTGCAGGCACACGTGTCCCCGTGGCAGAGAGGGACAGGCTCGTCCCTCTGCCTCCCGCAGCACGGGCAGAGCTCGGCCGGCTCTCCGAGCCTGCCTCCAGCCCCGGCCGGAGCAGACAAACAAGGGAGAGGTCACCGCTCTTTGCGAGACGTTGCCACCCTCCCACTCTGCTTGGGAAGCATCTCCAAGAGAAATGCCTTTCTGCAAAAGCAGCAGCTTTATTAAAACCAGCTATGAACACAGCGGAGGCGGCCAGAGGCGGCAGGCGGAGGCTGTAGGGCTCTCGCTGCTCGCCGGAGCAGCACCCCTGCCAGCCCAGCACCGGCACACACCCGTGCTGCTCCGGCAGGGCAGGGGTTTGCCATCAGAGATCCTGCAGAGATCGCTGCTGGGCTCAGGGAGCTGCCAGTGTGGGGACAGGGAGCCGAGATGTCGCCTGCAGCAGGACTGACAGTGACAGCCTTGGAGCTGGACAGGCAGATAAAAGCTGGGCGTGAGTTCGGAAGGATCTCAGCCACTTCCAGGCAGGCATCTGGGGGGCTGGGGTGGTGAATACGACCTGGCTTGTGCATGCAGGCAGGGAGGGGTGAAAGGAGAGGATCCCAGTTGTCCTTACAACTTTGAACATTGAATAATGGATGAATCACACACCTCTGTAAAGGAGAATGAGGAAACGAAGGTAATTGTTCTCATGGCAGTGCCTTGGGGGGGCAGAGATTAGATTGTCCATCCTCTCTCCTGCAGCTTGGTGCTCGGAGGGTGGGTGCAGGGCGGTCACATTCATTTACAGCCTGAATTTCACCTCGGCCCTTTCATCCTACCCACCCCCATCTCTTGCCCTAAGTGCTCTTATCCTCTCTGGCAAAGGAAGAGAGAGAAAGAGTTAGAGAGGGTTTTTTCGGGAGGAGGGAGACGCTGCTGAATAAGCTGGAGGCCTGGAAGGATTTGTGGTAGATCAGACTTCTGTTGAGCCAAAGCAAGAGAATAATAAAAACATCTGACAAGCGCACGTCATTTAAAAACCATTTCCTCCTTAACATCAAGCAGACCGGGAGGTGCTCCAGGGCCAAGAGGCAGCAGAGAGCTCAGTAAGAGACGGGGCCTGGGGCCGGCTCAGCAAGTCCAGATTGCCACTAGCCCTCCTTGAGCCTGGCAAGAGCTCCCCAGAGCACTGCCAGCATCACAGGGCGCTTCTCCTTGGGGTCTGCTAGGGAGGTGGCCCCGTGGCAGGGCAGGAGCTCAGCCCCAGCTTGCAGCGTGGCTCAGCTGGGAGGTTCAGCTCCATGCAGGAGCATCCCCAAGTTTCCCAGTGAACTCACTTCCCCCAGGCCTTGCCCAGGCACAGGGAAAGCCTTTCCCCTTACTCTTCCTCTTGTTGGTGTGTTCATTTTGCTTTTCAGAAATACTCGTTCCCACCCCTGCAGGCGCCATGGGGAAGGGTACCGGTCACCCCAATACACAGGAGACAGACCCCCGCTCATAGGGATCTCTGGCCTCGTCTCCTTTGGCTCCTGGTTTGAACCAGGGAGGGCTGAAAAAGCTCTGTGGAAAAGATTTGCTGAGAAATGTTGATTAGAAAGATTTTAAACCAAAAAAAAAAAAACCTATTAGATATTCTCTTAAATTTATGTATTTAAAAATTAAATACAAGAAACTAATTTTTTGGTGGAGTTTCTTCTTGGCCTGCTGTGGTTTAACCCCAGCCAGCAACCAAGTGCCATGACAAGGCTTCTTTTATTTCATTGGAAGGAGCGAACAGTGTGGGAGGGTTGGAGGGGGATCTGTTTTCTAGCAAGTCTTATCTCACTGTGACTGAGGGAAGAAAAACTAAGGGAAAAAGGCAAGTGGTAAAGCAGAGTGAGGGAGGGAGGCAGGGCTCTGCCAAGGGAGGAGAGGCATTTCCAGCTGAGATGAGCAAAAGTTGACACAACAGCTGGAGCCTCCAGCAAAATCCCTGTTTACCAGTGGGAGAAGCCTTAGAAACTGCAGATCCAGCATGAGAGGGAAGCACCACTCCCCCAGGAGGGAAAGACTGAAAACCGGAGAGGTGGAAGGTTTCTAAGGTGGGGAAGTGAGGCCAGGGCCTGGGTGGGGGCTCAGGGACCCCTGCCCAGGACAGCCCGGGGATCCCTCCTGTGCTGAGCGCTGTGCTCACATCACTTTGCTCCTGACAGGACCCAGACACCAAGCCCAGAGCCCAGCATGCTGTGCCCCACCCTCAAGACGTGGCTCCTCATCCTCGCTGGTGAGTGCTGTGGCTGTGTGTGATGCCGGGGGTCTCACCTCGGGGGAGGGGGAGGAAAGGGGCAGTGCCCTGGGGAAGCGGCGGGATGCTCCAGGCACATCTATCCCTGCTAACGCCTCAGACCCACGGGCTGACTCAGTCCTGTGGCGGTGGATGTAAAGTCCCCACAGCTCCACGGTGATGCCAGCACCGTGGGACAAGGAGACCCTTCCAGAGGCAGCAGTGCCAGAGGTGCTCAGACCTTCCTCGGCAGAAACCTGAGAACCCACATTAGCGGGGCACCCCACAGCAGGAGGAATTTGGTCAGATCCCAAATACCCAACAACCCCCCACAGCAAGGCACCAGGGCTCCTAGCTGCACCTGGGCTGCTCACAGCATTGCTGGAGCTGTCCCCAGCTGTCCTGCCCAGCCATTGGGACACCAGAGAGGAGCATGTCACAGCCCCATTGGGACATCTGGGCCAATGGTGAAGCAAGGGATCTGGGAGAGACATGGGGAGCCATTCAGGAGGACCTTGCCTGCTCTATTGCTTCCAAAGGATTTCCTGCAAGGTTTTGCTTTCATTTCTTTCTCACTTTCTTGTAAACTGACAGTTTTTCAGCCTTGCCTGTGTCCTGTCTGACACTGTCTGAGCGGACAGGCAGCCAGAAGAGCAGGAATTGCCTCCTGTTCGGCACCCAGTATTGCCGCAGACAACGTGGGCTGCACTGAACACACTGCTACATCCTGTGATGTGTGATTTGCTGTCCAGTAAGGGTTGCAGGAGCTACAGGGAATGAAGGGAGACCCACCAAGGTCTGGACTGGCAGGATGTTTTTGAGGAGACCATGGGTTTGTCAGTGGTGGTTACACTAGGGAAGGCAAATCCAGGAAAGTTATTTTTCAGTGTAAAGGCTGACACTACAAAGCAAACACATTGTCGTGAGGTGTGCTTCTCTGTGGATTCCAGAGGAATTCAGTTTGGTCTCATGTCACCCCTCTCTCAGGTCTGCTGGAGGTAACATTTGGGGTCAGCGGGCTGCACATCGAACCCAGAGACACCGAGCTTGTCCTCAGCCTCCACAGCACCTTCTCCCTCCTGTGCTACGGGGACAGAGAGCTGGTCTGGGAACGGGAGGGACAGCCCCTCACTGCCTCGCTGGAGCACAGGGATGGTGTCTTTGTGAGCAATCTCACCCTCAGGAACGTGACAGGCCATCACACTGGGGAGTACACGTGCACCTACAGCCCTGAGCAGGCTCCAGAGCCAGCAGAGAGGAGAGCCCTGTACATCTACGTTCCAGGTAGGGGACATGTCCTTGTCTGTGGGGTTCCATGGGGTTCCAGCAACCAGGAAAAAGAGGGCTTTGACTTATTGTTCTGTCTCCAAGCACCTGGCCTCCCCAAATCCCTTCTCCAACACCAGGAGAGCCCTTATGGTGGGTGTCTCTGGCTGTGGCGTGTCTCTGCTGTGCCAGCTCATGGAGAGTGTGGTGTGCTGGGACAAATGGTGGGGAGCAGTGGTGCTCGGTGCTGCTGGCTCTCTCTCACCCTCCCAGGAGACATCTGACGAGCACTTGACATGCAGCTCTGCTTTCCCAAGGGAAGGGGCATCCCACCAGCCTGGAGTCAGGGCCCTGTGGTGCAGTACTCCTGGAGGAGCACACAGCAGCGCTGGTTAAGCTTCCAAGCAGCCTTCTCTAACCAAGGTTCCCTCTCTCCCACAGATCCCTCCCTGGTTTTCCTCCCTGCAGTCACCTCTGAAGAGGTCTTCATCTTCATCACGGGCTACACAGAGGCTGTCATCCCGTGCCGTGTGACCAACCCACAGGCACAGGTCACCCTCTATGAGAAGAAGGTGGAGCATCCCATCCCAGCTACATATGATCCACAGCAGGGATTTAAAGGCTTCTTTGAGGATAAGACCTATTTCTGCCGGACATTTGTGGATGACCAGGAGGTGGACTCAGACCCTTTCTATGTCTACAGGATCCAGGGTGAGCTGACATTGTCTTAGCACACCTGTGCCCTGCTGTGGCTGTTTCTTCAGGCCAGTGGCAGGAGACACCAGAGCTCTCCCCCTGTCTCCTCAGTGATGATGAATTTGGAGGCTGGGTTTAGTCCTGTCTCCATAAGAGAATGAGTTTTGCCTACAAGTCAGCTCCATCCCTCAGGGAAGATGGTTTCCAGTGGACCAGTCCACCCAGGATAAATGGTCTGGGTGCCCACTTTTCCCTTCGTGATTCATCCCTTTCTTCCACCTTTCCCACAGTGTCATCTGTAAACGTCTCCATCAGCGCAGTGCAGACCATGGTGCGCCAGGGAGAAAATGTCACCGTGATGTGCACCGTGAGTGGCAACGAGCTGGTCAACTTCAACTGGGACTATCCCCGCAAGCAAGTGAGTGCTCCTCACCCACAGGCTCTGGGTGCAGCTCCAGCCTTCGCCCAGGTGTGCCGTGGCAATCACTCATCGATATCCCATGGCAGAAGCTATGGGATGCTGCTGCTGCTGCCCCACAGGGAGGTTTGATGGGGAAATGCTTGGATTGAGATTGTCTCAGGGTCTCTGATCAGTGCATGCTCCCTGTCCTGTGGCAGCCAGACTGGGGTCCTCTACCACCCTCCCGGTGAGCACAAAGGCAGAATGTGTTTTTGGCTCCTCAGACCATGTCTCCTGTCCCCATTTTGCAGGCAGGGAAGGCTGTGGAGCCGGTGACTGACTTCCTGCCTGGATCCTCTCATGAGATCCGCTCCATCCTCATCATCCAGAATGCGGAGCTGGAGGACAGTGGGACCTATGTCTGTAATGTCTCCGAGGGCTACCATGAGAAAACGGATCGGAAGGACATCATCGTCCAAGTGATCGGTGCGTTGCTGCCCACACACCCAAAGCCAGCAAACCGTGTGGGCATCCAGGATGTCCCAGAGTGACCCCCTCCCCTCTCCCACAGCCTCCAGCTTTCTCCCCTCCTCACTTCTGCTCTAAGTAACCATGACAAAGAGACAAACCTCACCTCATGTCACCCCTGCCCACTTCTTGGCTTCAAAACATCCTAAATTTCCCCTCATGGCTTTTGTGACCCTTTAAGACTCTTGAGGGTATCGGTAAGAGCTCCTCTGCACAGTGCAGTGCCAAGGTGATGTGAAGACATGTTGCCTTCCATCTGCATCTGACCTCCTTTCATGTAATTTGAGGGAAACTGCCCCATCTCCATTATCTCCACAAGGTAACAGCCACGTGTTTCTGCCCTCTGAGCTCCTCTGCTCCAGCGTGGCTCTGCAGCCACACTCCCCTCAGACACAAGCCTGAGATCTTGAGGGATGGATCTGGAGCTGCCCCACCACTTCTGGGTGTTCAGAGAGTTTCGTTCCAGATCCATGTTTACCTAAAGGGCCAGGGAGGGGGTTGTTCCAATCTCTGACCCTCCTCTTCCTCTTGTCGCAGAGCGTGGTTTTGTGCACTTCCACACCCACCTGCCCAGCACAGTGTACGCCGAGGTCCACAAGAGCCACACTATCCAGGTGGAAGTGGAGGCTTATCCCCAACCCACCATTGTGTGGCTGAAGAACAACAAGACATTGACCATGGAGAGCAGCAGCGAGTTCACCATCACCAGCAGGAACGTGTCAGAAACCAGGTACGGGCCCATCATTCCTCACCACGGTGCAGAGAGGGGGTGATTCACAAAGGAATCTCCAAATTGCTGCTTGGACACACTTGGTGATTGAGTAGTTTTCTGTGAGTGGATTTTGAGCGCTCCTCAGGTGGGTGGGAGCTGGTTGCCTCCAAGCATTATCAGTCCTTGGGTCCCACAGCCATCACTCTGGGACTGTGTCTCCCCAGGTACCAGACAGCTCTGGTGCTGGTGCGGGTGAAGCAGGAAGAAGGAGGATTTTACACCATTCGGGCTTTCAACGAGGATGACGAGCAGGAGCTCTCCTTCCATCTGCAGATAAATGGTGAGGATCGGCATGCACACACATGGCTGAGGAGAGCGGGAACAGCCTCAAGGGATGGCACCATCTTTTGCTGTAGAACCCTCGGAATGAAGCCCTTCCTCCTATGGCCGCAGCTCCAGAGTGGTCTTGCTTAAAGAAAGAGCATCCAAGCAAGAAACACACTTGGGTGAAATATCTCACACTTGGCCTCAGAGCAAGGGGGACAGGGAGGCAGCACAGACACCATCAGCGCGGCCCAAGGCAGTAGATGTAGATGATTGTACAGCTGTGATGTCCAGGACTTTCCCCCACACTCATCCTGCTCTCCAGTCAAGCTACATGGGGGCAGATCTCCTCCATAACCCCCTCAAACCTTACTCTTTTTGCTGTTCCCTTTCAAAAATAAAACACAAAGGACATCATGAGTCTTGCCTCATCCCTAGGCTATGGCAGGGATGCAGTAGACTCACATTCCCCAGAGGAATCATGTTCCCCTTTCATCCTGCAGTCAGAAAGGAAGATTAATTCCCATCACTGTCTTTGGTTTCAGTGCCAGCTAAGGTGGTGGATCTCAAGGAGAACAGCAGTGCCAGCAGTGGGGAGCAGACTGTCACATGCTCTGCTGAAGGCATGCCCCAGCCAGAGATCAGCTGGTCTACTTGCAGCGACATCAAATGGTGAGTGCAGGGAGGGAGCCCAAGAGAACAGCCGGACTTTTTATTAGAATAACAGGCTATTATTTGATTGTATTCTGCTGGCACACACGCCTGGGCATCCCACGGTGGCACGTGGTCCCTGCTGCCTCTCAGGTGCCTTTACCCTCTCTGGGGCAGGTGCAGCACCAAGGGACAGCCCACGCGGCTGCTGGGGAACGAGTCGGCCGAGATCGGCGTGCAGACCAACGCCTCGTACCACGCGGAGCGGCAGCTGTACCGCGTCAACAGCACCCTGCAGCTGCACAGGGTGCACGAGCCCCTGCTCCTCAGGTGCACCGTGCAGAACTTCCTGGGCACCAACTCCCAGGACATCACTCTCGTCCCACACGGTGAGGGCTGAGACAAGTTTGGAGCCAGTGCTGGGGAAAATAGACCTTTCTGTGTCTCCAGCCTGGAAACCTGGGTGCTTCTGCCCCAAATGAAGCTTCCTTTGGGTTGAATAGAAAAGATTGTTCCAGTTGGAGTGAGAAGCCCTTATGTCCAATGGCCATGGATATGCTCTTCCCACTACTGGCAGGGTCATCTCTCCAGGGATGCGAGACAAAGGTGCCTGAGCAGGTCCCCAGCATCTTGTTGTTAGCCCACGGGTCACTAGATGGTGCCACGGCCTTGAACATCCACGTGCTGAACATCCCAAATAAGAGGAAGGATGGTCTAAGCCCAGGCCCAGGGATGCCAGCTCTCCCCCAGGCAAATCAGCCTCTCTAGATCTTTTCACCCTCCCACGGCCAAACCTCTCCTGAGGCAGAAGCCTCGGTAACAACCCATCACCCCATCATCCCTGGGGGGCTGGCTCTGCAAGCGCTGGGAATCTGCCCAGGAGGAGAGTGTCCCTGCCCAGAGAACAGCTCAGGGTCAATGTCTGGGGTGTGTGCAGGGACCTCTCTGCACTGCTCTCCCCTCCTTTCCCTGGGTGCTCGGGCTGTGCAGGGGGGGAGGAGTCTGACTGCTGTCCCTGTTATCTTTGTAGCCCTGCCGTTCAAGGTGGTCATCATTTCTGTCATCCTAGCCTTGCTAGTCCTCACTGTGATCTCCCTGATCATCTTGATCGTGCTGTGGCAGAAGGTAAGAGAGGAGAGTGTTCCCAGGCTGACCCAGTGGTACCCCAGGGTTAAGGCGGCTGAGCCTGATGATGTCCCAGCTGCACCAGGATCTCCTGGCCTCTATCAGTTCCTGCGTGCCCCTGGCATCTCTGGGGTAGATGGGGAATGAGACAATGTCTGTAGGGACCAAAGGCTCCCTAGCGAAGTCCAGACACATCCCCCACGCCCTCTCTGACTCCCAGCTTCTCAGATGTCTCTTCTTCCTCTGCTCCCTTTTCCAGAAACCTCGTTATGAAATCCGCTGGAAGGTGATTGAGTCTGTCAGCTCTGATGGGCACGAGTACATCTATGTGGATCCCATGCAGCTCCCTTATGACTCCACCTGGGAGGTGCCCAGGGACAAGCTGGTGTTAGGTAAAGGCGCTGCAGGTCCCACTGATGGATTCCTGAGGTCCTGGATGTCTGGGGGTGATAAGTTTTGGGCTGAGATCTCCAAAAGAGAACATCCCAGAACAGACACAGAGATCCCTGGATCTGGTCCTGGAACAGGGAGATCATCTAGGACCATGTGAGAGGCCAGCTGTCCCCTTTGGCATTAAGTACCGTGTTATTCCTAGCTATCCCACCTTGTAGCTGGTAGTTCTGGAAATGAGCCCCAACACCAAACATCATAGCTCCTGGCCATGTCCATGGCTGCTGCAACTTGCAGACAAGCAACTTGCATTTTCCAGGCTCCTCTCCTCACCTCTCCTCTAGAACATTGCCAACTTTGGCTGTTTCTTTGCAGGACGCACTCTCGGCTCTGGTGCCTTTGGTCGTGTGGTGGAGGCAACAGCCCACGGCCTGAGCCACTCACGGTCCACCATGAAAGTGGCAGTCAAAATGCTCAAGTGTGAGTTCTCCCCCTTTCCCCACCTTAGAGCCGCAAGAGCAATCAGTGCCACTCTCCCCTCCTTGCCCTGCCACTCACACTGGCTCTCCCCAACAGCCACAGCCCGCAGCAGTGAGAAGCAAGCCCTCATGTCCGAGCTGAAGATCATGAGCCACCTGGGACCTCACCTCAACATCGTCAACTTGCTGGGCGCCTGCACCAAAGGAGGTAGATGAGCCCTGAGCACCCTGTCTCCTCTCTCTGCTTCGCTGGGCTGTGCTTAGGAGGACAACTGTCCTTAGATAGAGTAATTCCTGTTTTCTGGTTCCAAATGATTCAACCCTCTCCTAAGAAAGCCTTGTGGGACTCTGAACACCTTTCTTCCAGCTTGATTGAAACTGGGGAGGCACGTGTCTGTTAACCCCCACCTCCCTCTACAAAATTCAAACGCCAAAAAATGCTCAGTACCAGAAAAGTGTTTTTTCCTTTTGGCCCTGCCCAGACGTCCTGTAGTCTGGTGATATCCTTGTGCGATGAAATTCCCAGCCACGGTGGACAAGGCAGGGCTGATGCAGGTGTTGTGTCCCACCAGGACCCATCTACATCATCACCGAGTACTGCCGCTACGGGGACCTGGTGGATTACCTGCACCGCAACAAGCACACCTTCCTGCAGTCCTGCGGGGACAAGGCACGGCGGGAGGCGGAGCTCTACGGGAACACCCCCAAGGAGGACCATGTGCACAGGTACCAGGAAAGCCGCTCTCTCCTCCCTGCTGCCTGCGCCTTCCTAGCCCCATCAGGGAGAGAGGCTGGTACTTCCAGGAAGGATCCTGCATTTCTCCAGAGCAGTGAAATAAACACTGGCCCAGCACTGGGACACAGCTGGCTCCTCTGTTACCTTGTTAGACCAGCCCATGTGCCAAACTGCGACCTCCAAGCAGCTCCCGACAGCAAGGAGTTAGCAAACTCTGTGTCCTGGAGCCTGAGTTTGCTAGCACACGTGAGGGCTGCTCCATGCCAGTTGGGAATATTTCCTGGCATCGTTAACTTTATTTGCATAACCATAGCCATGCACTGAGTACAGAAATGCTGGGTTTCCCAGAATGTCTTAACCACTGGAGATCTCAGCTCTGCATTTCCAGGGCAGGTTGAGTTGCTATAGAGCCTAAGGGAGAAGTGCTACAAGGAGGACAGTTGTACAAGAGGTGCCACAAGGAAAGGGAAATGGTCTTTTATCTGGTTCCTGTAAGGGATGCAGGCACAGCAGCTCAGAGAAATGGTCCCCTGGGAAGTTAGAAAGCAGCATTTCCTTCCAACACACCAAAGCAATAGTAAAATAGAGCCATGTTACAGCTCGCCCCTGCCCTTTCTGCCTGAAGGCAGCTGAGATCTTCATAAGCACTGTGCCGTTTGCACACCGCTCCATCCCTGATGCAGGGCTTCCTTCCTGTCTGTGTAGGACATTTCAGTGCAGCGGCTGAGGGTTTGGGAATTTCAGACTCACAAATCACTGCCCCCAATCCTCGTGTGTCCTCCTCTCCTCTGGAGCTGAACAGCCTCTTCATTTCCCCCCACAGCCACCTCTCCATGTCTGTCGAGAGTGACGGAGGCTACATGGACATGAGCAAGGACGACTCCCTGGACTATGTGCCCATGTCTGACATGAAGGGTGAAGTCAAGTACGCTGACATCGAGTCCTCTAACTATGGCACCCCCTATGAGCTGGACAGCTACTCCCCCTCAGGTAACAGCTTGGCCGCAGCAGGAGGGAGAGCTGCTTGTACTTTGGGTGCTGGATGCCTTTGCTTGCAAAGGTCACTTTTGGGACTCGTCCAGCAGCAGTGGTAGCTGCCCTCATGATGAGAGCTCCCAGATCTGTCCCTTTGTCACCGGAGGCAGAGCATTCCCCAGTGTGTTCTTCCACGAGTGGGAGGCTCACCAGTGTGCTGGGTAACACCAACATCCATCTCTGCTTGCCCTCCAGCTCCTGAAAGGACAGACCGGGTGACACTGATAAATGAGTCTCCACTCCTCAGCTACATGGACTTGGTGGGCTTCAGCTTCCAGGTGGCCAATGGGATGGAATTCCTGGCTTCCAAAAATGTACGTATGCTGGCCGGGCTGTGGAGTCTGTGGCGGTGGCCAGCAGTGAGTTTTCTGCCATGTCCTGTGGTCAGTGTCCTCCCACTGTCCCTCTGTCCGTGCCAAACTCCTTGTGGGATGAATGGCCAATTGAAGAGGTGCTGACCATTTTCCTTTGGAAACACAGTCCTGGGGATCAGCATGACTATATTTGCATGTGACAGCTAACCCTGGCTCACAATGAGCTTCAGACCTCAAATTCCCTGAGTCTGTGCTCCTCCTGAGCCGCGTTCTGCACAGCTGTGGCATTATATCATCCCTGTTTGCTGGGATGACCAAACAGCGTACAGGGAGCCAAAGCACGAGGCACTCTGCAGCAGAGCAACTAACCCTTCCTAGACCCTTATTGCAGTGCATGCTCTGAGCACCCCAGGACTCATCAGAAGTGCTTGTTTAGTGGAAATTAAACCACCATGGAGGACTAGGCTCTGGGATTTCCTAAGGTCTGGCTTAGCCCAGGGCAGGCAGTAAGAGAGCTGGATTGTGTGAAGCATCACACAGGGCAGGGCTAACAGAAGGCGGCAATGGCATCAGTGCAGAGAGAAATTCCTGGCTCTCTGCCCCCAGCCAGACAGTCTGATCCCTAAAAGTGCATGGTCAGTGCTCCTGCAGCAAATGTCAGGGCTGTTCATACGGAAAACATCCAACACGCTGGCAAACTAGGAGACACAAGGCAGGCTGGTGTAACTCTGATGTCTTCAGGCTGCTGGGTTGGATTGTCCAAACAGAGATGGAGACACCCCCCCCTTCCAGCCCACCCAGTCCCCCCAGCTGGTCCCGCCCTGGCACTCCCCTCTCTGCTGGGTTATTCAGATTCCCCCTGCTGGATCCATGTGGCTGTTGCTGTCATGGAGGAAGCAGCCCAGTCTAACAGGAAAAATGTGTTAGCTCTGCTGGTGGTCGAGCCATGACTGCCCCTAGAGGTGAAGGAGACACCTGAAATGACGTGAGGTGACTCCTGTCGCTGCAGTCCCAGGAACGGGCTGGTGCTGGAGCTGGGCTGTGTTCTCAGGCTGTGTGACGGCCCCTCGCAGTGACAGTGCTCTGTCCCCCGGCAGTGTGTGCACCGTGACCTGGCTGCCAGGAACGTCCTCATCTGTGAGGGGAAGCTGGTGAAGATCTGTGACTTTGGCCTGGCGAGGGACATCATGAGGGATTCCAACTACATCTCCAAAGGCAGTGTGAGTACCAGGAGCCTTGCAAGCTCCTTTGTGCCAGGGCTCTGGGCCTGGCACCCCTCCTCAGTCCCCCTGTGAGCCACCTGTCCATCGATGTGCCCAGAGGTGGTGACAGGGCAGGACTGCCAGGAGACGATGTCAACAGCCAGGCACCCTTCACTTGGTTTGTTCTGCACACTGTGAAGTAGCAGAATTGCGTGCCCACATCTCCTGGCTCTTTACAGAAGAACCTGGGCAGTAGCAGAGCTGAGGACTGTGCCCTGTACGCTGTCCCTATCACGGCAGCAGTGCTGCATCCTGCCAGCACTGAGCGTGGTCCTGAGCTTCAGGCAGGAGGAGGGCAAGGTTAGGCAGCTCGGTAGGGCTGTAGTGACTCACTGACCACTCTGGGAAGAGATTCACAGGATTCTGCTCTAACCACCAGACCACTAGTTAAGAAGAAGTGTCTTCTTGCAAGCAGCTCCTTTCCAGAGAGATGTCTCCAATCTTTCAAGGCAGGAGAGGATAAGGCTGTAATTGAGCTTTGCCAGAAAGCATTTCCCTGTGATTTCAACAACCTATCCACTCCAGCCCTGAGGCATTTGTGACTCTCCAATCCCAAGCAAAGTATGCCATGTAATTCCCAGAGAAACTGAGGCTGGGGGAGCTGAGAATAGAGATAGGTACCTTAAACCTTATCTTTATCTAATCTACAAACCACTTAACTTCTCTCATGCTTTCTCCCACATGCTGTCAAACAGGTACTCAGAGCTTGGTCAGGGAGACCCTCCCCCAGAGGGGTTGGGGTTTTCAGTCCAGCCTTGACATAGCTGGTTTCCTGTCCAAAATGGGAAATGAAACTGAGCCCCTTTGCAATCCTTCCTGGAGATTATTTTGGTATTCATTGTGCAAGCAAATCCCAGGAGCAGTATGGCCAGTGCTGGTCAAGTGAGGCTTTCTTTTTTATTAGTCTGTGTGAATAGAATCAGAAAAGAAGCTGGATATATGTATCCTCTGGCTCTTTTCTGGTCACCCCTTAGCCCCCTCCAGCCTGGTCTCAGGCTTCCAAAGTCAGACAGGCCCGGACTTTCTTCAGGAGTCTTTGGTCAGATTGTGCAAGTCAGTGGCCTCCTCAGGAGCAAGGGAACAGAGAACACACACTGTGACATGTGTGCATTCATCATGGCAGGCTGTGAGGGAAATGGATACAACACATCCATTCTTTCCTCCTGCCTGCTGGGTCTGTTCTGCACAAAGAAAGAGGCAACTGGTCCCTCCCAGAACTGACTGACAGCAGATGTCAACAGATGTGTTGGACTCACAGGCAGATCTGAAGGGTCTTCTGTGCTTGTAATTTGGGTGTCAGGCTCTTATCTGTTGAAACAAGTGCCGTGGGTACAGCTGACTGTCTTGTTTCATTTTTGATTCTCTCTTAGACCTTCTTGCCCCTTAAGTGGATGGCTCCAGAGAGCATCTTCAACAACCTCTACACCACCCTCAGTGATGTGTGGTCTTTTGGGATTCTTCTTTGGGAGATATTCACCCTAGGTAAGTGTCCTGGAGATCATGGTGGTGTCTGTAGCACTGATAACATGTTAGCAGGATCCCTTCAGAAAAAATAAAAATGCATTTCTAACCCCCAAGTCCCTACTTTACCAGTCACAGTAGCACTTCATTCCCTGTCTCCTTCTTCCCCATGCTCACGTTTCATTTGGAAGTGAAATGAAACCGAAAAGGTAAAGAAATAAGAAAACCTTGGTGTGAAATGTACATTGGCTGGAGGGTAGCAGGCAATCCTGCAGCCTAATTCCTGCTCTCCCTTTACCTCCAGGAGGGACTCCATACCCTGAGCTGCCCATGAATGAGCAGTTCTACAACGCCATCAAACGTGGCTATCGCATGTCCAAACCCACCCATGCCTCTGATGAAATGTAAGTCGTGTCAACACGTGTTTGCCCTGGATGTGCTCTGCCCACTACAGAGGCATTTCTACCTGTTTTCCTCACCTGCTAACTCAGTGCTCTCCCTTCCCTCCTGGCAGCTACAACATCATGCAGAAGTGCTGGGAGGAGAAGTTTGAGATCAGGCCATCCTTCTCACAGCTGGTGGTGCTTATGGGGAACCTCCTGGTGGATTGCTACAGAAAGGTTTGTCCAAAGGACCCCGTGCTGCAGGGGCAGAAGAGGGTCAGTGCCTTGGTGAGGGCCCTCAGTCAAGGTCTGGAGACCAGTGTTGAGTGCTGCAGTGCCAGAGTGCATTTTGCTGTGACCACAGCTGCATTAGTTGGAGCAGCCTTGAAGGTGGTTTGGGCATCCCAAGAACATTGCCAAGACAACTGCACCGCCAGACTGGCAGCTGGTAACTCAGCAACTGCGGAAATCAGAACTGGCAGGAGATCAAAATCCTGCCTCCAACTGTTTGGTGTTTTGGAGCTGTGAAGTTGTGCCACTGGTCTGTCTCTCCCTTAGGAAAGGTTCATGGCCTGTCTTTGTTAGGATGGAGTAAAGGCAGCTGAACCCAGCTAGAAGGTGCCAGCCCCTCTAGGAAAGCCCTGGCAGGCAGGAGAAGGAAACACAACACAAGTGCATTCTCCCCACTCACAAGACCTTTCCCTTTCTTTGGTAACCTGCCCTGTGAGAGCAGAGGTACCAGCAGGTGGATGAAGAGTTCATGAAGAGTGACCACCCCGCTGTTGTCCGCACAAGACCCACAATTCCTGCGCTGAACAACGCCCGCCTTGCTGCCAGCTCCCCCTCCAGCAGCATCCTCTACACAGCCGTGCACCAGAACGGGGGCGAGAACGACTACATCATCCCTCTTCCTGACCCCAAGCCTGAGGCAAACGGTGACGTCCCTCAGGAGGCCTCCATCAGCCGGGCCAGGTATAAAACATGGCTTCTGAGTGTTGTCCTTTCCCCCGAATGTCCAAATCTCAAACAAGGGCCTCAAGAGAAGGTGGGGATGCTCTGTCGAGGCACAGACTAGGGGTGGATATAGTGGGAGAGAAGGAGGGCGGTGTCACCCCATCTGAGGTGCTGTGACCTGCATGAGCCCACGGGGATGGAGATGAGGAGCTGGGACATGAGCTAAGATAGGGCACAATGTCACAGCCCTGCACATCAGCCAGCACAGCTCAGGACAAACAACCCCACTCAGGAGGAGAGCAGGCAGGGAACCATGTTCTGTAGAACCCAGCCAGCCTTGTGTTGTGTTTGAAGGCTGAACAGACCCACCTGATTCAGTCTGTTCCGCTGTGGGAAGCTACTCAGGTAGAGCAGGGCTGCTGGGAACTCAACACACTTCTCAGTTTCTGGGAATCCTCTCCCACCAGGAGACCTGGGACAAGACACTGATCTCTCTCTCCCTCTTGTCTCCCTTAGCTCTATGCTGAACGAGGCCAACACGTCATCCACAATATCCTGTGACAGCCCTCTGGGCCTCCGGCAGGACGAGGAGCAGGAATCCGACCCACAGCCAGGCTGCCAGGAGCCATCCACAGGACTCCAAGAGGTGGAGGAGAGCTTCCTGTAGTCAGAGCTGGGATGACTTTGCATCTCCTTATGGAGATCAGCTGAGGGGCTGACCCAGATGTCACAGAGAGCCATGCTTGTGCTTGTACATCAGGACATCCCCTCCTGTCCCAGCATTCCTCCTTCCCTCCTGTCTCCCAGTGCTGGGTGGGGAATTAAAGACTTTTCCCCATTGCTATCCCCTTCCCTCTTAAAAAGAGGTGGCTCAGTGCCAGAAACCCTCTAGATCACTGCCACATCCTCCTCAGCGATCAAACCACTGCAGGAGGGAGACATCTCACAGACCAACATCTTTTCAAGTGCAAGATGTGGGTTGGATCTCCACGAGACGCCACTTTCTGCATGTCTAAGATGATCCTCCAGCCTCTTCCTCCTCCATGGCAAGGAGTTTCGTCTCCTCTGCACCAGCACTTCTCTGGTGGTCTCAGCACCAGCCACACCGTGGTTCTGTGAAATGCCACTGGGACAGGTCATCCACCTGGAGCCCACTGCTGGGGTGTAGAGCACCTGCAACACCAGCTTCAGCTGCTGGAGGTCAGGAGAACATTGGATTTTCCTCCAAGCACAGTCGGGTCCTGAAGAGGCCGGCCAGTGTCTGGGAGGTACAGGATTAGAATTGTTCTCTCTTGACAGCACTTCTATGATGGTTAGAGCATCACAAGCACTACAGGTATTCAGCGCTCTGGGGCACAGCTCTGCCTCCACCTGGAGGCTGTCACACCCTTTTGTGCCCAGCATGGCACCAGGAGCATGCCAGGAGCTCCAAATGCCCTCACAACGACTTGGTTATAGAAGCAAAGAGGGCAGTCACTGTTGTTCCTGTTGTCTGTGTGGACACTAAGCTATTATTTTCCATTGAAGACTTAAAGGGAACAAATATATTAATCCACTAGCCAGGGCCAGTATAAGGAAGCAATATGGTTATTCATTAATCTACTGCCACTACACCCAGCTCATCTGCTGGGAAATCATATAACCACGCCATCTGCAGAATCCTTGTGCCTTATTTTTGGGAAGCAAAGGCTCACCTTTGATAAACTCTTCACCCAAACACCCTTTCTCAGGATGGGAGGGCTCACCATTCCCTCCTGAGTCACAGCAAGATTATGGGCAGAAATAAGGATGCCGGAACACCAACCCAGAGGTAGCTCCAAAGAAAGAGAGGGACAGAGGCTGGGAAGCTCCTTGGTCACAGCTGAACTGTATCTCATACCCTGCCACCTTCTCTGGTCAGGCAGAGCCATTTGCAGCCTGCCAGGGCTGTGAAATGTCACAGGGAACCAAGCAGGACAAGAGGAATCGGGGAGGATTCCTCTCTCTTGGAGAGTGTTTGGAAAACTAAATGGTCCCAGACCTTCCTCCTGCTTCTCCCCTCCTTCCCCACTTCTCACAGGTGGGTCAGGGGCTTCTTGTGCTCTCGGCTGGCACTTGAATGAGCAGGCTCAAAGCAGGAGGAACAGCAGGCTTTGGAAATCAGTTGTGAACCCCACCTCTGCAGAGATGGAAGCTGGAACCCAAAGCCCCAGGTCTGACTGCACAGAAGACAGCAGGTTTTTCTCTGAAATGAGTTTGACTTCACACAGAGCTGTGTTCACTGCACGTCCCCTGCTCCCATTAACTCTTCATTGCCCTACTCATGCACATCTCTCTGTGCATCCTACAGGAGCTGCACAGGCAGGTTTACAAAATCAGAAATTCAATCAGCATCTTGCTAAACTTCTGCCACCTCAGAACCACTGAGAATTTTTTTTTTTTTTTTTAAATATGGAACTTCTGCCAGAAATCCCCAGCAAAACAGCTTCTGGTTTAAGTTTTCTACCATTGCAGTTCTGCCATTTGTGCAGCTAAAGGAAGAGTAGGTGTTTTGTGGGCTGATGTCCTTGGTAAAATGTGAACATAAGAAATAGCACTTTTATTGGCAGCCAGCAGAGGATATTTTCAGCCTCTGTGGTCAGATTCCCCACCATCCATAGGAAACATACTGTGAATGACAACTGTTTTTCCATCCTCTGTTCCTCCTGCTCGTAAAGAAGGAGCCATCTCCTACGGCCACAGTTCCTTAAATGATCCTCACTGCAGAGAAGCAGTAATTGATGAGATCCTTTGGGTCAGATTGCTTGATTTCTTTTTTAACATGTAAGGTGCTTGGCAGGATCTGTGTCACTGTAACTTGAGCTCATAGGATGGCACATCAGATTATCCTAATAGCCCCTGTCTGCACCAGCTCCACGTTTAATTCATCCTTTGCCAAAGGTGACCAGAAGCACCCAGCACTCCAGGTGGGGTCAAACCTAGACCTCACACAGGGCATTGTTAGTTCTGGCCTGTGCTGGTCTTGACTTGCCTGGCGTGGCTCTGGATAATATTGGCTGTTTCCCAGCCACAGCATGCTGAGAGCTTGGAGTCATCCTCTGACCAGTCTAGGCACCTACGTCTTTCTACACTTCCAGCATTTCTAACCAAGCTACTCCCTGCTGCTCCAGACATTGGGTCATCAGCAAATTTTGCTAACAAACTGTTATTTTTGGGCTGGACTGACTAATGAAAATATTAGATACTTCTAGCAACAAGAACAATCTGAGAGAACTACTTTTACTACCTCCATCCAGCCCAAAGATTTCCCCATCATTTAACACCTTCTCACTTTCCCTTTGGTCATTTGCTTATTTCAAAAATCCTGTTCTAAACTTCATCTTTTACAGATTTAATTGCTAATTAAATTACTAATTTCTCACTATCCAGTAGTTTCCACAGTCCTGAAAAGGAGAGATCTCTGGGCCGAGGGAGCTCAAGTATCCTGTCCTACTAGCTGGGCATTAGCTACATTTGAATGCCTATTGCATTCTGTCCCATTTGCAGATTTACTGCAATTATTATTTGCACCAAAATCTGTTCTGGCTGCTGATGGGATGCTACCCCCACCTTCTTATTCCTTCTTAAAGTAGGTACACCAGACGCTCTGTAAAATGGTACCATTCTGACTCCAGAGGAATATGACCAAATACTTGCCCTTGGTCCCGTGATTTTATGGGCTGAGTCTTGCACTTTGTGGTATTTTCCTGTCCTTACTCAACCTTTCACAGCACCTTTAGCAAGTTGCAGTGACCGGACCTTCTCAGCCAGGGACAAGCTGGCAGCTGGACAAAGCAAACGTATTTTGCTAAGCATCCCTCAAAGAGAGGGCTTGGCAGAGCTGGGGATGACAGATCCAGCCCCACACTCCCTCTCTCTCTGCTGCCAACATTCCAGTCCCTGCACGGCCTGGCAGGTGAGAGCCAGGAGAAATGTTTGGCTGTTCTGGACCCATCAGTTTTGTAGCCATGATTTATCCAGTGGAACTCTGGAGGGAACTGGTCCCACTGGGTTTTGATGATCAGTATTTTTGTTTGGGTGTGTATTTTTGTTTAGAGGTGGACCCAAACTGAGCCCCCCCATGAAGGAACACATGCCACAGCTTGGGCCCATCTCTAGTGCAATATCTTTTTATTTGTAGATTATATTTTACTCTACAGCTGTTACATTGTTATCAGAACCAGTATATGCATAATCCTACTGCCAGTCACTATTTCATACATGTATCCCAGAAACTAATGCAGCACTCTGGTGTCTCTTTCCACATTTAAGGTGTTCCTCAGACTGATGTGTGCACAGGTTTTAATCCTTTTGTCCCTCTCAGTTTGGGTGTGTTATTTTCTGAAGCGCGAGTGTCACGTTTAGTGTTTGTTTGTGTTGTGTTGAAATCTAGAGCACAGCGGACTTTACTTGTAACTGCATTGTCTCTGTTCACCTGCTGAGGGGACTGTGACGGGGTCCCTCGGGGATGGGGGTAGAAGTGCAATGCAGATGTGCAGCCAGGGGAAGTCAGCCACAAGTGAGAAGCAGCTCTTCTCTTTCTTCCCAGTCAGGGCTCTGGGCTGAGGGAGCAACAGCACCACAAATAAAGGGCGCTGAGCAGTTAGGGTTTGTCTGTGGGGAAGCCCAAGGTCTATGCAAAGCTGGCAGGTCTGGAGAAGGGGCTTTCACAGAGTGCTGAGGAGACAAACCCCCTGTTCCAACGCACAAGTGTAAGGAAGAGCCCTGGTTGGGCTCAGCTTAGCTCAGGTTCCAGGATGATCAGGGAGCCTGGATGCAGCCTGGCTGTGCTCCCACTTGGAGAACACAAAGGCTGCCCTTTGCTGGCCCTCAGTAACCTTTTGGCATCCTTTTGCTCGGGTGGTTGCCCCGGCAGAGAGCAGCCTGGGCAGCTCCAGGGCCCCACAGCTCATTCCTGCAGCAGATCCCAGCCCTGCCTGGGTGCTGAGCGGCCAGTGCTGGCTGTAACACTGGGTAGGCACCACGTCATCTGCAGGACTTGCCCAAAGCAGGCCAGGTATTGCTAAGAATAACTTTTCGTGGGCCAGCACACGGGTTGCTGGGCTACCAGGATGGTTCCCACGTTTCACCCAGAGACCAGAGGCCTCTGGGAAATGCCAAGGTGGGTCTGGCTGGCTTTGGCAAAGGCAAGGGAGCTGCTCCAGCAGTACTCTGGAGAGATGCCTCCTGCCTGGGCTGGGAAGAGGCAGGGAAGCCAGCTTGTGCTGGGAGGCCTGCAGTGTCCCACCATTCCTCTTCTCTCCTCCTTCATGGACTGATTGCATCAGAACTGCAAATCTTGCCCAGAGTGTGCCCTCTTCCCATCCTGCTGTGCTGGCTTGCTGGCATTGCACGGTTCCTCTGCAGCCTTTCTGAACAGCAGCAGGACCTGTCTCCATGCTGTCTGTCAAAATCAGCATGAGGGTGAAAGAAAAAACAGAGTTCAGACTAAGGTACCAAAGAGTTAACATTTTTCTAGGTTTACAGTTGTATTTGTAGGATTTGTACTATGTCACATTTATAGCCATGAGATATTATTTTTATGCTGTAAACTTTTACAAATACATTTTTAAAGAAAGAGTTTAAAAATAAAGGTGTTTTTCATTTTGCAGAGTCCCATCTCTTCCTTTATTTGCCAGCTTTTGACTGCTCCCACTCAGATGGGGCTGGGAACACAGCTTAACCCTGTGGTGGGTGAAGGCTAAGCACGTTAATACGCTGTGCATGACCCCAGGGCTTAGTGAAAGCCAAGCTGGGAGCCAGGCAGGGAGAAGCACTGCAAGGAGCAGCTGAGCCCAGAGACAGGGTAAGGAACAGGGGCAGGATCTGCCCCATCCCTCTGGTAACTGTGCAGCTCGGGGTCATGTGGCAGGTGGGTAGAGGGAAGGATACCAGGAATCGTTCCCAGGTGTATCCCGCTGCCCGGGATTTGGGCCAGCAGTCCCAGCTGAGTGCTTGCTCTTTGGAGCATTGTTGGGTCTGTGCTCAGATGGGGATGCAGGAGAAATGACAAACTGAGCAGTGGCTGGGCTGAAGGAGATGGCAGAGAGCACAGCACTGATTTTTCCACACAGTTTGATGGCTCAGGGCAGTGGGAGGGTCTGGAGACAGCAATAGGGCAGGGCAGCAGCAGGAGCCACACTGCAGCACACAGGGCTCCCCAGCCCAGCTCTCCTCCCTTCCCTCTAGGATGAGGAATTTGCTGATACCCTCAAAAGATGCAACTCCAAACTCCTGGCTCCCCACACCACCACTCCCTCAGATCCACACATTGCTCTGCTCCTGTCATCTTTCCCCTGTCGCCTTTCCAGAGGCACTGAGATCCCCTGGTTGCATGAGAGACAGGCCTTGTGAGTCTTGCCCAAAGTTTTCTCCCCTCTCTAGCTCAAATTTACTTGCTCCTCCAAAATCCATCTCAAGCTGCAGAACAGAGATGTTTGCATCTGCTCTGAGCCATGTGCTTGGAAAGCCCAGGGTTGCTGCAAAGAGGGGTTTTTGGCTCAAACACATCTGCGTTGGCCCTGCTTTCTGGCTCTGTGATGCAGCCCCACTGACAACAGCCATGCCTCCCTCAGCTCCTGCAAACTCTCTGTGTACCCGGAGGTCCAAGGCATGGAGTGCAGCAGCAGGCAGGTCCAAATTCCAGCGTGGCTCCCCTTTCCAGCACGGCCTGTCCTGGGCTCCTGCCTTTGCTCATTTTTCCAGAGAGGAGGTTTGCAGCCTCCCGGACCAGCTCAGGCTGATTCTTCCCAGATATGCTCTGAGTCACCTGGCACAGCTCAGTCAGGGCATTTTTCTCCAGGAGCTGAGTCAGGAGGGAAAAAAAGAATCCCCTTCTCTCCAGAGAGGCTGAATCAAAGGTTTGGAGAGAAGGAGAGAGGGGGAATGGACAGACCTCACCCTGAGCCCTGCAGACTCTCAGCAATCCCTACCTAGCAGAGCTTTTGCATGTCAGGATGTGCTGGAGAGGGGTCATAGAGCTGGAAATGAGCAGGCCAACATGGGGACCCCCAGCAGGGCATTTCCCCCACCCCAAAACCAGTCCCCTCTCCAGTGATGAGACAGACATCCCATGGAAGAGCTCTGGGAAGCAGAGAGACTGCAGTGACAAACCCTGTAGCTGTGGAGGTGCCAACAGCTCAGTGCCAACAGGACACAGGTGTTCCCTGTGTGTCCCCAAACCGCTGCAGGGCAGTTCAGGCAGGCATGGCACCATGGCCAGCTGTGCTCAGTGCCAGGGAGCCACAGGGCTCCCAGCCTGGCAAACAAGCCTGACTCCCAGTGCTCCCAGCCAGGGCTCCCAGCAGCCTCCATTCCCCCTTCCCCAGCCAGTCCACCAGGCACCGAGCAAGTCTCATCCCATCTTCCACAACCATCAGGCCCTCCACGGATATTCCTGGGCTTCAAGTTATTCAAAGTGAGGTTGCAGCTTCTCTGAGAGCATCCCTGCCCTGTGCTCAGAGCTGCCTGGGCACGTGAGCTCCAGCAGCACTCCTGTGGCTGAGCTGCCGCTTGCACAGAACACTTGGGGTGCACCTGCAGGAGGAAGGGAGGGACACAAACGAGGGAGGGACCCCAAGCTTGTCCCTGTGAGCATCCCCAGGTGTGCCCAGTCCAGGCCGTCACCTGGGGATCACTGCCATCACAGATGCTCTGCAAGGGGCCCCTTCAAAGAGAAGAAGGAGGGCTGAGAGATTGTTTCCCTTCTCTCTATTAAACCTGTCTGGTTTAATACTTATTCACATTGGTGAGTCAGTTCTCTCTGAGCTGGCATTTGTTCCTGGAAAAAAAAAAAAAGACATAAAAAGAAGAAGGAGGGAAACAAACATCCTTTAAAAAGCCCCTTTGGCTCAAAAGGAGGAAAGAATAATCAAGCAGACATCTCCTGTGGCCCAGCTGCTTGACAGCTCCCCAGCTCTGGGCAGGAGCCCCCCAGAGCAGCATGCTGCCTCTAATTCATGTTCCTCTTCCCTACATCCTGCCAGGAAAAACTGCTGAGGGGAAACGTTCTTTGGCCAAAACCTGCCTTTCCTTCTCTCTGGACTCCCTCACACTCTCCAGCCATCCTTCTGGCCAAACCCAAGAGCTCTCCATGTTCCCATGACTCTTAGTCATCTTCAGCACAGTCAGCCATGCTCTCATCTCTTGGCCCCAGGACCTTGTGTTGCTGGTGCCTCTCTGTGCCCCCTTTGGAGGAGCCCATCCCCTCCAGGCTGTGGAGGCTTTCAGGGCACTGCAGGTGCAGATTCAACAGCCGTGCAGATATTTTGGAACAGCCCTTCTCTTTCTGCCCATGGTTTGTCACGGTGTTCCTGTCCCCTCCCTGCTGTTGGGGCTGCAGCTGGGGCAGCTGGCAGAACCCCTGGCAGGACCTTCCTCCCCTGTGCTTCCTTCCCAGTGCTGTTGGGTGATGGCTCTCACTTCCCACCCCAGAGCTGCTGTGAACAGCTCTGAACTTCTGCTGCAGTGAGGTTACCCAGAGACAGAGCAGAGAGCAAGGGGCACCCTGTGTCTGACAGGATCTGCTGATCCTGCCAGCTTGCTGTCCCTGGCAGGACTGCTTTACTTCAAGCCTCCCCTCACGCCTGTTTTGGAAGACCCATGGTCCAGTGGAGGGTTAACAAAGTGTCTGATTTATTAATTACTAACACTGCTAATTAGCTAATTGTTTAATTGCCGCTTCAAGGTGCCTGCCAGGTGGTCAATTGCAGACCAGCTCCAAGCAGCCTCCCCTCAGCAAGGCAGGATGGCTGGGTGGGCGCTCCAGGGGACGAAGGGTCTGTGCTTGAGCCCTGCAGCTGCCTGGTGGTGACAGGGTCACTCTGAGGCCCAGACTTGGAGATATGGGGACAGGAAAGGGCAGGAGTCCCCATGGGGCAGGGGGCCCAGCCAGGAGGGGTCTGTATGCTGGACTCCAACACGTGTCTCTGCCAGGGAGGGCGGTGAAGCTGGCATGGGGCTTGAGGGTGATCCTCTGTGGTCACAGGACCCCTCTCTGCACCAGGGATCACACTTTTGGTTAACACAAAATAATTTGGCATTTTCACAGGCTTTTTGCCACCTGGGAGCTGCCCCAGGCTGCATTGCCTTTATGGGCCTGTTGTGAGGGAGCCTGCCACGTCCTGTGAGGGTGCTCAAGGTCCCAAAGCCAGAAAGAGCCACTGGGCCTGAGGTGAAACTTGTCCTGCTGAAATAAAATGGAATCTGCTGCCTGCAAGTGTGGGAGCACTTTGTGTCCCCACACAAAGTGTGTATATATATATATATATAATACACACAAGGTATATAAATATCCCTGGGGATTGGAGTGGCAGAAGCCAGAGAACATCAGGATTATCCCAAACCACAGCACGGTGCAGTGGCCCCTGCCAGCCCTGGGGAGTGGGCTGGGCATGGACTCCTCTCCGAGACCTGAGGGGGACCCCAAGAACAGGGAGACCCTGCAGCAGGGTGTGCACATGGCCCCACCTCTGCCGTGGGGTTTGTCACTGGTGACGTGACAAAGCATGGCCTGTTTTTTTCCCCTGTTTCAAAAACAAACAAAATAGGGAATTTGTTAACTTGTGGTCAGCTCAGAAAGGAGAAGCTCCTGACACAGGAGCACTGGGGACGGTGCCCCGGAGAGGAGGAACCCACTGCTTGAGAGGATCCTTCAGTGGCATCGGCTCCACGCTGGGGTCACCACGGTCCCTGGGGACATGGGGCCTGCTCTCCTCCTGCTGCTCGCCACAGCTGGCTTCTGGCATGGTGAGTACAGTGACTCCTGAAGCCCCATGTCACTCCAGGGGAGTTTTGGGATGTGGTGAGGGTTTTCTGGGTGTCTGGTGTGAGGGGTATGGCCTTGGTGGAGACAGAGCTGTGCTGAAGCTGGACTAACAGACATGCAGCTCCTGGAGGTGGAGGGTGAAGCTCCCAGTCATGTGTCCCAAAAGGCTGCTGTGGGCAGGATGGTCCCTGTTTTTGGAGGCTGCTGTGGGCAGGATGGTCCCTGTTTTTGGAGGCTGCTGCTTGAAGTGGACACAGCTGTGAGCAGCTTCAAGGATCCTTGGCATGGGTAGGCAGGTGTGTGCCCTGTGGCACCGCAGGGAAGAGACACCAGCGCTAGAATTCAGTGCAGACTTGGCTGTAGCAGCTTTCTGAGGGTCAGCCAGAGCTGGCTGTGTTTAGAGAGGGAGGCTGCGCTGGAAAGAGGGCGTGTTGCTGGTCTGTGTGGGTTCTGGAGCCTGGCTTGCTCTTGGCCGCCTGCAGCCTGGCCAGGGTAAGACCAAGCAGGATGGAGAGGTGCACGTAGCACAGGCAGAGCCTTGCCTGTGGGAGACAGGAAAGGGAAACTCCCCACTCTTTGGGTCTGGACAGGGTTTAATGAAGGAATGGTTCAGCAGCAACTGTGTCCTGAGGGGAGGTCTTTCCAAAATAACACTGCTCAAATGGGGAAGGAGTTGGAGCTGTTTGGTCTGCAGGTGAAAGAGCTGGGAAAATCAGCTGCACTGGCGCCTTCCAAAGCACCTCATGCCCAGCTGGAGTGTGTGAGGATTGCTGGTTTCTGGTGGTGCTGGCACACACAGCAAGGCTGTAGAGCCAGGGTGTGATGGAAACATCAGAGCTCAACCAGCCAGAAAGGGAAAGGTTAACGTGCCTGTTTTGTGAGGCTGCAGAGATGGCTAAGAGGTGATAACCCACCAACCTCAAAAAAAGAGTCACTGAGTGCGTTTTGAGGTTTACAACCAAATAGGTGGAAACCAGCATTACTAATCTTGCATTTTGAAGTGTTGGGAAGCTCTCAGGTTCTGTGTGGCACTCACCATAATATTCTTTCTGAGGATGCTTGGGGACACAGTGAGACTGTGCTGTGAAGTCCTCCTTGTAAGGGGACAGCCTGTGGGGAAAGCATTTAGCATGTGAAGGTAGGCAGCAAATCTTTCTTGGGCCATGCAGTGCCCATGTTTTCAGCCCAGGAAATTTGCATTCCTCTCACTTGTTTCACTTCAAGTGACTTTTGCAACATTGAGCAGAATTTTCTAGGTCTGCTGTGCTGGGAATTGGGAAGGCTGCAGGGTTTTTTTATTTCTTGTGCTTTTTTATGATAATAGGACTAGGCAGGTCTAATACGGATCTGTAAGAGATCATAACATTAGCTGTCAGGATCTCTCCAGAGGTTCCTTGAGCCACTGACCAGTGCAGGTCACCAGCTGTGACACGCTCATGAGGCACTGTCTGCCATGTCGGGCTGTAGGACACACATTTGTGTGAGTACCAGCACTGCTGGCCATTGCAGCACTGTGCCAAGCTTCTACAAAGTTACAGCCTCCAGCCCGAGTCAGAGCCCGACTTTCTTCTCTTGCCTCTTGGATTGCAAGGGCATCTTCTGAGAGTACCCAGGGCTGATGTAAGAGGATTGTTGTGACCTGGGCTCTTGCTGAAGGAGGGCGAGGGGCTCAGATTAAGCAGAGGAAATGTTTTAAACCTGATCATCTTTCATCTGTGTTCTTGGCCATCTTGAGGCGCATTCCTGGACGTTTTATTTTCTTGTTGTGGGTAATCTAAACCTCTGAGGTAGAATTCCCAAGCAGAGCTGTGATGAGCACACTTTTCTCCATCCCCAGTCCCCCAGATACTGTAGGTGACTCTGGGGAAGGGGTCCTCAGAAATCAAACTTTTCCTTGCTGTCAGTGAGGGTGGGACAAAGGGAGCTCAGCTGAGGTATGTGTCCCTCTCAGGGCGGACCTGAGCCTAGTTACTTGCCAGGACTAACTCAAGATCCTGGTGGCTGGCTTCTGTGCTAAAGATCCTGGGCATTTCTGTCATACCAGCCTTCACTTCTCCTTCCTCACCAAATACTCAGCAGAGGAAAGCAGTGTTTTGGCTGGCACAGGAGGGACAGGGACAGTCTGCAGCTGTAAGGAGAGGTCGTGGTTACACAACCCAAGTGTGGTAAAACCTCTGGCCAGCAGTTACTGGCAGTGCTGCGGAAGCTGCTGGAGAGCAGAAGAGACGCATCCTTGGGCTTCGTGCAAGATTGCACAGTGGTCAGCAGAGAGACAGCCTCCCCCAGCAGCTCTGCTTCCCCATTCTGGAAAAGGACCCTCTGCTCTGACTCACCCCCCAGCACACACGAAGGACTGGGTGCTTGGGTGACCTCCGCCTTCCCTTGTCCTGCATTTAGTGTCTCTGTCTTGTCTGTCCTCACTCCACTTGTGGGGTGCTTACATTGTTGATGTGAGTCTCCAGTGACAGCCTGAAGGCTTTTTCCTCTGTTCTGGAGAGCACCTACCCAGAGCCTCTTCTGGCCACAGCATCCCAGTAGTACCTGTGAGCTGGTGACAACAAACATGCACAGTGACATGACTCCTGTTTGTTTTGTTTTCTGTCCTTGTCCTTGTGCTGTGGTCAAACCAAGGACAAATGACATCATGGTCTTTCTCCGAACTGGTTTGAATGCAACTCTGAGTCAAAAGAGCTTGGCTCCCCATGAAATGGTGCCAAAGCCCTGGAAGTAGATGGATAGCCAAAGCAGAGAGTAGGTGAGGGAAAAGGATCCAGTGACAAAGAGTTAAAGCAACAGAAAAATCAAGTCCCACTAGAAAGCACAGCTCAGCAAAAAGGGAGGAATGTTTTGCCTCAGATATGTGGAAAATGTAGCTTTGTAAATTATTCTGAGATATGTTTTTCTCCACTCTGGGCTTCACCTCTTTCCACAGAAAGATAAAAGCATTGGAAAAAAAAAAAAAAAAAAAGAAATAACAGGGAGATAAAATGTCAAATATTCCAATATTCCATGCTCCAAAAATCCTTGTCCTCTGCTTCTCCCCACAGGGCCGGTAAGTTTGATCTAGGCCTTGTCTGAGCTTCCCCATGGCAACTGTGTCATTGGCACAAACCAGCAACAGTCTCCAGGGTCTTGACTCTCATACTCTCAACCCTTTGTTGCATGGAGGGAGTCATCAGCCCGAGATGGCTTAAATGCTGCTCTGTGGGCTCTGGATGGCACAGCCCTGAGCACAGCTGGTATCACAGGACACACACAGCTGTACCTTGGGCATTGCCTTCCTCCCTGAAAGAGCTGTGACTGGGGATGGATGAGAGTGGGGGTGTGCTTCTGCTGGCTGTTACGGGGCCAGTGTCCATGGCAGGAGGATCGCTGCCTGCAGAGCAAGCAATTGATAAATTGCACAGCTCCCTTTATAATTAGTATTATTCAAATGAGGGTGTGTGTCCCTTTAAGATGTGAGGTTGGGTTAGCGACTGGGAAGGAAAGCAGAAGTGGGAGAATAGCCCTGGATAGGGGCTGGAGGGGGTGCAGAGCCCCCCGAGCACAGATAGCCATTTGCAATGTGTTTCCTGTCCTCCCTGAAGGTCTGGCGTGGGGTGGCTGCACCACTTCTTCCCCATCCCCGTGGCACTGATTCATTTTGCACTTCCCCCCACCCTAAATATAGGTGGTGACTCAAAGAACTCGCTGACAGGGCAAAATGGGGAAAATTATTTCCCTCTGACACAAAGGCTGGAGTAGGACCCTGGTTCCCCTTTATTCAGCAAGCAGAGCAGGAATCTTCAAAGCAGAGATGCATCAGAGCTGCAGTGGTTGTGATGCCGGTGTCTGCAGGTCTGCTGTGCTGTATGAACAGCTGCAGCTATGGGCTTTCATCAGCTGTTCAGCTTTGCCATGCCTCAGTTTCCTCTCCCAAACAGGAATAATAATTCTGTCTCATTTCCTAATGTTTTGTTGGTGTCTGCGAGGAGAATGCAGAGCGTGACTCCATGATACACATGAGGAGGTGTCCTTCAAAACCCAGTACTTGGCAACTAAAAGCCAGGCTTCCCAAGTGATGTGCACTGACTTCCTGCTCTGCAGGAACCTTCCAGATCTGTTCTAGCTCATCTCAGCACCAATGCAACAGAGAGCCCCATGCACCAAACTTGGCTTAAATGCCACCAAATGATGCTATGGGATAATCCTGTTCATAGAGCAGCTCCAGCCCTGCCACAAAAGGAAAACTATTGTCAGAAGAGGCAAAAATCAGCAGGAACGATTGCCAAGCTGGCATTTGCCCTAACCAGCTCCAGATGACTGTTTTTCCTGTCCCGGTGCTCTAAATGTTCAAATGGTAGAGAAGAGGGAAGTGTGGAGGGCAGTGTTTCTTCCCTGAAATTCATTCCTGGGAACATCAGGCCATATGGGTCTGGTGGGACAGAGAACGGCTGGAGTGTTGTGAGCCAAAAAGCCAGTCTGGATCCCAAGCTCAGCCTTTTCCTGATGCTGAGCTACTCCATTCTCGGTAGCGTGAACTCCAACAGACAATCTTTAGGGATTATTTTTGCATTCTCACTCTCTCTTTCCCTTGCAGGCTCAGCATCTCCAGTGATCAGCCCTGACCTCCCTTCTTTGGTTGTCAACACGGGTGATCCAGTGCTCCTGCACTGCTCAGGAGACTCTAAAGTCGCATGGAATAGCAGAAAGAATACATTCAGTAACCACACCAGCAGCACGCTCAGTATTCCTGAGGCCACTTACAGGAATACAAGCACCTACAGCTGTGGTTATGTCAACAGCAGTGACAAGGGCATCGCAGCCATCCACGTGTTTGTGCGAGGTAACCCTGCTCCTCTCTTCCCACACCCACTGGCAGAGCAGCCTCCTTCCAGGGAGCCACTGCACAGGTCCTTTCTGCTGTGCTGTGCTTGTGTGTGTGCTTGGGGAGCAGCGCAGGCTCCCGGTGGAGCCACAACCTTGTGAGTCCGCATAAAATGGGGCCCGTGGTTAAAGCACTGGGATAAAGCACAGAGCTACATCTCATGTCTATATGGATCTCTCCTGGATCTCTCCCTCCTTCCCTTTAAAAAACAGGGATGTAACTGTTCAGTGCTGTAATGAAATTTGCAAATCAGAGAACCGTACTGCCAGTACCTCAGATAAGGGAGAGAGTCACGTGAATTACATCCTCACAACATGACCTGAACCCCAAATATTCTTTTATCCCAGAAGAAGCTTTTCTGTGGTAGCTTTGCCACTTGCCTTCACCCCTTCCCTTGTACCAGAGGTGCTGTCCTGAGCAGGGAAGCTGGAGGTCTCCTAAGTAAAACTAGCTCCATGGTGAAAAGTTTAAGCAGAGGTACGCACACTTTTCAGCCTCTCTTATCCCTGGACGTCTGTGAGCGGGCTGCTGTGATCCCCTCAAGTGCCTTAGCTGGAACTGGGGTTGTCATGTGAGTGTTTGGAGGCTGAGTCAGGCAGGCGCTGAGCAGGGCTGCCCCGGCATCGAACTCCCGCTGGGCAGCAGTGCTGCAGACTCGCCTGTGCTGGAATTTCTGTGCTTCTCGGCTTCAGTGCATTTTCCGAGCCCTCTCACAAGGTTGTCCCGTGTCCTCCGCAGATCCCGATAACGTGTGGTACGTCTCCCATTTCCGGATCCACGGGATTGAAGGTGGCAGTGTTGATTTTCCCTGCCTCATCACGGCCCCTGAGTACGGGTCCAATGTGACTCTGGTAAAGGATGATGCCTCTCCTCTCCCACCTGGGACAAACTACTCCTTCAGTGCTGAGAAAGGAGTAAGACTGTACAATGTGCAAAGCAAGCATAAAGGTTATTACCAATGCCGAGCACTAATAAATGGAAAAATAAAGAATTCATCAAGAATGAGGCTGATTGTGGAAGAAGGTAAAGAACTGGGGTTGTTGCTGTCCTAAGGGCCACAAATAGCTAAGGTGGCCACAGTAGATAGTTAAGGAAAGCCCCTTACCAGTGGCAGGAAAAACCTTCTGAACCTGCATTTTCTGAAGGTTATTTAATGGAGGCCAAATTCCATCAGCTTCTGGCAGATTGGTTCCTTCAGATGAGTTTTCATGGGTTCAGCAGTCTTCAAATCTTTGCAAGCACTCTCATAGACCAGGAAAAAATATCCACCAATCTCTCCAATGTTCTGCAGGTCCTTGGGCCCTGATGCTCTATCTGTAACCATGGCAAAAACTTCTCCTTCCCTTTCAACCCACAGTCCTGACTGCTGTGTTCTCCCCAGCTGTACTGCTTCCCACAGACATGTGCTCAAAAGAGAGTGGAGATCCCTAGGGAAGGGGAAGGCAGGGGGTAAAGAGGGTAAAGAGAAGGGAAAGGAGGAGGTAAAATAATAGAATAGAGTCATAGAATAGCTTGGGTGGGAAGAGACCTTGAAAATCATCAAGTTCCAAGCTCATTGCCATGGGCAGGGATGTTCCCTGCTAGATCAGGTTGCTCAGGCCTCACCTAACCTGGCCTTGAACACTTCAGGATGAGGCATCCACAACTTCTCTGGGCAACCTGTGCCAGTGCCTCACCACCCAAGGTAGCCAGGTCCTGGGGAGTCTCCAAAGCACGTGGAATCACTGGAGAAGCTGATGCTGGATCTTTCCCTGCTTGCCTTTGCGCAGCACTGGAGAAACCTGTGTCGGTGATGATGGACCCTGCAGACCACGTGCGAATCGTGGGCGAACCTTTCCAAGTCACCTGCAGAGTGATTGCTCCTTCCCACAAGTATGACATCAGATGGGAGACACCCGCAAAGACAGTAAGATGGGGTGTGGGGCTTTCCTGGAAACTGGGGGACACAGGCTGCTAAGAACTGCCCAGACATACAGCAAAGCTTTCAACTACCTGACCTATTCAAGCTGTAGAAATTTGAATATCCTTTCTTTGGGATGACACAGGATTAAGAAACACCTGCATATTGTCAGAATCATGCTGCAAGAGAGGAGAGTGTGTTGTTTCAGCTGAGTTTATTAGACAGGAGCCACAGTACCTATTAGAGCAACGTTTCTCCACTGAGCCCTGCCAGGACTTATAAAGCAGCAAACATTTTCAGGACAGAGTTCTGCAGAGAAACGATATGTGTGAAGAAAAGGAACACATTTCAAAATCTCTATGATGCTGACTTCTAACTGCTAGATGGTTAGATGAGGTTTGCTACAAGTCGTTATTATAACTGATGCCTTTATTAAGGGGATGAAACAACACACAAGGTATCTTTGTAAGTGTAAGGCCAGGTTGCAGTCAGAAGGCTGACAGTAGCTATAACCTAACTGCTTTTGAATATCTGCCCTGGATCCTTGGGTTTAATGTGGCTCTGGGTCTCCACACAGGTTGCTCTCAGTGATGAGCTCTCTAGCCCAGAGCAGGTGAGGTGTTTTTACTCTGCCCTTCCAAAGTGGGCTGTTCCCTTTCTGCCTAACAGGTCAACACAACTCCAAGGACTGACTTTGAAAATGGTCACTACCTCATCAATGACACCCTGCTTGTTGCAGCCGTGACCATGGAAGACAGTGGGAAGTACGTCTGCATAGCCAACAATTCAGTAGGGTTCAGGAGTGCCTCAACAATGCTTCAGGTAGTAGGTGAGTGCTTCCCCAAAAGGCTAGCAGGGCTGAATCGTGTAGCCTTGAGTATTTGCTTCTTCTGCCTCCATTCTCCTCCCAGACTTGTTGTTAAAAACATAACTCTCACTTGTCCCTGAGGGCTTGCATGAGAGCTATGGAGCTGCTAGGAAAGGAGCTAGTGCTGCCTTTGTATCTTGAGGGGCCAGAGGACATGTTTTTGGCTCTGGATGAAAAATTGGAGTGCTCTTCTCAGTCTCTGTGCATTTGTAAACAGCTTAGAAACAGTGAAAAGGGAGTGGGGCAAGGTTGTGCTGGAAGACCAGGAGAAGCTGGTTAGAAGGAAGGGCAAGCCACGTGAGCAGAATAGGGACCTTTGTCTCTTCCAGTCACAGATCCACACAAGGAGATTCAGGTCTATTGCACACTTGTTTATATCTCGAGATGGAAAATTCATCCTCACAGCTCACAGGCTGGAGTTTGCTGATGATCCAAAGCTGCTGCATACCACCGCTCAGAAGGAAGGCTCAGTCTGAGTTATTTCCTAGTGAGAAGCCAGGATTTTAGCAAAAGGGCCTGTCTTCTATAAACAATTAGGAGATACTGCTTTAGCCTCATCATTTCTTAGGATACAGCATGTAAAACTTCCCCATGAGACTTCACTAAGATTTTCTAGCTCTCCTCGGGCAGTGTAATCCAAGGTGCCATGACAAAGAAGTAATTTAAGAGTACTCCTTTGGCAACGTACCTGTGTAAAGTTTCATTCCCTCCTGCAGTCTCCCAGCTGAGGCTGCTCTTTCCAATAGTGATCCATTTATGGAGCTGGTGTAAGGTTATTCCAGGTCTCTGGACGTGCCTGCTGACGGTCTTTCTCTCCTCCACCCTGCAGAGAGAGGTTACGTGCACCTGATCCCGGGGCAAGCCACCAGCCAGGAGGTCGCTGTGGGAGAGACTGTGAAGCTGCAGGTCCACATTAAGGCTTACCCAAAACTTCTCCGGTTGTTCTGGGAGCACAGAAATCCCTTGAAGGACTCTAAACCCACCATACTTGAGGGCCAAATGATCTCTGGAAACAACTGGTACGTGCTCTTTGTTGTCTACACTGGCTATGGCATGTTTCCAAGAGAGCTTTCCTTGAGAAAGGCAGGCCCCATTCTACAGAAAACTCTCTGGTTTTAAAGAGGGAAACTGTTCTGCATTTCTGTTTTCTCTTTCCAGTATTATTAGCAAACCACAGTATGATCAGATCAAGGAGGACACCACCCTTCTCTGCATTGGTGGCCTTCTCTTTAGAAAGCCGTGTGGAAGGCAGTATCACATCTGTGATCTGCTTGCTCAGTTCTCTCTGGCACTCTCCTTGCCAGAAGAAATTGCAGGAGTGGATGAATAGCACAAAAAGCTTAATTCTCTCTCTGGTCCTTGGACCCATGCCCTGCTCTGAGGTTGAAAGAGTGTGCACTGAGAGCTCCACATGAAGAGAAATCACAAACATTGTTATGTGAATATGATCTAATGAGAGGACAGGTCTGCTCCTCCGAAGCCTACAGCAAACTGAAACCAAGGGGAGACTGAAAGAAAATCATTCCATTTGTTGGGGTTTTGGGCAATTCCCCTTTCATGTTCTTAGAAACAAAAAACAATCCACAAGAGGAACTGTGCCACTTGGCAAAAATTATGGCTTTAGGGTGAGCTCTTTCTTGCACTGGGGGCTGAGAAATGGGCTGGGGGCAGAGGGGAGTGGGCACTAGGGAGCACGGCTTCATGGAGAAATTCATTCTGCCAAAGACAGGAGGACCAGCATCCTCTGACCCTTGAAAGGGAATGATTTAGATGTTAAATTATTTCTGAGCGTTCACCCACCTGTAGCTTTTCAGAAGTGCTGAAGTGCACCTGGTGGCAAAAGGTATTTCCTCTAAGGAAGGTCATTCCTTCCCTACTTCACCCGAAGAAGCAACTAGCAGGCTCCCTGATGGGCTGGGATTAGTGCTGGAAGTATTCACTGCTCCAGAGCACAGGAAGCAGCAGCATCTCACTGAGCAAGGCCTGTGTGCTCTTCACAGTGTTTCTCTCTGTGAGCAGGTACAACACCACGCTCCTCCTGAACCGCCTGAAGGAAGGAGAGGAAGGGTTCTACACATTCTATGCCCTCAACAACGTGACCAATGAATCGGTTACCTTCAGTATCTCTCTGAAATGTAAGTGCTTGTCCATTCTTTCACCCTGCTTGCCACTGGGACTGCTTCCCAGCTGAAAAAAAAGTTGGTTGGGGTACCAGGCTGCTTCCAGCTCAGCACCCACAGGACACACAGATCCAGCCCAAACCTGCCCATGTGTAGCACAGCGGTTCCTTCTGGTTTCTTGTTGCACGCATGGAAAGGAAACCAGAGCATGGGGGATGTGCTGTCCCTCTGGTCACAGCACTCACTGTTGATGTGACTTCCCCAACAGCTTCTCCAAGGGTCTGCAGAATCAAGGTGCCAGCCGATGACTCCAGCGTCCTTCAGTGCACAGCGGTCGGGTACCCTGCCCCTCGCATCGAGTGGTACCAGTGCCCCGTTCACTCGGACAGGTAAGCACTGCCCAGGGGCCTGAGCCCCCCCAGGCTGTGCCCCTGCCCTTGCCATGCTGGCCCTCGCTGAGCAGCACCACGTGGGCTCCCAGGCAGGCAACACAGCAGAGCCTGTCCAGTAATACCGTCAGTGATGTCGCTGTGCTGGAAAAAGAGGTTCTTGGGGTCTGCCTGAGAAGTGGGAGCACTTTCTACTCCTAAAGTCCTGAGCTTGAACAGATTGTCCACCTGTGATTCATGCTCCCCCCATGCCTTTCCAAGGAGCATATGCATCCCTTGGAGAAGTGTCCTGGTGTATTTTGCTGTAGAGGTACATCCTGGCTGGCCCAGTCATCTTTTTGGGATTTCCACAGCTCTGAGGCCCTGCAGAGCATGGGTTTGCTGAGCTGCAGAGTCATGGGGAGCAGCTGCAGCTGCCTGGACAGGGCAGTTGTGTCTCAGGACCTGCCCACTGAAGGGACTGATGGCAGAACACGTGAAGTGTTAATTGTGTGTGCTGAGCCACATCAAGGCAGTCATGGCTCTGTCTGAACAGGGCTGTGGTGTTCAGGGAGAGGTCTTTAACTGGGCATAGAGTAACACATCTCACAGAGCTGCAACCATAATTCCCTGCATCTCCTCTCCAGCCTGCCACAGGCCCCGCTCAGCTGTGAGCTGCAGAGGAGCACTGACTGTCTCCTGTTGCCATCCCTGCAGGTACAGTGAGGAATACAGACTGATACGGAATGACTCCAGACCCCAGGTGGTGAACATGTTGCCCTTCCAAGAGGTGGAGGTGGAGAGCATCATCCTCTTCGAGGAGCTGGGTGACAATTTCACCTTCTGCTGCGTGGCCATTAACGGGGAAGGGAATGCCTCTGACATGTTTCACTCATTCACCATCACCAGTAAGATACCAACCATCAGCTTGGCAGAGTGGGGGAAAACCTGGGGGCTTTGAGATTACATCCTTTGTGTATATCCCCAGTGTCTTGCAAAAGAGCTGGAACAGATTCCATGAGCCCTTTGTCCTCACAGGTGTAAGGCTTTGGCCTTTGCCAGTCCTAAGAGCCATGTGGGAATTTCTGGCTGGGTTATAGCCTGGAGCCAAATGCTGAGCCACACCACAAGCATCTTATAACTGCAGGACTCAGCTCCAGAGCATGGTGCATGCAGCAGTTTCTCGGCCCATGAAAATACAGGGGCTGCATCTTTTGGTGAGGCTGTTCTTGGTTCCCAGTCAGTCTGAGCTGCACCTGCTCCTGTTTGTATGGAAATTGGGGGGCATGAGGGGAACCATTGCAGCCTAGAGTTTAGCATCGAGACCTTCCCTCAGCTCCCAGCAGCTCCCAAAAGGATGTACTGAGGGCAGTGCTGGGGTGTGTGGCAAACAGTCATCCAAAGTGAATAGCTGGGCAAAATGCTCCCAGAGTTGGGATTGGAATAAGAGTGTTTACTCATTCTCCTTGTTTTCCTCTTCCAGGGAGTGTCATGGCCCTTCCAAACAAGCTCTTCAGCCCTGTTCTCTCTACCTGCATAAGCACTTTGGTGCTGCTGCTCCTCCTGCTCCTCTTCCTGCTCTACAAGTACAACCAGGTCAGATTCCCTATTGCAGGGGAGGGCTGCAAGGGCTGCCCAGCCTCAGAGGCCACACAGGCAGCCAGGGCAGGGATTATTCAGCTTGGAGGTACCAGGCGAGCTGCCTCCTTCGCCTCCTCTGCCTCCCTTCCCCCTGGAGTTTCCTGCTGCAGGGCAAAACTCCTGCACCCAGCCCAGTGCAGTGATACCTCCCCTACCCTGGTCCTGCAGTCTTGTAGCCCAGAGGCCAGTGTGGTTATTGTTTGGTGTCAGACAAAGGTGCTCACTCTGTGCTGTCAGTTACTCTAGTCCCCACAATTCCACAGACTGAATAAAGGGAGAAAAAAAAAAAAAAAGTGGTTTGCAGTTTGCATCTACTTTTTATTCTGCTCACTGCTTTATTAAAAACTGTTTTTGAGGAGGAACAGGATGGTGTTAGAAGAAGCTTGTTTCCAGGAAGACTTGGTCACTGTTTTTATATAAAACTTGCCCCATTTTCTCTGCAAGTCTCATTTCCAGCATTTGGATTCCTTCTCTGTTTTTTCCACAAACTGAACCAATCAGTAGCCACCTCTGCTTCATCAGTGGGTGAAAATCTCCTGGTTTTCATCTCTCCCTTTGGCACCCTTCCTTTGACAGCCTATCAAGGCTGAAGGTTTTGCAGCAAAGTTCTGATGCTGTTTGTCAGAAGATCCATCAGAGCCCTCTCTCAGACAAGCACCCACAGCTTTGAGCCACCTTTGGACGGTGGTCCAGAGACAGAGAAAGATGGATCAGTGTGTAAACACAGAGCTGAAATAAATAGCTTTTTGGAAGGGATTGCAAGCCCAAGAGAGGCAGGACATGTCTATAAATAACACAGTTACCTATCTCAGACAAGTACCAGCCTTCTCTGCTCAAGGACCCCAGCACTGCTTCTCTGCCTTGCCTGGTTACTTCTGCCACGACTTTCTTGGAAAAGAGAAATTCTTACTTCTCTTTCTCCTTTTTTATTTTACCCCTGTAAGGGAAGTGGGGCTGAGCCAGCTCCACTGTTCTGCTGTGCTCAGCAACCAGGGGTCCAAGGAAGGAGACGCAGTGGGGACATCTCGCTCCAGCAGCAGCTGGGCACAGTCAGCCACTGCTCGGTGGGACTTGCCGGATCTCCCAGCTCTGCCATCCCAAATGATGGCAACAGGCTGCTCCCAGTGGCAAGAGAGCCTCCCTCAGCTGTGGTGATGACTTAGGGGGACTTCATAAATGCAAAGACTCCAGGCTGTCCAGAAAAATCCTCTCTCACTCAGTCCAGAGTCAAAAGATATTTGATGGGCTGAAATCTGTATCTTCCTTCTGCACCTGCAGAGTGAGCTTGAGTGGATGCTGGGGCTGGGGAACCCTCCCAGCTTGGAAAACCCTGGATAACTGGAGTCTCTTCCCTACAGAAACCCAAGTACCAGGTGCGGTGGAAGATCATTGAGGCCTGTGAAGGCAATAATTACATCTTTATCGATCCTACTCAACTGCCATACAATGAAAAATGGGAGTTTCCAAGGAACAACCTCCAGTTTGGTAAGAAACCTTCCCTGCTGCTGGCCTGGTGGCACGAAGCTCATCTGGGAGCTGAAATGCTTGAAGAGTCAGAGCCAAAGCTCTGGGTGATAGTCAAAGCTGCATCCAGACATTCCAGCAGCATCCTTAACCAGGCCTTGCTGCTCTCTCCCACACAGGGTGGCAAGTGGTAGGGTGTAACCTTCCCTCCCTCCTCCTTTGCTCCAAGGAGGGCTGCAGGGGTCATGTCCTTCCTCTTGCATCTGGTGGCATTCCCAAGGCACAGACTTGGTGAGGCAGAGTTTGGAGATGGCCTCTTTCACACCATCTTTGCCCACAGATGTTTTCCAGCTCCTGACTGAGGGATGTGTCATCTTGTGTGAGCCCAGCAGGAATCCCCATTCACCAGGCATCCTCCTCAAGGCTGCCTGCAGGACAGCTGCTCAATCTTTCTTTATGAAATATCTTAAAAGCACATTTTTTTTCTCTCTGCAGGAAAAACTCTTGGAGCTGGAGCCTTTGGAAAAGTGGTAGAAGCCACAGCTTTTGGACTAGGCAAAGAAGATTCAGTGCTCAAAGTGGCTGTGAAGATGCTAAAATGTGAGCACAGAGCACTTGCAAGAGCTGCAATCCTCCAGGCTCCTCTGGGCAGGATGTAGGGTGTGTTCACCACATGTTGGTGCTCACAGGCTGCAAGAGCTACTTTTTAAAGTTGTTTCTGTGCCAAGTACCAGATGCTGGCATCACACTACTGCCTTTTTGTGGACGGGGGAGGACAGAGGCACAGTCAGAGGACATGATTTTCACTCTAAGTGTGTCTCCTCCTTTTGTTCCATAACTCTGTCAACACCTTCCTCTGTCCTCTCCTTTAATCTCCCCCTTGTCCCTCCCTCAGTCCTTCACAGTCCTTCTCTCACCTCACAGCATCAGCAGACACGGATGAGCAGGAGGCTCTCATGTCTGAGCTGAAGATCATGAGTCACTTGGGACACCACGAGAACATTGTTAACCTGCTGGGAGCGTGTACCTGTGGAGGTAGGGTCCCCCAGCCCTGCTGTCCCCACAGGCCCCTGATGAGGCACAGCACTGTGTGGCTCCTGCTGCCCTCCCAGGGAAAGCACTCCTCAGGACAGGCCACAGGAACATCACTCCTTAATGAGCCTTTCTGCTGCTCTGCCAGGCCCAATCCTTGTCATCACTGAGTACTGTCGCTATGGAGATCTGCTGAATTTCCTGCGGAAGAAGACTGAATCCATAATTATCCAGGATTCTGCCCTGGACACCTCTTTAGACAGTGCTGCTGATTACAAAAACATTGAGCTGGAGAAAAAATACATCCGCAGGTAGGAGCAGAGCTCAGGTGGCTGCAGGGCTGAGCAACGCAGGGCCTGAGTACTCACTGGGAGGAGTGTGAAGAGCACTGTGCTGGGGAGAGATCAAGATCAACGGGCTGGGGACTGGCAGGATACCAGGGTGTAAAAGCCCCTAGGGTTTAGACCTGGTTATAGTTCCCAGTTTTTCTAAGACTTTGACAGCAGCCATTGTGGGATATTCAGGAAGTCCAGGTTTCAGTCCTGTCTGTCCTTCCACAATTCAGAAACAAAATTTTTTGGCTTCCTGCACTTTTGGGCATATGGGTTTGGTAGCATGAAGCTGACTGCTCCCCATCAGCCAAGAGCTTAAAAAAGGGGAACAGTACTTGGAGCCCCATAACACAGAGGGCCCAGGCCCCCTTTCTGAATCAGCTTCAAAGTTTGCCTTTACCCTTAAGCCCTTGTCTAAGTCATCTTCTGCAGGCAGGCAAGTGGTTTCTCCTCTTGGTGGATATGGAGCAGAGCAGAAGGTACTGCTGGAGGGTTCTAACAGCCTGCCCCCCTCTCTCGTGCTTCTTACTCAGTGACAGTGGCTTTTCAAGCCAGGGTTTGGAAACATATGTTGAAATGAGGCCTGTGTCGTCATCGTCTTCAGCAGCATCAGATTCTGCGCAAGCCAGGGGTGAGTCAAAGGCTCATTTCTGTGATTTTGTGATTTCTTTCTTTTGGCCATCCTGTCTGGTTTAGTTCTGGGAACCACAACATGCCATGGTTTGTGTTACTCACCAGCTTTGCAGTCAATCTAAATATCTGCTTTGAATTTCAGGGAGAAGCTCGGAGGAAGAGGATGAAGCCAGGGAGGATCTACGTCCCCTCAATCTCTCTGACCTGCTACAGTTCTCCAGCCAGGTGGCCCAGGGCATGGCATTCCTGGCATCAAAGAACGTGAGTGCCAAGGGGACCGCTGCCCCCAGCACACCAAGGGGGAAACACCAGTCCAGCCAAGCAGGAGCCACCCATCCTGGCTGCAGAAGGCTTGGGGTGTCTTTGGATGGGGTAGCCAAGCTTAAGCAAGCTCTGCTCTGTCAGCTGGGTACAGACAGGCTGGGCCCTGGTGTTCCCTCCTGAGCCCTTGTCTCCCGTGCCCATCACTCAAGGACAGTGTTACAGGGTGAACCCAGGGCCGTGCATCATGCTGGTCTCAACATTTTCTCCCCTGCTTTTACACGAGGTCAGGAACTTTGTTGTGAAGTTTTTCTCACTTTGGCAGCGTCCCTGCTAGCCCAGGGACAAGGAACTGAAAGTGGCTGTTGATCTGACTGCCAGAGCTGGCTCAGAGTGTCAGTCACCCTATGACTGTTTCAAAGATGAGGACATGGTGTCAACAGCCCCTGGTTCTGAGCCTCCTGCTATGGGGAAGATGACAACCCCGTGAGTGATCAAAGAACTGAGCATGAAATGTCACAGTGTCTTAGCAGTGCAAGTGAAGTGCTTGAAAAGAGAGCTACAATCATGTGGTTTGTACAGGACATGGTGCCTCAGACAGGGGCTCTTCAAGCAGTACGTTTCCCTCGCCCCTACAAGCGTTGTTTTGGTGGCAGGTATAGGGCTGTAGGGAATTTTTTGGGACTGCTGGGGGCCAGTGACTGGGTTTCAGTTGTGGTCTCTTCTCCCCAGTGCATCCACCGTGACTTAGCAGCCAGGAATGTGCTCATATCAGATGGACGGGTAGCCAAGATCTGTGACTTTGGCCTGGCCCGGGACATCATGAATGACTCCAATTACGTTGTGAAAGGCAATGTAAGTAACTAAAATGGGCACAAGGGAAGGTACAAGGGTAGGAGGGGCTGGAGCATGAAGGACAGACAGGGTGTACCATAAGCTGCTAGCTTGTCCCAGTCTGCAGGACTCTCTGCTCTTCCAGGCCCGCCTGCCCGTGAAATGGATGGCCCCAGAGAGCATCTTTGACTGCATTTACACAGTGCAGAGTGATGTGTGGTCTTACGGCATCCTGCTCTGGGAGATCTTCTCCCTTGGTAAGAAAGAAGCGAGCTTGCAAACCTCTTTTATTTTCTGTGGCTCACTACTGCCATAACGTATCTGCAGAAAAAAAATTCCAAGAAAAGAGAAAGGTTGACAAAAATCTAGGTTTAATAAGGCTATAAAAGACTGTGTTATGTTTCCAGAGGGACCATTCAAAACGGAGAATCCCAAAATATCATTTTCTCTAACTCAGACATCCCTGGGCTGCAACAGCTCAGGCGATGCTCCAGGATATCTCTTCCCACCCCTCAAGGCTGGAGTGTTGAACACTCTGGTCTGAGAGGCACCTCTGCTCCTTTCACTGTCCCAGGGAAGAGCCCCTATCCTGGCATGGTGGTGAACAGCAAGTTCTACAGCATGGTGAAGCAGGGATACCAGATGGCCAGGCCTGACTTCGCTCCCTTGGAAATGTGAGTGGATGCACTGACGGGGGGCTGGAGCTGCCTCATGGCAACAGGCAGGGACATGGCACAGGGACCTTGGCCACAGCTCTGCTGCTGCTCCCGGGTGACAGCCTTGAGTTAAGGATGGGTCCTACCAGGCTGCTCCTTGCTCTCGTAGGAAAACAAGGCCTGGGGCAGCCTATCCAGCATCTCCTGTTCAGGGACAGGAGGGTGAGAGCACTCACATTACATGTCTACATTCCTGAACGTGGTGGGGTTTTCTTCTTGTTTTAGTTAGCTTCTTTTGACACTGCGGTTATGAGAAGACAAGCCTGAGTAGGCTACAGGAGGGTAATGAGTGTAAGCCTGAAGTCTTGGTGGCATAAAGCTTCTTGTTGATTAGTTTGCTCCATCCACTCCAGTGCTCACTATTCCCTGGAGCACTGCACACACTGACCATGGGTTTTTTGGATGAAGGGACTGCTCAGGACTGTATCCCTGACATACACAGTGCTGCAGGGAAGAGCCCGGGGCTGCAGACCCTCCAGCAGCACCATGCAGCCTCCCTGTCCCTGTGTGGCCCTGCAGGTACAAGATCATGCAGGCGTGCTGGAGCCTGGAGCCCACACGGAGACCCACCTTTGACCAGATCGGCTGCTTCATCCAGAAAGAGCTGGAGGTGCATAAGGAGCAGGTAAGGAGAAGGGGGAGGATGTCTTTCCCCCCACATGAACACAGCTTCTGGACACGTTTTCTGGGATATCCCTTACCATTACCTGGTGGGAGCAGTGTAGTGTTGGTGGGAAGTGCAGAGGCATGCAGCTGGAGGGTTATGTCACTCCCCACCACCAAAGAGGGCTGGACAAGGAAGCACAGCTTCTTGGCAGAAACCTCTCTGCCAGGCAGTCACACACCAGCACAGCACCCTGCCCCATTCCCCTGGCCCTGCTGTGCATGCTCTCAGGACCAGCTGTCCACAAAAGCACAGGCACGTGCTGGCCCTGTCTGTTAGTCATGCCCTGTGGGCACAGCAAAGGGTGGTAATGTGGAGTGAGCACAGCCCGCCTGGTCACTCACATGGCAACAGGTGTCATACACGATCAAAGGGACCAAAACACACTCAGGGCGTTGTGCTTCTTCCTTTTCTTTCAAGGACTACACCAACCTCCCCTCCAGTGCTGAGGAAGACAGTGGCTGTGACACCTCTGGCTGCTGTGAGGAGTCCTGCAAGCAAGAGGAGAGCGGGCAGCCCCTTCTCAAGGGCAACAACTACCAGTTCTGTTAGGTGGGACCTTCACCCTGGGGTTGATCCTTGTCCTGGCTCCACAGAGATCACCCTAGGACACAGACACCTTCTGCTTTGGCCTTCTCTGTGCTTTCTGAAGTGTGAGTGTTATGGACTCTCTCACCAAAAGGAGAGTGAAGGAGTCACCTTGGGCTCCCTGAAATCTTATCTCACACACAGCATAGAGCTGTTAGGATGATAGCAGGCTCCATCTCTAAAAGGCACACAAGGTATGCCTCCCCATACCCCAGAGAAGGCTGTGGGAGTTTGGGGTTTGTAGTTTTTTTAAAAAAACTAGTCACAGACAAGTAAGACATTTCCAAGTGTCACTCTCATGACTGAACCCTCGTGTTTTATAAGCACATCTTGAAATATGTCTTGGCACTGGAACTGCTCCATACACTCCCTTCCCTTTGTCAGTCTGACCCTGAACATTGCAGTGTGTTTAGATATAGGTAAAGCTTCTACATAGCATCAAATATGCATTAACCCTACCCTTCTTGTGCAATCCACCTCTCTTCAGCTGATGCTTCTGCAGGGAGTGTTTGGGTGAAGTGAGCCACAGAGCCAACCCCAGGGTTATGTGAACTTGTGCCTCACTAACAGGACACAGGGACAGTTCTTTCTCAGGTAAAACCCAGCAGAAAACAGTGCTCTTCCCTGAGAGCATAGAACACAACCCCCATCCAGGAAAGAATGGCAGCTTAAAGAGGTCTAAAAATCATCAAGATTACATATATCCTACAGAATTTGAGTTACTGAGCACGTAGCAATCACTGCCTTTGTCACTATTACAGACTTGTACTAAATTTCCTAAATGTACTTTTAATAGTGCAACTGAGGTGATTTTTTTCATAAGCTAGGGCCTAATGCCCTTCAACCTATTTCTCAGCTAGCTCTTGCTCAGCATTACTACTGCCTCGGCCACCCAGTCCTGTGTATCTACCAGAAAGAGCTAAAGAACCTTCTTAGCTTCACCTGACTCGGTGGGTAAAGGATGTGTGTTCCAGGTATAGACAAACTGCAACTGACAGGGCTCAGGTAAACTACAACTGCACTGCAGGTGGCCTTTGTCACACTGAGCAATTTCACTGTGGGCCATTTCTGATTCTGTTAAACTCAGTCTTATGCTAACACCAAGTGATTCATTCCTCCTTACTAAATGAAAAGCTAATGTAACTCTAGCTGTCAGCATTATAAAAAAATAAAATAAGATGTTTAACAAAATGAGTGTCTTCTAGGGCTCTAAGGACTGTTCTCAGGGGGGAACAGCTCAGAGCATGGGTGATGCACTGGCCTACCCACTCACCCTGCAACTCTGTTCCTTAGCACCAGTTCTCAAAACCACTCATTCTTGTGTAACACAAAAAACTTATTAAAACCAAGGTTTTAAAGCTCTAAAGTTGTCCCTGTGCATGGCTATAATGGAATGTAATTTCAATTGTGATGATGGGTGTCAAGTCACCATGTGGCACGTGGCAGCACGCCCTGGGGTAAGTGCAATGCCAAAGTCAGGACAAATGCAGAAGAGATTCAGCAATGTTTGTGTCTTTTCTCCTAAAGCCATCCACGTCTTGTACACAAAACAAACAAAATAAAAACCCCAAGTCACTTGACCACAGTTGCACCCCCAAAATTGGAGATAATTTATTAAACTTTATCACTGACTGAAAAAAGTCACTAATGTCTCTTATAATAAGTTAATGTTCTTAACAGAAAAACCCCAAGCCATGATTACTGTATTTGTTCAGACTTAATACATTTACTTTAACAGTACGGTACTCAATAGGTTCCCCTTCACAGAAGGGAGTTTTCAACCACACTGCAAGCCTCAGAATCTTCCTCACTGCTCACTCAGACAAAATGAACTCTCAAGATGGCAACTTAGCAGTCTGGCATCCTGCTGGTCTCCTCTGCAGGTCACAGCAAACACCAAACACCTCCACAGCACCAGCCATGGCCAAAGGGAGCTGCAGCAGTGACAGCACAGCTTTGCACCCACAGCTCCAGGAGTTCCTCAGCTGTGCTGCAGAGGCCTCATCCTGACTCCTCTCCCGGGGCTGACAACACAACCTGGGCAGCAGGAGACTCCTCTAACCCCCCAGAGCACTGTGAGAACGTGGGCAGGGCAGGCGTGACGCCTGACAAAGCGATGCGATTGCACACGTGGGTGCAGCTCTCCCAGCACGTCCATGAGGGTGGTCAGCATTATACTGCTTGCTCTGGTGACACTGCATTCATTGTTCCTCCTTGACTCCACAGACAGTGTTTGAGTGTCCCTCCCCTCTCCACAGCCACCCCTTGCACAGCACTTAAACCATCCTCCAACCCCCGGGCTGCCCTGAGGCTCAGTTCTTACCTTACCATACAGAACACACTCCTCTCACTGTACCTTTTGGCTTCCAAGTTATCAGTGCTCATGTGAAGGGACAAACAACTCAGAAACTCCCTGCAGCCAAAGCAGCTACAATTCTGGACCAGGAGGGCAGCCTGCAGGGAGGCTCCCCCAATACAGCATGTTAAAGCAGCACAGCTCCTCCTTCCTCAAGACTCTCATAGCAGCCAATGCCTATGACAGCTCTGCAAGATTACCAAGCAGAAGTATCCTAAATTCACCTATTCAGAATGTTTTGAGGGAAATCGTTGTAGCCACCTACCTTTTATGCCTGGTCCCACGCCCCCAGCCCTGCCACCAATAAGCACAAACAAGTCAGCAAGCAAGATTCTGAATTAAAAAACCTGTGTGTGCTTGACCACACACACTCCCTGCTACCAGCAACTCCTCTCCCCTCTCCAGCTGCAGGGAGGGCAACATCCACAGCCCTGAACAGCAGGTCCATCACATGCCTTGGAGGCAGTTGCAGCCTTCTGCAAGGGTGACAGACCCATGCTCGCAGCAGCTATCACGATCCTATGGAAGCACAGAGCTCTTTGGTCAGTAACAGCAGTCAAAGCCACCAGCATCACATCTCCAACCGTAAAAATAAACTCTCAAGCCAGACAGCTGCAAAGCTGGCTCAGCCCACCCATCCATGCGACCAGAGAGAGAAACCAACGGGCTGTTTTGTTTCTCAGCAACCTCTATCCTCCTCCTGCTTCCCATCTTCATCCTCTTCCGTTTCTGTTTTGATCTGGGCCACGCCGAGGCGGTAGAGCGCATCACGGATCACCACCTCCCCGGGCTGGCAGCTCTGCACGATCTCCTGGATCTGCCTGTTGACGATCTCCCTGCTGGTGAGGAAGTCCATGAGGCGGTTGTAGAGGTAATAGTGCGTGGGGTTCTCGAAGGTGATGGGGCTGTGGCGCACGGTGCTGGTTTTGCTGTCTCCGATGGCGGCGATGATGGCGCCGTAGGGCTCCAGCTCGCGGCACAGGGACATGCAGCGGTGCCGAGCCGTGGTGTCCCAGGCACCGCTCTGCTCCGAGCCTGTGTGCACGATCCGGCGCAACGAGGACTTGGTGATGGGGTGCTGCAGGGAGGGCTCAGCCACCGTCATGTCCACGCTGTAGTGCTGGTCCAGCAGCTCAGGGCAGGACACGTACTGGGGGAGAGACACCACGCAGAACAACAGGTAACTTCTCCACAGCTGAGAAGACAAAACTACCATCTGGCCAAACTCCAACCAGCCAGGACATCTACTCCAACTACTCCAATAAACTCCAACTATGACCCAGGACAGAGGGAGGGCTAAATGATCCAGGCTTCCCCTACACGCCACAAAGATGGCGCCACTTATATGCCCTCAAATAATCCCAAGACACCAGAAACCATCTTCCTCTCTCACTTCTCAAGGAATAGCAGTAGTTTGAAAGAAGTGAGTTGCTGTGTCAAAAAGTGATGTGCTCCGAAGTTCATGATCTGAGCTTTTAAAATGCACTCCCAGCACAGCTCTTCCTATTAAGGACAGTTAATCAAACACAACACCCAGGCAACACCTAATACATTCTGCTATGCTTACCAGTGATGCACTGGCAAAGCCTAAACCAGGAGATATTTATCAGGTCAAATTCACCTCTGGCAGTGTTCAAGACCAGACTGGACGGGGCTGTGAGCAACCTGGCCTAGTGGAAGGTGACCCTGCCTGTGGATGGGGAGTGAACCAGATGAGCTTTAAGGGCCCTTCCCCCCCAAGCCATTCTGTGATTCTACAAAATTATCTTGAGCTACAATGGTTCATATGGGGGTTCATTTTAATCTCCCTTGCAACTTTTCCATACTGGACTGGCACAGCAGAGAGCAAAGACATAACTAACCGTTGGAGGTTCCATGGGGTCAGAGAAGCAGCCCTGGTTCTTCCCCCACATCTGGGAAGTCAGGCCAGGCCAGCAGAGGTCTGCACACAGAGCCACTGAAGAGGCTGTATCAACAACATACACTGGAGGCCAGTGACGTGAGGATACCAGCAAGTCCACATGATCCCGAGCATTTTCTCCTCTTACTATGTACTTTGAGCCACACACAACCTAAAAGAATAATAATTAAAAAAAAAGTATTAACATCAGTAGCACAATAAAACTGAAAACTTACAGAAAAAAGAAAAAATCTAGTCTTAAAAAAAATTCAGCTTCCTTTCAGGTATTCCAGACTATACAGTAACCAGACAGCTACTTTCTGTAAAGATACTGTTTCCTCCTCATACACATTCACCTTACCTTGTCTTGGGGAATTCTCCAAGCCCTGAGGAACATACTTCATTCCCAAGGCTCAGAAAAGCCCATTCCATTGCTTCTATTTAATAAGGAAGTTCCATGCTGTTAAATCAAATAATGAATAGCCAAAGAAGAAAAAAACATCATGGCTCCAATATTTCTTACCTGATGTGGGCACACTTTGTAGATTTTCCCTCCTGTGTGATGAGCAGAAGGTGGTGTAATGCTTGTCCCATTCTGTACAAACTCATAGAGAGCCAGGAGGGAGTAGCAGAGCTCATCCTATAAAAGACAGGCCCCAGAGAAAGTGACTAAAATTAACAGACTCCTGCAGACAGGGAAAAGGCAGCAAGGTCTCCCAAATCCTAATTTGCACTTCATCCAGTAACTTTCTAATCCCACACTCAGCACTGTGAGGATGACAAGCAATTACATAGTGCTGAGCCAGTGACAAGGTAATTACAGGCTTCCTTTCTTCTAACCCACAAAGGTTCAATTTATTTCACCATGTGTAAATTATCCTATAACCTGCTGGCACCCATCCCTGCCCTTAGTGCAGTCAGATGAGAAATTAATTGCCTAGGATGGCAAGAGTGGATGAGGGAAAGACAGTGAAGAAGAGCTCTGCTCCTGCCGGCTTGCATGTGGGCAAACAAGCCATTACCTTTGTGTGTGATGCCTCCCAGGGGATGCCACACTGTGTCAGGAAGTTCTGCAGCTCTTCCTCACTGTAAGAGTTTATCAGCTCAGGCCTGAAGATTTCTTCCTGAAGGAGCCTCACCAAGGCACTCCCATTACCTGCAAAGGCAGGAAACACGTCTCAGCACTCATTCTCAGGAAGGGAACTTACCAAAATAATTTCTTATGAAGACTACAGAAGCAGAGATTGCATAACCCACAGCCAGCAAGAGAAAGCTGTGAACAGTCCTACTTGCAAAGCACATCACAGCCCACACTTGTCTTGAGTCCTCCACTGCTGAGGTCACCAGACTGAGCTCGCATAGCTGCAGACTCCATAAACACTTAGCTATCCTGTCACTTGAAACCTTTAAATGACTGATGTGAGGATAACCAAGTGAAAAAGAGCAGAGAGAAATGTTACTGCAGCCTTTGGACTGAACAGCTCCAGGCTCAGCCTCCACATCTCCCTGGTTCTTTCTCTGGAGCTCCACTTCCACAAAAGCCCACAGAGCTCTTCTGCAGCCCAGCTCTGAAGCAGCTGCAGCCCTGTCTGCAAAGCCAACTCACACACTTCGTAAGCTTGCAAAGCCAGTTTTCCTTCTTATACACAGCACCTAAATTCTTAAAGGAACTAACTGGGTGCTCACTGATCTTAGCTCTCAGATCTGAGATTATTCCTCTCACTGCTTCTTGTTCCAGTCAATATTCAGTGGATGTACTGAATGGTGACAACTCTGATCAGGACTAGCACAACACTCTCCTAGTTTTTTCTCAAGTTCTGTAAAAACTTGTTCACCCTTTACTGAGATTGTAACACTGAGATACCAAGCACTACCTGAAACTTCCACATTCCAAGTATCAGTCTAACATGAAACAAACACTGACTGGCATTCAAGATGTGCATGCATCCCTCTGCAATCACACTATCTCACCTGGGTGCAATGCTCCCATGTCCCCCATGTCTCAAATGCATCAGAGTCCACCAGTGCATCCAAACTTCACAGGAAAAGCAAAGCCTCAAGCAGCAAAGTAGCTTTAGAACAGCTAAATCACCCCAGCATTCCTGTCTTTTCTCAGCACACATAATTTTAAAGTATCATGCAATCAGCAGTTCTTAATTCAAGACTTGAAGACTGAAGTCACCAACACGTCAAGCACTCCCTTAAAAAGCACAGCCTGGGCCATTACCTGGCACTGGCTGTGCATGCAGATTCTTGTCCTTCTCTGTATTGATCACCACTGCTCCTCTCATCAGTGGAGGGAAGAAAGGAGCAACAATAGAGGCATCAAACTTTGTGATGGGGATGCTAGAAGGAAAAGCCACCTGCTCAATCACTTCTGTCTCCATTGTGGACCAAAAGTCTTCTACATTCACTTCACTAGATGGCAAGTATTCTGGCCAAGTAAACTATAAAAAGAAAGAAAGAGTGGTTGAATACAAATGACCACAGTTCATTTGACAGTTGTGTGTCAGGCTCACTCATGGCATGAGGACTATCCAGTAAAGTGCTCAGCCCAAATATAACAAGATGATTTCAGTCCCCTAAAGCTTCCCACAACCCCTTTGCATTGGGTAAGACTCAAAATTTGACATATTTGACATAAAAGCCAGACATGCTACATTCTCCTACTAGGGCTTTTTTCCCCAACAGAGAAGACAGCACCTCAGGGAAACTTGAGAAAAAAAAGGATGTCTTCATGTCAAATGAAGATCAAATTCAACAACTTCCATCCAAGGTTCCCACTGCCCAAGGCTGCTGGACAAAGCACCTTGTTTTCCCTGAAGTACACATCAACACCTCTAAGAGGAAGCACAGGCACTGCTGCTCCAGCCACATCCTCTTGTCAGGCATCAGCAGAAAACCACTCACTAAGGTCTCATGTATTTATTGTGCATCATGAAGACCAGAGTCAGCAAAAAATCATTATGATCTGCTTTGAACACGAACAGGATGTGAGCTGTGGGAAAAACCTACCTCTATATTTTTCAGTGCTAGAACATTTTCTGTATTCCTCTGGGCTATTTCCACCTTGGGGGTTATGCCACAGATTCCACAGATCATATCATTGTAATCCCGGACTGTCAGGCATTCAAAAGCCCAGTAGCCATTGCACAGCAGTTCCTGGAGCTGACCCTGCTCATCAGGGCTGAGGCTTTTGTCTGAAAAAAGAACATGGCCCTGTTACAGTTTTCATGTCCTGAAGCCAGTGGAGAGGTAGTAGGGCTCTCCTATGTAGGATAAAACCAAACCTGCCCTGCAGAGAATTGTTACAAAGAACTGGTCAGAGGTACTGTTTGGTTTAGGAAGTGATTTAATAGAAACATACCACACTAAAATAGGTGAGGTTTGCCTTTTTATAACCTAACAATCATCATCAGGTCACAGTTTGGTATGTTATGGTAAAAAGCAAGAAGAAAACCCACCAGTTTGCTCCTGAACAGAGTCAAGGATATTGCCAACTGCCACTCTGGGATCCTCTCCAAGTTTAATGTGGTTTCGGATTGCAAACAGAAGATCCAAGCTCACTAACAATTTGTTGCCCACATTGAAAAGGCCTGCAGTTAAAACAAGACAGTTATTGTCTTGTCAAATCCAGATCTTCCTCACAAAGAAATACACTCCTTACTGATACACAACACACTGACACGAGTACAGTTTAGAGGATAACAGAAACACAAACAGTGCTTCTGGACCTCTGAAATGCAGAAGATCAGCTGAAAGATCAGCTCCTACCACAGACTTGTCTATTGATTTGAAAAGCTACAAGGAACAGCTGCCAATCCATCTCAGTAGGCAATGCTGTGAAACAGCACTCTCCAGAGATGTCTCTGACTCTGATCTCAGGGGTTGCCTTGCAGAACTCAACATTCACACAGAGACCTGCACCAGCGAATCAAAGCAAGGTCTTCCTCACCAGAACATTCATGTGTGTTCACTCACAAATACAGATTTAGTTGCGGAATAAGTAGAAGCAATTAAAAAATAATTCAAATTTAGTACCCGGGGGAAGAGAACAAGCTTTTCTGTGCCTGGACAATGCCCTGATACAATCCCAAGTCTTCCAAAGGGTTCAGACTGTAATCATGCTGTATGCTCACATCTCTCCTACCTGTGTAAATGTCAGTGAAGCTATGGAGGGCCAGACACTGCAGGTTCAAGCACACTTTGACCTGAGCTGTAACCACCTGTAACCGATTGGCTGTCAGCAGCCAGCATTCCTGAGGACCAGCAAGGGAGCTGCAACACACAACAAAAACAACACTCTGGGTAAAGCCAATGGGTTTTTTTTGCCCAGCCCTGCAGTAACTTTAGACATTCTAGTTGACATGAGTTCATTATTATGTAAACCTAAGCGAGCTCGCCACATCATATCCCACCAGAAAACGAAAAGTTACATTTTAAAACAGATTTCCCAGGCAGAGTCAGGTCACTGCTCACATTCTTTTAAACAGCACTAGAGCATCCCTCCAGCTCCATACACTGGGCACCCACTATTGAAGAGGTGGAGAAAACCTATGGCCCCAGCTGCCCTGAGAGGAGTGTCTGTGATCGCCACTGCTGTGGTGACCAGTAACATTCCACCTGACAGCCTGTCCCTGCACACAGAGATTCAGAAAGGTCTGCTCCTTGTAACTGCCAAGAGGAAAGTTCAGACAGGAGGGTGCCAGTGGCTGAAATACTGCTGTCCACCTGAGGAATCAAAGCCAAAGCCACCTCCTTCCCACTGGCAGGGCTTCAATTAGAGCCTGTGCAGGCACATGGGAGAGTCTCACATGCAGAGCACCGCAAAGCAGCCAGGCACAGACAAAAATTTACAATGCACAGGCTGGCAAGTCCCGAGGTGAGGGACAGGGTGTGAGATTGCTCTGTTCTGAAAAAAATACAGAGCATAAAAAGTGTCTCTTCTAGAAAGATCTCAATTAGTGCTAGCCTGACCAAAGCAAATATCCATCATTTGTATCAAGAATTTTTTTTGTGGAAGAAAGAAACAATGTTAAACTCCCTGACATTTTGCTTTCGGAAAAATTTTAGATCATGTTTTCAGAAACAGGAGGATGTCTGGCAGACAGGGAGGGAGTAGATATCTTAATTTTACCCAGGTTTTCATACAAATCTAGTTAAGGCAATCTAGCCTACGTACTAAAATTTCTGAAAGTCCTGCAGTTTTCAATTTGGATATTTGTTCCAAAAAACCATTCACTCAAGCACACACTAAGAAATTAAAGGAATGAAAATATCATACGCAAAAAGATCCACACAGGAAATATTCAGACCAGGGAGAGAGAGAAAAAGGAAATCACACAAGGCACATCTGTAAACACACAAGTTTCCCTCTCAGCCTCAAAGCATCAAAATAGAAAACAACAAGGGGATGACTAATGAAAATACTCTGTTTCAGTAAGAAAAAAAGTTGTATCTACACTTTGCAGCCACTCTTTGATCTTGCTAAACCTTTTCCCCACGCATTTAGCTTATTCAGTGTCACTTTCACCAGCTTCACTACCAGGGGCTAAAGCAAATATTATTTCAGGCAGACTCGGAACAAAGAAAATCAGTATGAGTTTGAAAGGGTCAAAATGCAAAAGCAGAATCTTACTTGTGTCCCCCTTTGAACAAGGGGCTGTTACAGAGGAGGCACTGCACACACGGAGACTCGTAGTAGTTGGACCAGGAGGTCTGCTCGATGGTCACTGTCTCCTCACTGACGTTGGACAGGATGAGGCGGGAGCTGTTGAGCTCGTGGATGAGGGTGAAGATCTCTGCCAGCTCCGCCTCGTTCTCGGGGATCTGCAGCACCTTGCGCAGCAGCTGCAGCGTGGACTGTCGCTGGATTTCCCTCTGCGACGGCGTCAGGGGCTCGCTGGTGTTCAGCACGCCCGGACTGACCTCCTAGAAAGCAACATATCCAACTAGGCAAGTGTGGGGATGAAATGTTAAGCCCAAAGAAGTCATAAAAGGCAGCAAAAACACAGTCACCTTTGCACTTAGTAGACTTGACTTCTACTCTAGCGCTGAATCATTGACTCCACACAGGAGCTTCAAGCACAAATTACTTTAACAAAAATAGTTTATTACAGCCCAGCCCTTCAGGATCTCTTGCTCTGCCAGACCATCACAGATTTGCACAGAAGTGCAGGGATTGGGGATCCAGAAGGTAAGGATTACCACCAACAGGTATATAAACACTTCAATAACCCTCATCACTTGAATCTCCAATCATCACTGTCTTACTCCACAATCTCCACTGTCTTTCTTGTCTGGTTATCAGGCACAGGCTCAGGGTGGCCTGCACAGCACTCCAGAAGCTGGAGGAACCAAGCACTAATAGAGAACTGGGGGCTGTGACACATAGAACACACTAATCAATAACAACTGATCAGCTACTGTCTATTCTTCTCCAACACACACACATACCATCACAACAAAATGCACAAACACAGGAGAACCAAATGCCAGGCTGCCCCAGGAGAACAGAGAGAACACAAACAGGCTGATCTGTTTAATCCCTGAAATTCTTCTGTCAATATTTCAACCTGGTTTTCTGACTAGTCTAGCAATGAGGTAAATGATCAGTCAAATGCCCAGAGACAATAATGAACTGTGTGACAGGAATGTTAAACAGATCTACAACCAGAAAAAAAGAAAAAAAACTAAATGAGGAAGAGACAAACCACATGCCTCTGAGAATGCAAGCTGAGCTAAGCACACTGCTGTTCCTTACACAGCTGTTTGTGTGTGAGTTTCACACAGGCCATCTCAGTTTGTTTGTGTTTTTGAAGAAAAAAATAAAACCACTAAACAAAGTTATGGCCTTCAAAATAAAAAAAAAAAAGCAAGTGGATGAGTCATTACTACATAGACTAAAATTCTGTCTATTTGCTGAGGAGGCATTTCAGCTAAGAGCAGGAAAGCTCCTTTTTTCATTTACTGTTTTAAAAACGTGACAACTCAGTATGCGAAAAGTTAAACTTTGAGACTGCAAGGGCAGGGAACAAAAAAACCAACCCCAGAATCAATTACATCCATATAGATCAGCAGACAACTGAAAATTTATTTATACATCAGAAAAAAAACTACATGCAGAAATAAATTCAGGTTGGAAGTAAAGTTGCTCTACAAACCCTCACAAACAGGAAGCTCTAGTACAAGATGTACTAACTTAACTGACACTAGCCCCAAACTGCTCACAAAGCAGAGCATACTTGGGAGTTTCTTGATGAAGTCTGAAGTTCAGCAAAGCTGACACAGCAATGCTGTGAGCTCAGGGTCGATTTTCCCAGCTGTACTGTCACAACAGAAGCATTTTTAAGTTGAGGAGACACCCAGTGGTAGCACTGGGTATGCTCAGATTCACTCTCAGCCTGAAGCACCACTGCTACAGGGGTTCAACAAACATAATCACAGATATTTTAAATAGTAACCATTCTGCCAGAAAAGGTATCATAATGAAGGAAAAAAAACAAAACAACAAACCCAAACCATGTTTCCACAGGGACCTGCAAACTAAACTTGTCTGCCCAGCTCACAACAGACATGTGATAAAACACGCCAGCTTGAACCTTACCAGGGACTTTGGTGTTTTCTCAGTCCTGTCTTTGGCAAGGTTGTATCCACAGCTTGGACAGATGCGTGGCTTGTGCCTGTTTGTGTACACATAACTGCAGGAGGGGTTCTTGCATTTCCCTCTGCCACGTGATGTTGCTAATCCCAAATCCTGAGTGACACAGAAGAGATGTTTGCTGACCTTGACTTTTAATAGTTGGACTCCATGATCTTAAAGGTATTTTCCTTATGAAATGATTCTAAGCCAACAAGATTCTAAAAAATACTATTATATGTTTTATCTCCACTTCATAACATCTTATTTAAACATCAATATCATCAATAGCATCTGTCACTTTGCACAGAACCTTTAAGTGGCACTTAAACATTCTGTGGCCAGTTCTCCAGACCAGAAGCACATGAAATTAATTCAGAAGCCCCTGATCCTCCCTGCTGAACTCAAGGAGGGGATGGGGATTATGCATGGGGACATGAGTTAAAATCCATCTCTTATCAAGGCCTCAAACATAACTGCAGTTGGACTCACAGTCATCCTGTCTAGAGATGTCTAGAGATGTCTAGAGATGACACAACGTACAGATTATTTCACGTTAAAAATGAGATGTCTTTGTGCAAGTCAGTAAAACAGAAGTCCCAAAACATTCTCATCACAGAGAGGACACTCCCCATGGCAGAAGTCACACTATTTGAAAAATTCTTACCAAAGTTACAGTGCAACTGTACTTGTAAGAAGGGAATATGTCTGGTTTCACCTCCACAACTTTAACCTGAGATGTCCTGCTTGTCACAGAACTGTGGAGCTAGAGATTGAAAGGCAGAAAAAACAACACCCATCAGACACCTACCACTAAATACATACATGCATCAATAATCAATATCTGTTAGCATTTCTGCCCCCAAGATACTAATTAATACTAATGTTAATTAATTAATTTAGTATCCATAATACCATAAGACACTATTCTGCATGCTAAGGCATAACAATTCAGATTCATTTCGGCATCTTGGCATACTCAGTCATATTTTACAGGTGAAAAGCTCAGTATTCAATATTGCATATCAGATTATCAAAGCAGCAGCAGACCCTTAAAACATCTTCTGGAAGTAGCTGGGAGGTTCCCAAAGTAACCAACAGCAGGATTGTCCAACAGCATCTCTCAGCTCAGTTCTCACACTCAGCCATATAATAAAAACAGGCAGTGACAAATCTCATCATCATAAGGCTGCTACAATTTTTGTTCTATTTCTCACTCAGGTCATATCACTCACCCAGGAGAAAAAAAAAACAACAAAAAAAACAAACAAACAAAACAAAACCACAAACAAAACCCTCCCTTCAAAAAATCCAGGGAAAATAATTTGCATTTGAAGAACAACCTTTGGCTCCTCAGCAGTTGGTGGCTGCAGAACTGACTGGCCCAACTGTTTCAGTGTACTGGGCTTCAAACCTGATGTTCTCACAGGGGAATGCTTATCTAGAAGGAGGAAAGAGTTGCACCAGGTTAAATATGAGAAAACAGGCTCTGTTTCTTTCTGACATCTTCAGTAAATGCCACTACAGTCATGTGAGATTTTTTTCCTCTGAGCTTGAAATAACCCAAGCAGGTGTTTCATGGCCCATTTACTGCACTCAGGCAGGGACAAACTGGTTTTTTCTAGCATAGGTAACCACCTCCCTTGAAACCTATCTTATTATTGGCAGATACCACTTCAGCACGACGAGGAAAGACAACAGCTCCCAAAGCACACAGAGAATGCTGCTTTTACCAGTACTTGCAAAGGCCTTCTTGCTGCTTGGCTGCTCCTTGCTGCCTTCTCTCCCCACACTGGCTGGGGCAGGCAGAATGGCTCGCATGGGTCTGGCTGCAGCCAGCAAGGAGGGCTTGGGTCTTGGTTTACTCTTTACTTCTTGTCCCTTGTGTGTAGCAGCTGTTGCATCAGTTCTGAAAAACAAGAGCTACAAGTGGAAAAAATATTCCGTCCATGATTTCCCCCCAGCTTCAGTTTTCCTCTTTTCCCTGAATTGTGCTTTGTTAGCAACTAATCACAGCTATTGCAATAGAAAGAGAGACAGCGCTAAGGCTGCATCTGCCCTGTGACTACAATCTGTCACTTGAAAAATTATTAGCTGATGGACAAAGACTCAAAGGAACAATCCTGAACTGGCACAAAACAGACAGCAAACACAGTAAGTCTTACAGGAAGCACTGCCAACAGCCTTCAATGTCTTGGACTAGCCCCATGAGCACACAACAGACATCATATGCTCCCATAACACATGGAAAACTGACTCACCCCACCACTGGCCTTTTCAGAGAGGCGTTTGGACTCAACACCTTGGAAGACGTCGGCATCCCCAGCCCTACATTTCCTTTCTCTGCCTGCTCCGATGAAGTGTCTGCTTGCCGCTGGCTCTCTTGGCCCAGCACCACTCCAACAGCACTCCTCCTGTCTTCAGCAAGCACATTATTTGGGAGAAAGTGGCCCTCAGAGATGATCACTTCCTCCCACTCCATCTCAGGCATCTCCCCTCCGACAGGCACAGCGTTCAGCAGCTGGCTGACAGCTTCAGAGCTCTCCAAGGCCGACTTGCAGGAGCTCTCGCTAACGGCCGTAGGTTCTGTGAGGGCTGATTGCTGACCTCTTTTAGCTGCTGGAGTTTTAAGAGAGGTGCCAGAATTTGGCTCAGATTTGATTTTTGGTTGCTTTTCCTGGAAACAAGGAGAGAGTCATATTTCAGAGCTTCCAGCTTTCACAGATAAGCAAGTCTCCTGCACATATGCCATGTTTCCCGTGGCCTATTTAATGCTGGATCAAAACAGCAAAATCCTAAGTGTTTAAGCAGTGAATCATATGGGAGTAGACAAGACAGCATCTCCTACAACAGCAAACGCTCTGCTAACATTGTATCTGGCCTCTTGGCCCCTCATGTATTATTTTTAGGCACTGTTTACTTTGAAGAATCAATCTTCCTTAAACTCCCTTAAATATCACTATTAGCAGCAACACCGCAAAGTCACCCATCAAGCTCTGCAGCAAGGGCCCACCTCCTACACTCCTCTTTCATGGCTTTAGCTCCCTGATGCTGTCTGTTCTTCCACATTATTGAGCAATCACAGGGAGTTAAGACAGAATTTGCATCTTTTGGATACATGTTTTCAGAAAAGCAAGCATGTGAGCCAACTAGAAAACAGGATTACCTAGGAAGATTTTTTAACTTTAAGAAAAATGTTACTTCCAAGACTTAGCCTACAAAAATCGTTGCACTGGAGTCAAAAAAGGTACAATGAACACTGAATTGAAACATGGAAAAATATATCAGAAATTGAATCCAGCAGATCAGAGTAAGCCTGAAAGACAAAAAGGAAAACTTCCTCTGAAACCTTTCAGTTCTAATCATGGTAGAATTGAACTGCAGCAGACATGTTCAGGCAGAATTCAGGAACACTTTTTTGCATTCAGACATCTCTCTACCTCAGCAAGTTTACCAAACAAAAGCGAAGATGTCACCATCACTATTTGTACCCTACCACACAGGAAGCTCAGCCTTCAGCTCAGACACCACAGAATTTGCAAGCTGCCCAAAAGAGTTCTCATCCCTGAATGTTTAATGGATCCACACACAAAACAAAGGAGGTTCAGAACAAATTCACACAAAGCCACTGAATGTCAATGCCAATTTTCACATTGAGAACATCCTTTAAATTAAGCCTGATGAGTCTTCCTTCAGACAGAAATGCGCATCTGTTCAGAGCTGACAAATTACCAGGATAGTGCCAAGGTTTAAGGATCAAGTGTGTCTTTCTGTACACAGCTAGTAGAGATGCCAATAATTTAAGCAGAGCAGGCTTCATGGGGAGAAAGACTTTTCCACTCAGACAAGCTTCACAACTCCACCAACATATGGAAATTTCCTTCCAGTCAGAGGTCAGAACATCATGATCAGACACATGGCCATGAGACAATACCCAACAGCACTTCAGCTTCCACTAGATCAACTTCATTAACAAGCTCCTAAAGGATCACACACCTCCTATAGCTAAGAGTTGTTCCTCCTTTCTGTTAAAAAAAAATATGTTGAAAGACTACAGAAAACTAAGTTTGTAGAAGCACTTCAAATGCTGGCATTAATTACCACAAAACAACTTCCTGAGCTTAGCTGGGGCTGTAGCAGGAATAACAGGCGATGCTTTACAGTCACAGGAACTGTGCAGGCAGAGGGCCAGAAGAATGTGTATCCTCTCAATGAGAGAGCTAGCAAATGCAGCCCCATCTATTCTAACAGACAGGAGCGGCATCTTTACCCAAGCTGTGGTGATTTCAGGTCTCACCTTGGCCAAGTGTCCTCTGCAATGGTGACTTACTCCAGCACATGCACTGGAACACAAGTGCAGGGATAATTTCTGGTGTGTCTGACCTCCTGTGCTAGATCTACAGGTCTAGAAGTATCATAGGCATTCACAAAACCAAAAGTTTTTTGTCACAAAGTCAGGAAAGGAAAGACAAATTTACCTTTGAGATCAATTTCCCTCCGAGGAAGTTCCCACATGTTGGGCATTTTGGTGGCTTGTGCCTGGTGACATAAGTGAAGGAACAGCCAGGATTTGTGCAATATCCATGTCCCCTGCGAGTAGAGGTGGTTGTCTGAAACAAGAATTGTCAAGAATTTGTCTACAGACCCGAAAACCACAAAGCTGCACTGATCACTTCCTTTTTCCTCATAAGCATTTTACAAATGTTACTTGGCAAATCACTAGCCTTCCACTATTATTCATTTTACTGAACAAACACCATACAGCTGGGTCAGGGTGAGTCAGCACCACAACTACTGTGAGCCTAAATGCTCATCAGTCTACAAAACAGCCTCTGGTATTACCAGAATTTAGATCAACCTGCAGAGCAGAATTGAACAATGCACATAACCTCCTGGAGAAGCTAATCTTGCATTTACAGTCATGTAACAGTTCTTTTTGAACATGAAAAAGTAATTGTGAGATGGCATTAAAATGCTTCTAACAGCAATCCACAATAAGACAAGATGTGATTAACACTTATGACAAAAAGAGCTGACTACAAGCACCATGATGCAAAGGCAGTCCTGTCAGTAATTTGTTGTTGTGTGGGACAGTCAAGTGTTCCCTGGTCCTCCACTGTAACTTGCTATGAACTACTGAAACATGAGCAGCATCACCAGGCACTATTTATACAATCAACTAAAGTAGAAGCTGTCATCTTTGCCAGGGCAACTGCATCAACACATTTGAGTTTTTGTCAGCACAGCACTTCCCAATATCCTGTTCTCAACACTCCCAAGGGAGCTGTTGTACTGTAACTCCCTAACTAGGTACAGATTTTTTTCTAGAAATGCAAGTGCTGCTGTCAAAGAAATGAGTCAGTTTAAACTAGATCCTTCTCAGGAACAAAAACCTGAGGTATTTCCATTCTCCCTGAGACAACCACAAGAGCATCACACTATGCACCACTATAAATATCTGCAGTGTTCCACCAGCTGGAAGCACAGAGAACCTGGAAAATAGGATTTGATGCTAGCTTATATAACAGAAGGAGCTGCAGTACTGTCTGTACAAATGAACTCCAAAAATGACTACCAAAACACAGGTGGCTGGAGTGGTTAGATTAGCAAAATAATACTATTCTTCCTCATGCAAAAGGCCACACAGCCTTTTATAAGGCTTCTCAAAACCTCAGGTCATTGCTCCCCTCCTGCCACGTGGCCACAGCAAGAGCTTTGGAGCTCATGTTTTCCTGTCAGAAGAGCAGATCCGTGCCCTTAAAGGGATGGACACTGGCTTTTTATGAAGACAATATGCATCCAAGTAGTGGATGCAGATGGCTACACAGAAACTGCTGTTGGCCAGATGTGTTGTGATAGCTTTATCTATTCCATCTGTTTCCAAGAACTCCCTGAGGAAGAAGGCAGAAGAAATGGGCTCTGTAAGACACTGCAGGAAGTCAGAGGCCCTCTTAGCCTATGCAAAACACAACACAAGGGACAAGAAATACAACTGATACGGAGACTCCAAACTGGATTATCTTTAGAAACTGAACCATGAGCAAATCCCTCCCACTCTAACATCTTTAAGACAAATCTATGACAATACATCCAAACCTTAACATACCATAAAAATCTCTGAATTTCTTACCAATTTAATTGATGCTGGGTTCTCCACAAGAGAGTGAGCTGCCAAAGGTAACATGATAAACTGTGCTGCAGGCATGGAGGAGCTACTCTCTTCAGTATCCTAAAATGAAGTCAAATGGAAAATACATGCAGGAAACAAAAGACATGGTGACCCATATCCCTTCCTCTCATGAACATTAATGTGTCTTAAGGACTGATGAGACCAGAATACAGGACAGAGCAGCAACCATTTCAAAAGCAACAGCCTTGCCAGATGTACTCTGGAAATTACCAAACTCTTCACACTTTGAAACTGAAAACAGAGAACCCAACTCTTAACAGACTAAGGCTTTCTATGACTGATCCCTAAAACCTCAGCTTAAAAGGACTCCCTTCTACCTCTCTGCAACCAGGAAAACAGCTATCAGGAGCACAGCAGTAGCATTTTTTTTCACCAAAATCTTGCAGTGCAACTGCAGAACCCAATTACTGGCACTGCAATACCCCAAATACTGTTATAACAAACAATTAAAATATCTGTCATGTTAAGACACAAATGATATCAGCACATGGCTGAGTCAATCCGCAAACAGAGACAATTTAGTCACGGAGTTACTTTTCTATCACTGACTACAAAAATTTCTGTTTCTCTCAGCACTGAGCATGAGCAAGTTGGGCAATTAGAGGCTCTCCTGCACCCACTGGATCTCAAGTGAAATGGGGGAAACAGCAGCCAGATGTTTCAGGTGAGATGTGGCAGGAATCTGAGTGCCACTGGAAAAACTTACCCTGCCAGTCACCACGGTCACCACAGACACCCCATCAGGCATCTGGGGACGGGCCACAGCGATGCCACCGTTGGAGATGTCCGTGGGGCTGCTAACCAGAGTCTCCTCAATAACCACCTGGGCCGTCTGGTACGGCTGCTCTTCTATTTTCAAAGAAGCCTCATCCAAGAGGATATCTCCAGCCACTTTCTCTGTCACAGGCCCAACATAATGAGAGAGAACCTCTGAGGCAACAGCTTCTTCCTCAGCCTTGGGCTGGACAAAGGCCGCCGTGTCCTCTGGCAGCCCCTCGATGGCAATGCACCGCTCCGAGACGCCGGGCTGGCCCGAGTCCACGGACAGGATGCTCTGCACGGCGTCACGGGACACCCTGCTCACACTCCTGGCAGCCACCAAGCCTTCGGATGCTGCTGGGCTCTGTGTCACACACAGCTCCAGCTGCCTGCTCCTGTCCTCCTGAAGAGTGCTCTTGGGAATAATTATATAATCGGAGCGAGGAAGAATCTTCCGAAAGCCTGGAATGTCAGGGACTACCGCAGTTCGAGTGGATGCCTTGGAGTTCTGTGGGCAAAACCAGAGGATGGAATCAGTGGTCGTGAGAGAAGGAAGAGATTGAGTTCTCAATCCTGCTGTTTTAGTGCCTAAGGTACAAATGGGTTCCTGAAGTAGTTTGCTGGGAATTTCTCCACAGGACAGAGTCTGCAGAATCCCTCTCAGTCCCCGTTTTATCACCCACTTTACCTACACTCTGATGAAAGGACACAAAAATAACTGCCATGAGCAGGTACCAGACACATCCATCTCAGATTACAAAACATCCTCCCTGGACTGAACAGAAGGCAAAGGCAAAAGGCAGTGGCCTCACACTGCTTCTTTAAAGGCAAAGGCAAAAGGCAGTGGACTCACACTGCTTCTTTAGAGGCTGCCCTGAGCAAGGATACAAACTGGAATCTGCAGTTAAACGACTCTCCTGCAGAGTGATATGTAAGCAGCGAGCTGCCTCTCTTTTCAGCAGCCAAAGAACTTCCAGAAAGGCAACTTACCGGGTCCAGTCCCTCTTTCTCTAGCTTGGCTTTCTCCAAGTAGTAGCTCTTTTCAGCCACACTGAGCAACCTCCAGCTCTCACTGATCTTTTTGTTGATTTCAGATTGAGGGAGGTGTGGAAGCTCTTGCTGTACTTTCAAGTAAATATCATAATAGTAGAGAAGGTAAGCAGATCTGAAACACAGCCAGAAATTGAAACATTAAGGTCATTCTACATAAATTCCTTGGGGGAAAAATAAATCCACAAGGTTAAGTTTATCTCAAGGTCATGTGACAAGCAAGTTGCATTTAATTTTATTTGCAAATGCATTTTTTAACCAAATGAAAACTCTCTAAGGAGAACCTCTGAAGAAAAAAGGAGATTGTCTGAGGGACAGCCTAAGGCAAATTATTCTGGGGTAAACAAACTCTGAACTGAGCAACAGTGGCACCTGCAAAGAATGCCTGAGCAGGCCCAAAGTGTCAAGCTGACATTTCGTATAGGATGTCTTACACTATGAAGTGTTCCAAGTGCACTGCAAAGTCCACTCCTGTCTGAAACAAGGAAAACCACTCCTGCACTCTACAAAGGGACTAAACAAAGGCAGAAGGAACTTACCGAGGCTTCTTGGCTTTTTCTCCATGATCAGCAGTACTTTTATGTTTCTTCTTCTTCTTGGATGGCACCGGTGACGTGTAAGTGTAAGTGCTCTCTATCTCCTCCATCACCACAGTTACCTCAGTGCCATCAAAGGGAGCCTCCATGGCTAAAACACACATTGTGTTATGCTTTTGCCAAGTTATACAACATTTCTCCCAAAAAACAGCACTTCCAATCACTTCAGTAAACTGACAGCACTGTTGGCATCTAAGTTTGATTAAACCTAGATAACTGTGTTCTCTATTTATCTACTCTTAGAAGGAAATTTCTCTTCCATAATCTCAACACCATCAGTTCAGTGCAGATACACTGCATCTGCATTTCCAGAGCTGCACTTCCAACGGGAGCTCTCAGGTACCTTTGGTGACCCAGAGGGAGCCGTACACTCAGCCAGCTGAGTCTGGCTACAAGGTGTCACATCAGGGCCACGCTACCGAAGCGAAGCCGGGGGCTGAACGAGCAGGAAGCCTCACGATGCCCTCACCGGCCGCCAGCTCTCCGGGGCTCCTCGCCTGACAGCGGTGACGGGCGGCTGCAGCCCCGGGGGCGCTGGGAGGGCACAGGAGATAGAGACAGCCCCACGCAGGCCAGGTACAGCCCCGGGAGGGCACAGCCCGCCCCTGGGCCCCGCGCCGCCGGGGGTGCCGGGCGCGCCTCAGGCCATTGCCCCGAGCCCCGTCTCCTCCCGCCCGCCCGAGGCCAAGCGGAGCGGCGCGGCTTCCTCCGGTGCTGCTAGATGTTTCCGCGGCCCCCTCCCAGCTGTCCCCACTCACCCGAGGCTCCGCAGCCGCGCGGACGGGCGGGCGGCGAGCTGTGGTCACGTTCCCGCCGGGGCGCGGCGGCGTGGAGGAGGCAGCGCCGGGGCCACGGGCCGGCCGCGCAGGGGGGAGCGT